>VZSV01000103.1:1447158-1473488 GCA_013398735.1 Nothocercus julius
AGTATCTCCACCTCCAAAAACAAGATTGATCAATCTTAGGAAAACAAACAAAATGAAAGGAAGATGTGATTCCATAAGGGCACCACTTTTCAAGTTTAAGTGGATATAAATAAATCTTATGCACAAATGTACACATATAAATGTACAAACTACAACGCCTCACACTTCAGATATGAACCTGCAGTCCAGCCTGGCTCCGTTCAGCTCAGGCAGTGGGTACATAGCTCATTTCCCCTTCCCCGCATGTAGATTCCAGCAGGGGACAGATTACATCACACCATAGGAAAACTGGAGAAGGCTCTGATATGTATTGGTTGAAAAGTTTTCCGCTCTCCCTCCCCTCTTCCCTCCCTCCTCTTATAAAAAGCCTTGATATCATTTGTGGAGCACATATGAATTCAAGCCACATTCTATTTTCAAGGCCGCAAACCTCATGCCTCTGAGTAACAGAAGTGGCACCATCACATCCCTCTTGTCAGCTGCTAAAAAATGGCTTTTAACCCCTTGCACCGCTGAAGCAGAGATTTGCCTTCCTGGCACATGCACTGCATGGACACCGCACTCAGGATGCCATGAAACTAACTGGCTGAGCTACCTGCAAAATATCCTTTCACTATTCAAAAACATGGGATGAGCCCTGCATTTCTGGACCTGAATTGGGATGTTTTTGAACAGTCAGCTCGCGCTGGAGTAGCTGGGGAATCAGGCTGTTTTTTCACAAGAACGGTAAGCATTGTGCTAAAAAAGCAAAATGAAGCCATGTCTTTGGACAGCTGTTGGAGCCAGAATTAATTTCTCTAATTCTGTTGTGCTAAAGCATCAACGATGGCCAGCGTTTTGGGCACTAGTGGCACACTGGCTTACTCACCAGAGCTCCAGGGCCCATTTCTCATTTGTATATTTACATTAATTTCCATATGGCATAGAAAATACAATAAATAGAGGTTGGAGTGTGATTTTGTGATTTTCCATGTATTTGAGGTTTGCTTCTGCATGTTGCTCAGCATTCACTCACTGATTCAGCAGAAAGGTCTAAGCCTTGTCTTAAAATTAAGCGTGTGCTTAAGTGCCTGGGGCTGGTGCACTGAGCCTTCTGCTGCAGTCTCACAGTAGCAGTCCAAGACCATTGCAAGGAGCACAGGAATTTTTTACCCCTTGGATGTACCCTCTTGTAAATGCTACAGGGCTAGGAACCTTGAAAGCATATTAGGATGGTGGAAGAAATTGTTGGAGGAATAGATGGGGCCATGGTATGGAAGCAGGAAAATGTCATGTCGAAATGTAGCCTGTGCCTGGGCACTGGACATGAATAGTAAAAAGGCAGCAGCTTTGCCTGGTTCTAATGGAGGAAACACACATGTGCATCCACATGCACACCACATACAATCAACACACATGTCAGGTTAGTTCTCTAGGTCACCTCTGTCCTTCATGCTGCCTTTATTAACAGGAAAGCTCAAAAGAAGACCTACAGCAGCCCAAATGCAACCTCCAGAGCAGGAAACAGGTTGGTTGGCCCGCCACCTCTCCCAGGCAAGGGCACAGAAGCAAGAAAAGCATCATGAAACCTTTTGGATTTGGAGAGAAAAGAGAGAAGGAGAGATGCAATAAATTCCATAAAATCACTTCTCCAGAAAAAAAAAAAAAAAAAGAAAAAAAGAAAAAATCCAGGGAAACAAACAAAAAATCCATTCAGCCAATGCACTATCAAAAGCAGTAACTTTGGTTTAAATACCTTTTCTAGGCACAATTAAACTTGAAAAGGCTGCTTGAACTCTCCCCACAGCAGAATCCCAGTGGGGTTAAAGTGTTCTGAACTTGCAATGCCTAAGTGTCTCTCTCTTGTGCTCAGAGCTAGAGGGGAGACTGACTCATTTGGTTAAAAATAAAAACACGGCCATCTAAACTTTAATGGCTTTGTTTCCCATTGCTGCAGGCAGTGGTTCATATGCATTCCAAACACCACTTTGACTGCAAATGTACCGTTTTGAAAACTATTCCACCTGAAAAACAATATCTTTCATCTGCCTGCCTTGCACTGTTGGGGGCTGAGAGCAAATCCATCCTGGCTCTGGCAGATGTGGGAAAGGTGGCTGGGTGGAGAGGGTGAAAGCTGGCTCCACCGCAGGGATGACTCTTCCTGCATCCTGTCCCTGTCATTCCTGGGGAAGAGGAAGGCAGCTGACAGATGCTTCAGGATGGGAGGCTGCAAGTGCTGCTGACTAAGTCTTCAGTCTGTGCTCGAGGAGAAAGCATCTGGCATGTCGTGTAGGGGGACGATGGCTCCGGAGGAGCTCTGTCTTCTTGCCTTCTCATTCCCAGGCCCTGCTGGACCCACTGATGGACTCAACCAGCTCTGTGAGAAATAGCTCCCCACTCACCTTCCTTGCACACAAAGAGCAAATCTCCTACAGCATGCACCAATGTGCTGGAACCGGTTTAATCTTCCTGGCCTTAGGAGCAATAACAGAGAGAAGCAGAAAGCGAAGCTGGAAGTGTGTTCTGCCTACCAGCACACACTCTGTTCGCCCATGCTGAAGTCTCATTCATGACATCTTCACTGCTACTGTCACTTGTGCTGGGCAGGTTAATTTGGGCCACATGTGCTAACACCTGCTGAAATGCTGTAACTTCATTTTGCTGCAGGGACACAGCAGTCTCACAAATGCACACCTAGGCTCAGCTGGGCCAGTCTGCGTGGCTCAAATGCCAGCTCCCAGCTGCACACACTCACCTTGCCTACACTAATTCCACACAGGCTCAGGGTTTGTCTAATGGTTAGGTCTGAGATAAGTAATTTGTGTAAGGGTGATCACTCTTTAGTCCTGTGCTTCAAAAAGCAGCATCCAAGTCCGTGGTGGCCCTGCTTCTCATGTCAGGTGGATCAGCACGTTAGGGTCTATTTGTTAGCTTTTGAATGACTATTCCCTGTGTTTCATGTAGGGTGCTGAGCCTCCGCTCCTGCTGCCGTGGAAGTCAATGACCAGCTTCTCACCACATTGTGGGATCCAGTTTTTAAGGGATAGAAAAAGAAACTGGCATTGGGGGGCACAAAAGGATGTTCAAATAAGTGGTCCTCAGTGGGGTTATGTATTCATCTCATGCATATAATGACTTCGTGTTGTTACCTTAGCAACTGAATCTCTTAGATGATGCAATCAAATTTAGGAACGATGTGATTAGAAATGACAGGCAAGGGGAAACAAAGGGAAGCAAAGTTGCTGTGGCAGCTGGGATGCAGCGCTCGGTGCGTAATGCAGTATCGGGGCTGCGAGACATTCTTCCGAGCAATTACACTAAATATCATATTCTATTTGCCAGCTAATTACAGAATATCATTCAGTGCCTGCCGTCCAGCCTGTCCCCGCTCCCCCTGCTTTGGAGAGGCCCAGGGAATGACACTCTCATTAACCTGGCTGTGTTTGATCTGCTCCTACATTTTCACTTGGCACCTGCCCAGGACAAACGCCTGCTCGTTTTTCCCCTCTCTCTGCGTATTCCCTTCCCACATCACAACCCCCCACCCCATCCTTGCTCTCGCTTGGCAGCTGCACATCTGCGCCGTTGCGAGGATGCCCTCCAAGGGCGAAGTGGTGCTGCTTAGCCCCTCAAAGGGCACTTTGGGCCTCGCTCTGGGCTGCATGCAGATGGCTGCAAACGCTCAGCCAGCCTTTATCTCCTTCTTGCCATTGCCCCTATAGCTGTGTGGACTCCGTAGCGTAACGCTTAAGCATACACAGCTCGAGCACAGCTGCCCAGATGTTGTGCTGCCTTTGCACACCTGGCAGGCATTGACTGGGGCACACTGCCAGGTGACAGGCACGGCCACACAGCAGGGGACACAGGCCAAGGGGCGATCACAGCCGCGGGAGCTGGGCATGGGGGAGCTGGGGTACAAGGTGTCCATGACCCCCACTTTCAGGATGTGCCCTTGCCGTCAGGACACACTCCAGGCTCTGCACCTGCGCTCAGGGAAACGGTTGCCCTGGAAAGGGGAGCAAAGCAAGTGGAAACATAGGGAATAGTGACCTGCGCTGTAAATACTGTTGATGATTCATAATCCTTTTTTTTTTTCTCAGAATTTTAGCTTTCTTAACTATTATCCCTCTCACAGGAAGCACCGGCTGTTCTTTTGACAGGTTTATGTGACCCAGCAGGCACTTTTCATTCATTTTCACTGTAAAAACAACAGGCTCAATTCTCTATTGCTCCGTACCTGGCAGTGTCATTAGCCTAGTGCCGAAGATGAGGAGCAGGAATAGGAAGAGAGAAGAATCACTGCTGCTCCGATGTGATACCTTTTTACAACTACCCATGCTGTCCCCAGCTGTCATACGTATCTGACAGCGACGGAGAGTCACCTCAAGGGTGCGAAACCAAATTGTTTCCAAAGGAGTGCAGAGAAGGCTGCAGAACTGATCCCATTTCTCTCTCAGACCCTTTGGCCTTGTCTTCACTGCCGGAAAAAGGAAGGGTGATTTGAAATATGCGTTATCTCACATGTGTTAAGATCCTTGTGGTGACAAGATAACTCAGTAGACGGTTAGGATGAACCCTGTTGTCCCTTATGAGCAAACATGTTTGGAGTGGAGCAGGCTGCTTCTAAGCTGGGATTTTAAAAAATGTGTTAACCACTTAGTAAAAGTGATAAACTACCTTTTTTTTTTTTTTTTTTTCCTACTCATGCAGTCCTACTCTCACCCTAGTGAGAGTACGACTTTGCCTCTCTTCCCCTTTAACTTCTCCCTTAGATGGGAGCTGAGATCAGAGAAAGGGAACAGAGAGTCTGACTCACCTTATTTCTCATATTTTCAGTCTCTCCAGAAAGCCAATAAGAGGCTTTACCATCCAGCACCCTGCAAATCCCCCCATGGCATGATACCTCACCACAGTTTGCCACGTTCCCCAAAACCTCAGGTTTCCCTCTTCCTGAGGGCGATTTCTGCTTCCGAGGAACCACAGTTCCCCTCTAGGGTATCACGAGCTATCAGAAACACTTCTGAGGCACAACTTCCTTCTTACCCGCAAGCAGCGGCTCATCCAGGCACTCGTGGTCTGGTGCCAAGGGTACCACTTGTATGCAGCACCTCTGTCGGGTGCTACAGCACCGTCACTTTGAGCCTTTCCTGCGAAAGAGCCACCGTGCAGAGCACTTCGATGCAAATTTCCTTTTCCTCCTGCCCTCTCTCACCAGTCTCTGTCTTGCATCCAAGAACAAGTTGCTGAAGATGAATAGGGCTGGATTGGAACAAGCGCCAGCAGGTGTCTGTGAAGCACCGTGGGCCTGCAAAATTCAGACAGATAAAACTGCCACGGGATGGGAGAGAGGGAGAACAGCTGAGGAGGCAGCAAGCACGAATGGGGGATCTGCTACTGCCAGATGGGGCACGGGGAGCCGGTTTTAATTTGAATTGCTTGCAGGCTTAGCAGCCAGGCAGAAAGAAATCACTGCAAATCCATCTAATGCAAACTAATGCTGGTCATTAGAAAGCAAGCTAGAACAAGTGCTGTCTGCATCAGGGAAAAGACATTAGGAAGAAAGTTTCTGAGCAGGTTTTCAAGCCAAAGTGGATCATCTCTGAACATTTAACCTTCATTTACTGTTGTTCTCCGCGCTGGGGGAGGGAGGGTTGCTGTTCTTTCCTGCAAAGAGAAAGCATCCTTAGAGGATCTTCCTTGTACCAAGGTCAGCTTTTTAGCAATGCTGCACCAAAAGCAGTGCTTGTGGCTGTCGGTAAGAGGCCCTGTCATTCAACATCACTTAAAAGAATAGTAGTCTTTCTCTCCCTGCATGCATCAGGCAAATATCTTTAATTGGTTTTCTGCAATTCTGCAGTGCAAAAAAGAAACATTCCTGCTCATGACTGGCACTGACCAAAGCCCCTCTCCCACAGGCAAAGCTCCCAGAGGAGTCATTTAACAAGAACCAAATGCTTTTTGATGGCCATTTGTAAAAATAAGCAAATCAATAATTCCCTCTCAGCAGCAGACCTTGGATGAGTTCTCCCAACCCTCCTGGCTGCTAATGGAAAGACAGCAGCATTGCTAAAGGGACACCATGCCTTTAAAAAGTTATGTTTCAGAACAACCTGTCTTCCTCAAAATAGTCCCTCTGATTATTCAGAATGGCTACAGAATCAAATGTGTTTCCAATTTTTTTTCAATGTTTGCTGTGTGATAATTTATTTCACTACATAGGACAATTTCTTAGCAGTTACAGCTGGTCATCAGTTCCTGCAAAGTCCTGTGATAAAAACTCACAGGAAGACCTACAGAAAAAATATCCATCTGGACCATATTCATGACTGAATTCAGAATTTCCTGCAATGGGGAGTTGAAAATCAGGAATCTCCATGCACATTGAAGCCTAGGAGGAATGACTTAGCAGCCAAGAGATATCAACAGATGAGCTTTCTGTTCCTGTGACCTAACCAGGAAAAGAAGAAGGAATAGCATTTCCCCAGCTGAACAGTCATCATATAACCTGTCTTGCCCAAGACTGACTGGGTTTTGGAGAAATGGCCTGTCCTGCACCCTTACCCCTTATAACGATGGGGTCAGGAATGGATGGGGAGGCAAGACGCCTATCCTGCAGTCTGGTCTTACAACCTGGTTGGCAGTCTTAAGATAAAAAAAAAGGAAAATTTTACTGTCCTGAATCAGAATGATTTCATATAGGTCTTGAACTATCAACCCACTGTAAGTAGCTTGCAAGTGAGCATCTCTTCTCTCCTCGCATTGCAGCTACACATATCTAATGAGGCCAGACAATGTCTCATTAGTGGTGCTGAACTGAAATAGCTTTTGGGAAATGAGCTCTCTTCAGGGGGAGAAAGCCTTAGGAGAAAGAGGCCACAGGATGAGAGGTCTTGGAAACAAGAACCTTCAGGAGGAGTCTAATTCTGCTCAGGACTGTTAGAAAATCATCCCCTGTGATTGCACTGTATGAGCTTTAGTGTGACATTGCTATAAACTCCTGTCAATAAACTGTTAATTTTCTATAAAACCTCCTATAGCACTTTTTCAGGCAGCTCAAGGGAATGTTGGGGGACTTTGTCAAAAAAGAAACTCAGCAAGTGTCACTGTTTTCGGTAGAACTGATTAATAGATTATCAAGATGGACAAGACAGTTTCTTCCTCTGACCCAACACCTCCTGTATTCTGAGCCAAAGGAAGTAATCTGTTTTCTCTGCCAGGACTCACCTGATGTCTAATCAGCTACTATGCTTTGCACAGGTCTATGTGACCAGTAGGAAGCAAGCCAGGGAAGACTTTGCTTTAATTTGGGTGAGCACCTCCTCACCAAAGATGCTCAGCAGACAAGGCAGTATTGCCCGTCTGCCACCCAAGGAACAAGGGATCTCTGTGGTGCTGGTAGACCTTCATTCCCTATGTTACATGCCAACACTGCTATGGAGTAGCAAGCACGCAGCGGTTGACATCTGGCTGGCAGTCAGCCTCCGGAGCCCAAAGCAACCAGCTAGTCAGACAGTGGCTGTGGAGAAGCACCCTCAGTGCCATCAGTCACAGATGGCTGGTGCTGATGTCGATGGGGAGGACCACCCCTTGTGCCAATCAATCTGAGCTCATTCTGGACCATCTGGCTTGGGCAGCAGTACAATCGGAGCAGGATGAGTTTCATCTGCGGTAGTAGAAGCCAGGTGTAGACAGTCTTTCTATTTTACTGCCATTTACAAATGGGTGAGACTGAGACTGTCACCTTGCCATGGCTCTAGGGATGTGTACGCCATGTAAGTACTTAGCAAGCTGTGTTTTCAGATAATGTTTTGGTTGCAGTTTGATGGGAGTGGATTTCCTTTCGAGGTGTTTTTGTTTTGTTTTCCTCTTCCCTCCTTCCTGCATTTGCACAATTTTTAGCCTACCTTATAGCAGTTTGCAAATTAGAGGAGTTGGGGATGGCAGAAGCATAATCTTCTGCTGTTTTTCAGTGTAAAGTGTCCTGAGTTTTTCTAAGCAACTGTAACCCCAGCCTTGTGTGTGTTAGCAGACTGACCTGCACAAGAGGAGGTTCTGCCCAGGCTCTTGGTGGGGAAGGGGTTAAGATGTTCCTCTTGCACAAGTGAGATTAGAGCCAGACTGGGCTCTGCTGGAGAGAATCAGGAGAGGTTAGAAGAAAAAGAAACTCTTAGAAGACTCCCTAGCAGTGTGCAGGGCTGGTGGGGAGCTGTGTTGTTTGGGCCTGGGAGCAGTTGCTTGTTACAGAAGCCTCTGCTCATCTCTTTTAGGGGCAGATTTCAGGGCTTGCTGTTCACTATTAAAGCAGATTTTTTTTTTTTTTTTTTAAGACAACAGCAGACAGGGGCACAGAGAAGGGACATTATAGTTGTGCTAAAACTTTTGATGTTGTTTTGATTGGGAACAACTGAAAACCTCTGTGTGCTCCATGGAACTGAATTCCCAAATCAGAAGTGAACTTCTTTTTAAATTATTTGATAAAATGTAGGGATTTTTCAAAGAGTTAATTAAATTTTCATGTTTCAAGTCAATCAACAGGTTGGTTTCAGATCAACAAGAAATGAAACATCTGTGATCAAATAAACACTGATTCACTTTTATTTCTTAAACTTTTATTTTCTTTCTGGCCTGAGATTCATGAGCAGTAGTTCTGCTGAGCACTAGATTCTTTTCTTTTTTTAATTTAGCAAATTGAAATGTTTAAATATAGGCTAAAAAAAAAATCACTTCAAAAGAAAATAGCAAAATATTCAATTCCAGGGATGTGAAGGCAGATCTTGCAAGAATTTAATTATAAAGACAAGGTCCGAGAAGTGCTAAGTCTCATCAGTCTTGCAGAGTGTGTGGGTTCTGCTTTCCAAAGGCATCTGGGTCTCACTGATCTGGTTCAAACATGGAAAGGAGTGAGGACCATGGGGAGATCTAAAGCTGTGACTCTCTTTTTGGTTCAATCTTGAAGCCACCAAGAACTGCCCACTGGCTTCCATTTTTCCCCAGAGAGTAAGATATGTCCTGGATCTCCCTCAGGCTCATTTACAGGCACCTACAACAGGCAACTATTTTGGGCTCAGCAAAGAAAATGGTGCAAGTCTATGGTTCTGAGAAAGAGAAATAAGCATCTTCAAAGGTGCTTCCATGGCCTGGCCTTGAGGAAGAAGAGAGATTTAGAAGGATGAAGGCCACAGGCATAGCATGGTGTGGAATACAAGCCTGTTTGGTCCATCCAGATGGAAACACCCTTCTCTTCATGAAGAAGCACCACACATCTCGGGGAGAGCCTGCACTGACCACGGACTCGCTGCCAAGCAACCTGTAATTCTATTTGCAGCCCATGGTCTCTTAGAGCATCCTTGCAGCTTCATTTGGGACCTGATAATGATGCTGTCTTATCTCTTACCACATATGAAGGTCCCAGTGTTTGAAGGCTATAAGCCATCACCATCTTCAAACCTCCATTCTGTAGAATCAGCTTCATATGCATTAAGACTTTAGGTGTTGTTTTTATTTGTTTTTATTTTTTTTGTCACTGTTTTTCATCTCCCCCTTCCTCTTGTTCTCTGACATACCAAAAAATAATAAAAAAAGGCAGCTTAAACATATTTTGCAGTTAAACTACTCTTTCTTTTTTTTCATGTCTGCTGGTTCCCACTGGGCTGAAAAGCAATAAAAAGTCAGGAAGAAGTATGGGCTCCCCTCTCAGCTTTGTCATATGGATGAATAGCACAGTAAAAAGCGCTGAATGCTATCGGTTAAAACGAACTTGCTGCTCTTCCAAGTACATTTTGCAATGTTCTGATGCAAAGGGGTGGGGAATTGGATGGTGAAAAACCTCTCCCAGAGATGGATCCTTTGTCGGGCTAAAGATTTTTGCATTAAAAAGAAATTCTGGTTATAATCGCTCTACCCACAGCAACATTTTTAGTCCTTCCCTCCCTCTGCCTTCATCCCCCACACACTTTTCTGTGGCACTGAAATAAATCTTGGGGTAATGTAACTTGCAGCAAGGCCATCTCTCAGCATCTTGGAAGCTCTGTCAATAAGGGCAAGGCAAGTAGTGCTGGAGTGCAAAGATCATCCTATTTTCTGGCTTCCCAGCCCTTCCTGGGCACTTCTTTTCCTTGTGTTCTTCATCAGTGCACTGATCAGACTGATGGGAAAGGGGGAAAAAGTGTGTGGGGTGGGGGAGGTGGAATAGCAAAAATAGATAGCAAGATTTTGTAGTATTTCCCATTTTCACCTGGAAAACACTCTGGTCTGGAATCTTAATATCCAATTGCAGATAAAAGTATCGAAGCAAGAGCTGGAGAATTTCCCATTAAGATACTAAGATACCTCAAAATGGTTTCTTATATGGGTTTTGATCTCCTATTGTCAAGCCAGCTGAAAGCAGTTTGCATTAGGAGAAAGCAGGCTCCATTGTGTGAGATCCCCTTCCAACTGCGAGAGCTGCACTGGAATTTTTCAATGAAACAGTTTTTTCCAATCTCTCTCTCTCTCTCTCTTTTTTTTTTTTTTTTTTTAAATCAAAGCCAATTTCTCAAAAACAAAATCTTTTCAAAGAACATCTCAGCCTTAATAGTGTAGCTTAGCTAGCTGGGCCAAGAGGGATATAAGTTTAAACCCTCTTATAAGGGAAAGGAGACCTCAGAAGAGCAGGAGCTTATCCACGACTAGCCAACATCTGGTGCTCAAACTGCCCTCCAGAGGTGGAGATAGTAAAGGCCAAGTCCCTGCTCAGCTTATTCAAGAGCAGGGATTTGAATTTTGGGCCCTCGTATCCTTGCAGAGCAGCTCAACCACGAACTGCTCTGAAGAGGACAAGGTTTGCATGAAACTCTTTCAGTGATCCTGGGTTCAGAAAGAGGGAAAAAAAAAAATGAACCATCATTGCAAGTTGGAGGGGCCCTTTGCTGCACAGACCTACCCACAGTTTCTGCCCTTTTTTGTCTTAATCTTCATCTCCTAGAGAAGAAGTCTTCATGGTCATCTCTTTAAGATAAAGATGTCTCAGATGTGGGTAAAAACATGTTTTATAGGCTTAGCACTGCACTAGAATAAGTCTGGCTGGAGACATGCTGTTGCCTATGCAAAGGCTGTAACTTAGAACTTGGGAATGACCAGCTTCATCCTGCAAATAAGCACTCAAAAGCAAAGAGCCCACAGAGACAATGGATGGGTCTCTGAGGAGAAAAAATAACATTTTTCCTTCCAAGTTTTTTTCTGCAAGGAACTGGATTTCCTGGGGAGGGAAGGCAAGAGCGATACGGCCGCAGTGCTTTCCTCCTCCATCAAGGCTGGAAGCGTGTACCAGGGATGCCAGTAACACATCCCCTTCACCTGCCAGGCTGCAGGCAGGTGTGAAGGAAGGAAAGGAGCCAGTGGAAGGGACTGGGACAACAACTCACATTTATAAATATCACCTGGGAAGTAATACAGAAGTTTCCTGCTGTTTCCAGCATCTGTCTTAGCTGAGATATGTGGCAAGGAAAGAAAGGAGGACAGGGAATGGACAGGGACACCAGCAGCCATCTGGTGGGAACCATCTGCTGGACTTTCCCAGCCTGAGAAGATGGGAAACTGGAGATATATCTGCAGTGCAGACTCCACCTTTGGCTGTCCAGAGACAAAGAGGTGGAACTGAAATTTCTAAAACCTACCCCAAAGAGGGATGCCCACTGCCATGAAGAGAGTGTGACCAGAGCAGGTATGGCAGAGAGGGCCCCACAGACACTGCGTTTGATCCTTGAAAGCCACAGAACTGCAGGTTGAAGGGCCCTAGGAGGGTTTGAGGCTCTAGCACTAGAATAGTCTAGAGAATAGTTGAGGTTCTGCTCAAAGCAGGGCTAACTTCAAAGCTGGTCAGGTTGCTTGAGGCTGGTTTAGGTGAGCTGTGAATATCCCCAGGGATGGAGACCCACCAGCCCTTCCGGGTCCTCTTGCAGGGTTCAACTACTCTTACTGCGAAAATGTCCCCTTGTAACTGGTCAAATTGCCCTTGTTGCAACTTGTGGTTGGTGCTGCTCATCCTTTGCTGTGAGAAGGACCCGGGTTTGATTATATGGAAAATTTGGGTCGGAGGAAGGCTCTGACTTGCGGAACTCAGTGGTACAGAACAGTCACTGAGGGCAAGGGCTTTGGAGGATTCAAAAACTGATAGACACATAATGAACATCCACAGATAAGAGGATAAAATGCTTAGAAAGGATATAATCCCTTCTGTTCCTGGTGATAAGCCAGCTGCTGACTGACAAAGGCAAGGAGGAAACCCCTTCTGGGAAGATTATTCCAAACCTGGTGAATTTAAGCCATGGATACTTACAGAACTGGATGAAGAAATCTCACAATCATTTGTGATAATATCTGGAAGCTCCAGAAGACTGGAAAAGAACCAACTATGTCTAACTTTTTAAAAATATTGGGAAGGTGGGCAGGAGAAAGAGAACTATAGACCCACTAATTTAACTCCAATTCCTGAAGAATCCCTATATGAGCATATGAATAAACTATGTGCAGGGATCTGGAAGGTGTCAAGGAGAGGAGTCTAAGTCACCGTGAATTTGTCAAGGATACCATCTTTCAAACCTCTCTGTAACAAATTGTAGAAATGACCTCAAAACATAAGAGGTTAAGATTCTTCTAGGGTAGCCAGAAAGTAATATGTCTAGGGATGATGGACTGTGCAGGTGAGTTAGACGTCAGTTCTGCCAAAAAAGATCTAAGGTTTATTTTGTTCCACAAAGTGCACATGAGTCAGTGATATCAAGCTGCTACTGAAATGGCAAACATCGTCCTAGGTTGTATAAAAAAAGGCTTATTGTGATCCGGGAGATGTACAGTAATCCTAGAGACCAGTGATGCTGCCCTGGAGCTCAGGGACCAGGTATATGACAGGCACAAGAAGAGGTAGGAGAACGGGACAGAGATCAGGGGAAGCAACAGGAATAATGAGAGCCGGAGGTTAGTCTAAAGGGCAAAAATAGTCTGGAAAAGAAAGCGGAAGCAGGACGTCAGTTTGGATTATTCAAGGCTTGCCTGTCGAGTCAGTTTTGGAAACGGAAATTCGTGGCAGTTTCTTTTCTCCCTGGATCTTGGATTAGAGTGCAAACTTTAGCCAAATTCAGTGCCTAAGAAAGGCAATTCCAAGGAGCCCTGGAAGAAGACATTGATGGACATACTAGAGGACTGGTGGGTGAGTGTAAATATAGCAGGCCATGCTTAGAAAATACTTAGGCTCTGCCTTACTAGAAACTGCTCTGCATCCCCTTCAGCATCTGCTGCTACCCAGCAAAGGGATGGCAGAGCTGCTGGGATTTAAAATGTTTCATTTAGTGTTTTTCCTTTTGTTAAATGGCTCCTGCTGCAGGAAGGAGCCGCAGGAGGAGGAGGCAGCCAAAGCGACGCTTGCCGGGGGGTGATGTCGCGGGGTCTGCTGCGGTGGGACAGCTTAGCCCTCGCTGCTGCCCGCCCTCCGGTTGCCGCGCATCCAGCAGGATGGAACATCCATCAGGGTGTTCGTGCTGGGGTGACGTTGAGCTGTCCAGGGTGGCGCACGGCCCGCACTACCTGTCAGGTGTAATTTAGGGCAAGCTGCAAGCAAATCCCCACGCTGCAGCACTTTGTCCAGGTGCCAGCACTTGCTCTGGTGCTTGAAACAGGTTAAAGCAGCAAGGAGGGCAGCCCTACGTGCACATCTGGCTGGGAAGGCAGCTGCTCCCCAGGCCTTCAGCAGCGCCTGCCCCAGGGGGATGAGGAGGGTTTTAGCAGGGAAAGGGGACCAGTGACTCCCGTGCCCTGCTCAGACGTAGCCAAAGCCGTGCTGATGCCTTGCCCCGGGTTATCACAAACCTGCCGTTTGATTAACTGCCTAAAATCATCCAGCACTGCTTTCATTGCACTGAATATCAGTCTGTTATATAGGCACCGACTTTAACAAAGACAACTTTCAGGCTCATTCAAAGAAATCCAGGGAAGATTCTGCTTTCTATCAGGCAAAGGCAAGCCTCAGTATCAAGGAGATAATATCCTTGGCTATAAAACCTTGTGTGTGTGTTTATCCATACTTTAAAGGCTGTTTTTATAACTTCAATCTTAGTTTAATTTTCAATACTCTTATCTTTGTGGGTTTTTCTTTTGTGTGTGTGTGTGTGTAGTTTTTTTGTTTGTTTTTTTTGTTTGTTTGTTTTTGTTTTTTTGGCCATGCTTTGGAAAATATATAAGGATTGGCTATTGGAACATGTAGCTTTGTGCAAAATATTTAATTGAAGGCCTTAATTGCAAGCTGTAAATGTAGTACTAGCAATGGATTGTAAAGCAAGAAACCATTTGGTCAACACACAATAGCTAACAAGTGTTTCAGCAAAGAGAAAAAAATGTACAGAATGGTAGTTTTTTATGGTCATGAGTTTTATTGCAAGAAAATAAATCTTTCAGGAAATTTAAGAAAAAAAGAGGAGGAATATATTAGCAGGTCTATAAGCAGTATGATAAAAATTGAGTTTCTTTTTTTTCCTAAAAGAAGGGAAAAAAAATCTTTAAAACAGACAAAAATGATATATAATTCTTATTACAAATAGTTTTGCCTATAAGCATTTTCTGAACTTCATATAAAAACAAATGAGGACTAGAAACATTCTCTGGAAAATATTGGTTGCTCTTGTGCAAATCATGTTTCCTCTCCTTGCTGTAAAGCTTGGTTGGTTCCTTAAACATTTGAGATGACAAGCTTCTCCTGAGAGATGCAGTTGTGAATATTGTGCAGATGTGTACAGACAGTCACAAATAACTTCGCCATTGCACTTGTTATATGACTAGTGAGATGCTTCATGTACAATGCATCAAGATCAGATGATGTTGGAATTTGTTACTACCATAGGAATAGCTGGAGCATAGAATATTTATATTAATTGGGGGATTAGTTATCTCTCAAGAGCCACCTCACTAAAGGTTGTTAAGAAAAAAGGACAATAACTTCTTTAATGACTACTCAAGTTTAAAGGCACTCTTTAAGAATTAATTTAATTAAGAAGACTATTTGGAGAACTGGAAGACTTTTATACATAAAAGTGAGGTTGTTTGGACTCATTGGAAAGAGAATTTCAGCTCCTATTAAACCCTGATGAAGCTAAAAGGATGACTCAGAAAATTGACTGAATAAAAGAAAAACTCTTAAGATGCTTTGAGAATTTCCCGCTGCAAGAACAAAGGCAATTAGCAGCATATTGCATAGGCATTCAGCAGATTACATATTCATGAGCCTCAGACATTACCCAGTCCTTCCAAAACCAGGGAAGGGGGGACAGCAGCTGGTTTGATATGGAATATCCTGTTGCCCTTTTCGCCAAGCCATGGAATGAGGTGGCTCTAAGTGACCTGAATCACACCAAGAGTTTCTGGGTCCCACTTTGCTCAGAGTTCTTGGTACGTGCGAGGCCCAAGCTGGGCAGTATTGCTGAGCAAAGAGCAAGAAGGCGCAGCCACACTGGAGTTCCTGCCAAGCAGCATTTTCACAGATGAGAGGAATCCATAAAATACAGCCACGAAATTATTTTACTTTTTTTTTTGCGATAATTTAAGGTAATACCAAAATAATCTCTTGATCTTGAGACCTTCCAGGAAACACCAAGCTGGTTATAACATGTTTTCTTGCAATTGAGACAGTGGCTAAATTTGGGTCACAGAGCAGGATAGTATAATTTTATTTAGATGTAAGAACCTTGCTATTCTTTGAAGTGTCTTTCTCAAGGCAGATCTTGCTATGGTTTCTTTTGAATAAGTGACTTAAATATTTGCATTGATTTCACAGGGTTTGCTTAAGATTATTCACATTTCTTATTACCAGCCGTTTAGATTATCCCTGATATAGCAAAATAGGATTTACAAGTCTCCCCTCCACACACACATAGACAAATGAGAAAACCATCTCTGAGCCTTTTCCTTTTTTTCCTTTTTTTTCCCCTCTTTTTATCTACCATTAAAACAACACTCAAACTCATTTTAGGAACAAGGTACTTAGGTTCCCTCTAAGGGTAAATCCACTCTTACAATATATAATCTCTGTTATAACGTCTCCTCTGAGAGACGCACAGAGGAGACCATAACTGGAATAATCATCATTTATTGCTTATGATATCCTTAGGTTCAGAGTTTGCTCTTGCTTTCTTTAGCAATAAAATAGCCACAAGTCACTCAAAAAAATGGTTTTATTTGTTCTTCACTGCGACACCACTTGAGGATGAGGCAGAGAGCGGGGTTCCAGCCCTTATGGGCATGGGGGCCTCCTGGTAGCTCTTGGTTTTAGCCTCCAGTGGTTTCTGAGATGAGCCCCAGCACTCTGAGACACCGTTTTCAATGCCAATCTGTCCGTAGGGCACGTGCCAAGGAGCAGTACTCTGTTATGCTGCCTGGAGCCCCACGCAGGGCCATAAAGGAGCTACCTGGGGGCTCAGGGATTCGGGAATCCAAAGATGCTTGTGCACATGGACAATTTAATTGTGACCAGATCGAGTTAGCTCCGTGCTGCAGAGCTGAATTCAAGGGTTGGCCCAGTTACCTTCTTCCCTCTGGAATGGCACAAGCTGCCTGGTGGCCATGGTGTGAGAAAAGCCCAACAGCGGAGCTGTAGCCTGATGGAGCAATGGGGTAGGATGCTGGTTCAATGTTAGAAGTTCTACCTGCCCTCACTAATTTCTGACCAGACCTCCTTGAAGGTTGTCATTGGTCTAGAGACAGTGGGCAAGGCCTAAATTAACACCCCTGCAAGTCATGAGGTGCAGCAAGCCGTAGCAGATGCTGCAGATATCCCCTGCTCTGTGATGCGATGCCTCCTCATGGGTCATTGCTGTGAGGTGGTTCCAAGCTCTCCAAACCACTTCCTGCCATCCTTGTTGCAGAGACTTGCTTTGTGTAGGGAATGGGCCCTGTGAAATGCATCACAGTGACATCTAGGTACCCGAGAAGGATTATTCCCATGCCACAAGCTCTCTGAGAACCAACAGTCCTACCAGGATGCTCCTGCCACATTCATCCTTCTTATGCGTTGAGATCTGCTGGGAAGCAGTTGCTGATCTGGTCTTCTGGTGTGCCCAAGGTTTGCAGAAGAAAGTGGTCTCAGGAGGACTGAAGTTGCTCGTGTTGGTGTGTGCCACGGCACAAGCCCGGGATGCAGCTGTGCCAGTGGCTGCTGTGTGTTCTGCTTTTTTTGTATGTGCTTGGAGGAGTTGGTTTTAGAGGAGAAAAGAAACCCGCTGCCTACAAACTTGGGGTCTATATTTCCTGAGGATGACGGTGAGCCCATTGCTTGCTAATCACTGCTTCCCTCTCCCTGCACGTTCCGCTTCCCTCATCTGCCAGTCAGATGTTCTTTCTGGAGCTGCCAACAGAGCTGGTCCCTGCAGGAAGCTGCAGCTCAGGCACCATGGAGACACTGCCCCTGCACCCGTCACAGAGCAGCGTCCGAGCACCAGCAAACAGAGCCACAGCCACCTCATCCCTGCTGCTCCCGACCAGCGCAGGAGCTGAGGTGGGAAGAGCCCTGCGGTCACTGATCTGTGCTGGAAAGGGACTCAACCTCCCTTTCTGAGCAGGGCACCGCTTGCGTTGTTTGCATCACTTGCTAGGGAGCGAGGGGGCTCCGAGGGGCAGGTGCCGCCATTTAACTTGCGTTCGTGTATTAGGCCCGGCATTAAGGGCTGTTCCCTGCAGCGCTGCCTAAGCAGGGAGTGAATCCTGTCGGTTGGGAGCAGGCAGCGAGTGTTCCTAATCAGATTTCTACAAGATGCCAACAGAGGGCATCCGCTGCCAGGCGTGCGGTCCCGCTGCAGCCCCTGCCTTGGATTAAGAGCATCTCTGGGTTTAACCCTCACCTGCTTGGATTCACTTTTCGTCCGCAGTTACACACAGCAAAGCTTTTCCTGAGGGGTTCTGCTTCCCTTTGGAGAAAGGAGGAAAAAAAAATTAATAGCTGGCCATGACTCTGGTCTCTTGCTCGTTGTAGGATTTTGATGGTTAGTGGCTACGTGTGGTCTCTACACAGCCCGGTCGGGTGAGAGCCGGGCTCAAAGTGAAGGTGGATGCTCTGATGTCAGCCCTGTAAACAAAATCAGCAGCACCGCTGTGTCGGGGCTGGAAGAGACAGCGGGAGATTTCATGACAAACGTCCTGGCTTTTGTGGATTTAAATTGTCAGTGTTATTTATAGGTGTTTTGTCTTGGTGTTTAATCTCCTTGTTTCGTGTCTCTCATGGATGGTTAAAAAGCAATCGAACTTCTAAGACTTTCTGCTCCCTTCAGTAAATACATATTGATGTTTGGGCCATGGAGCGAGCTAGCTCTGAGCACACGGTTGCTCTTATTTTGTTATGACCTGGCACCAAATATCTGGGCTCTTCAAAGGCCAGGCAGCCTGTCTGATGGAAAACTCTTTAATTCAGTTTTGACAGGGGCAGCAGAGGTCCCAAGACAACTGCTAGCGCTAGCTGGGGCTCCTGTAAGGGTTAAGTCTGAAGGAAGTACTACCAGAGAGATCCTCTGCGAACATCAAAACAGCAGAGATTTCATAGGCATAGAAACTGGGGAGTTCTGCTTCCAGCAGGGCTGAAACAGGGTTTACGTTTAAGTTGGTAGGGACATGGGTGTAAAGAGATGATTTCAAGTGATATAGATAGATTTTTTTTTTTAATGAAAATGAGTATAGGACAGCTATATCAAATGCAAAAGACAAACATCTTGCTCCTCTTTTTTTATTTATTTCTTTCATATCAGTCTGGACAGAGTGTAACCTCCTTAAGATCCCACTTGATCTCGTTAGTGAAGTGGCTGGTGTTTGCTGAGTTCCCAGCAGTATGTTCTGTTTTAGGGTTTCTAACCGCTATGCATGCAAAAACAGGCTAAACCCCTAAATATGAGGATGGCTGGCAGGCCTGGCTGGGAGAGGCGGTTCTTTTCTCTCTTAGAAAGCCCAGTCACTTTGTCTCATGAAGGTAAAACGTGCACAAGTCAAGCCAATGGTGCAGCTGGACATACATGAACATGTTTTTTTTAGAAAAGACCACATTTGCTCCAAGTGACCACTGAAAAAAAAAATTGCTTTTAAACATGTAAGCTAGCTGCACTTCACATTATACATTGAATAGTGGCCAGAAACATACAGCCAAATTTGATTTATAGAATGTCACAGAGACTTAAGAAATTTATGATTTGATTAATCCATCCCATATATCTTTTTCTTTATTACCGGTAATTCATGCTATATATCATAGCCTTTTGAGCGGTAATTTGGCTGGTTGGCTGATACCTGCCAGTGCTCTTTAAGGGTTAAATTCCTTGGTGCACCAACCAGACAATAAACTGCTGTGATCTGCTGGTTAAATATGTATACTGCGTTACTAGCATCTGACTTACCCGATAGATTTGTTCTAGTTTACCAAGTGCATATGCATTTAAGGACACATAGTATGTGCAGAAGGACATTACTGGGGGGGGAAATCCTTCCAGAATGCACTGACGTGTGAGAAAGGCCAAACCTTGTAGAAGACGGAGGATCTGCAGTGTTCCCAGAAATGTTTGCAGGGCCTAAGACAGCCGGTTTTATTATGCAGAGAGAAGAGGGGGACAGCCTGGTGTCAGTCATTGCTACCAGGAGCCTGGCAGGGCAGGGAGGGAGTTTGGCTGCCCAGAACTGAACCCTTCTGCTAATCATCCTTTTCCTTCAGAGGAGAGATGGGGGTTGGCATAGGGCAGGAAAAGCAAATCAACTCATTAGCTCCACGAAGAAATAAAACTAACACATCTCTGGCTGAACAAGCATGTGACCTGAGCTCATAGCAGCTTCTTGTCAACATGTTTGTTTCCTCTGCCCCTTCCTTTCTAACTCTATGAATGTTTTAAACTGATCAGAGTAACTGAGAGTGTGTTTAATGGAGACAGAAGTAATGGATTTCAATATTGCCAATCAAGAAAGCAGGAGGTGGGTCCTAAATTGTTTTCAAAATCAGGACAAATTAAAAAAGGTAATGCAGTTCTTAACTTGCCTCCTGCTTTTTCAGCCGCTCTGTGTTACCATCCCCAACGTGTCTCCTTTACTGGGAGCAGGATTTTGAAAAGGGGGAGTGTGTGCGGGGGCAGATGTGATTCTCATCAGGGCAAAGGGGCAGACGCACACCTGGTGGCCCTGGGGCGCATTCCCCAGCCAAGGAGCCCCGCAAAGGCTGTTAAACTGCCCACACTTTCAGCCAGCTACCTCTTTCAGAAAAGCCCTGCATCTTCATTACCTTCCCCTCTGGCCATCTGGTCCCATAACCTGCCTTTTTAAAAAAAAGAAAAAAAAAAGTTTTTTTTTTTTTAAAAAAGTTATAAAAAAAAAAACAAGCTCATGTTTAAGCCCACAGCAAATTTTTATGTCCAAGCTGTAAAACCTTGAAAATAAAGATTTATAATTGAGATTCTGGCTGAAGCAGAGTGAACAGAGATGCTCTAATTAAATTCTGTGGTGGATATAATTAAACCATTTATTCATTTATTACCCTTTATACAGCTAATGCAGGCTACACTATCACCATTTGGTTACTAAGAGCTCTAACCCGGCTATTTGGCTGGGGTTTTAGAGAAGAGTTAGGTCCATCGTGATACTCTGACGGAGCTGGTGACTTTGTGCAGACAGGTCTGATCTGACAGAGACTTTTTCAGAAGGAAAACCAGGTCCCTGTGGGTCAGCTCAGAAGGTGCTGGTCAGAAAGCCAAAAGCCTCTGGATTCTGCTGTGGACACTTAATGAGACGTGGTAGTTAACTTTGATCTATTTTGTTGACTTGTGGAGTTTTGTGGCTTGTTTGTTTTTTTTTTTTTAAGTTTTCTGAGGACTGTCTGACTCTGCTTTTGTACAGCGCTAACCCCTTGGCATTGGGCTCTCCGTATCACCTGCCGAGGGCTGCTGCAGCTCCCCCAGTAACATATGCAGATTTGTCTGCTTACTCTCCTTTATAGTTCAGTGTGGAAATGGCACTTGCAAACCCATAACACAGTTAACTACTCACATGTCCTTTGGGAGAGCTTCATCTGCCTAAAAGCCAGGCTGGCTTTTCCAGAATGGAGCTGTTTCTTTTTACCAAAGGCTCATTTCCCTTCACTTTCTTGCATCCATTGCAAGATAAAAAAACAATGAATCAACCAGAGATTATTTTTCATGAAAGTTTAATCAGACGCTGTCCCTTTCCTGTGGCTCTGTGAGCAAAGCCGGGTGAACATGCAAGGCTTGGATGTGGAATAAAAACTATCTGCTTAAGAGAGGCAAGAAATGCAGGGAAGAGTCCTTTCCTCACTGGTATCTATCTGTGTGGACAGACTGTCCTGCAGAAGATGCATGATCTGCAGTTTAGCCTCCTGGTTCCTTAGACCATCTATCTCAAAGGAAAAGCCAATACTTGCCCCCTCCCTCAGCATGACTCTCCTCTCTCCTTCCCCTTGCCTTTGCTGCTCCTTAATATTTCATGCATCAAAGAAGTTTCACTTGTACCCTACTTAATTAATCAGTTTTTGCATTACAAGAGTTACATGCATTTAAAGTTTCTTTTATCTTGGGAAGGAGAGGAGCCTCGCTGGAGGCTGTTATCGCTCATGAAAGGATGTCTGAGGGCAGACATTGATGGACTAGCTTCTCTATGGAGAAGGAGGGGAAGAGCCGGCACAAAGCATTCCTGCTGCAAAGCCCTTCCAGCAAAACAGCTGAATTCCCCAGCCTTTGGCTCCAGCAACAGGTTGCTCTCTAGTCGCGTCTGGGTTTCCACCTCGTGTGTTTTACGCAGGTATTGGCAGGCTCTCTAGGTGCACTCGCTGCATGCCTCCCTCCAGCAGTGCGGCTGTTTGGAGAGGTGACTTGAAGCAAAATGCTTGTCTGACTCCGAATGTCTAAGTACAGGCCTGCCTTTGGATTTGCAAGGACTCTTTTCCGTGCGTCTTTGGTCCCAGGAGGGGCTCAGCATGTATAGCACACTGATGTAGTCAAATGACTTCTGGCGAAAGCCACAGTGGGCTCCAGGATGAGCTACAAAGATGTGCTTGGCATGATGTGAAACCATGACACCAGAGCAACGGGCATGGGATGAGGACTTGAACATCTTCCCACCTAAGTAACTCGGAGTTGTGTGACAGAGGCAAGGCTCTTATCTGTAGCCGAACTGTTTACCTGCACCTCAACCCAAAATGCTGAAGTCCTTCCCAGCTCTGCAAATCTTGCAGCCCTCTGTTTATAATCCTCTCCCCTTTATCAAAGTCCAGGCTCTTCTGGACTGAAACTGGGAACTGTTTTCCAGTGCAAAAAGTGGCTGCCATGAAATGCTGGGAACCTCCTGCTGCATCTATCTTGTATATGAAGAGGGAGGTAGAAATTTGGCCGCTCCTGGCTGCTAGCTTTAACAACCCTGCTTTTGCAAACTGTCCCTTCAGGGTATCTGCCTGGAAGTGGTCAGGAAGAACCTAGTTTGATGCTGTGTAAGAGATACAACATCTTCTGCAGCCTTTAGCCCAGCGTGGGATCTGCTGACTTATAACCTAGAGGCAAGAACGTCACCTCTGCAACTGCAAAGGGCTCTGCCCACCTCCCAAGGCTCTTCCTCCCAGGAGGCATTTTTCTGAATTGCTGACCCAGCTGGTCTCTTGCTTCACTTGCAAGAGCTGATAAAGGCACAGCCTGAGCAATGTGGTTGTAGACCACATCATATGTCTGCAGGCCAGCATTTATATACCATGGTTTAGAAACAAAATTAATTTTGTGGTATTTCTTTTAGAATATATATATATATATATGTATAATCTTTCTTCTTTAGTGGAGTTATTGATGCTAGTACCAACCTTACAGAGTGAAATATAAGCCTTTGATTACATCATAACTGAGTGACTTACTTTCCCCTCCACTTGCTAGCAGGAGGATTTCTGCTACACCTTATAGACGTATAAATTGTTCTATATATTGCAAATACATAGTGCATTTTAATGATTTCTGCAGAATGTACATATCTTTTGTAATAGGGCCAACTGAAAACCACTTCAGAAAACTGTTATTGATATCTTTGCAATCACCTTCTCTTCTTCTGTGCCAACCGATAAAAGATGCATTAGTTCTGGGTGTCCAGAAATCCAGTTCACAGCATTGAAAGTCAAAGAATGCTTCATCTATGACCCTTTAGAGTCACTCTTTTCCCTCCCCATCCTTTTACTACTTCGATAGTATAGATATCTTAAACATTTTCCAGCAAAATGTCTGCACAAAGTTCTCCATCGAGGCACAAAATCATAGGTTTGCCTGAATCTCACCTGGGATATGGTCATGCAGTAAAATTGCCCTGCTTAGATATAAGAGATAAATTATAGTGTCTCTAAGCTTGTGCTTAAAACGCACTCAGGTGAAAATCTGGAATGAATGTAGGCAGATGTAGACATAAGGTAGGTATGTTTCAGCATAGCCAAGGTTCCTGCTTCACATGACACACAACATATGCTGCGCCTGCTTCTAGAGGCTGTTCCACCTGATAGCAGCCCACTATTGCTGCTAAATAGCGGAGATGCTCTCCCAGCTTAGGCAGAGAAAGTCTGTGCTTTTGTGCTTAAAAGCCCACATGCACATAGGCTTTCAATAGCCCTCAATATCTCCTTTTAATCTGTTATGGTTTTATTGGTTTTATTGGGTTTCTGCATGTAAGAATCACAATCCTCAAGTGCTGACTGCCTCCTGACAAGGAAAACAGTGGCTAGGGAGACAAAAAAGGTGGAAAGTAAACTTGCATTGTGGAACCCAATTTGGTCCCCAAACCGTCCAGTCAATTAGCAAGCAGGAGGAAAACAGAACCGGTGTCTCCTGACAACCTGTTGGAGACCTGTCCACTACATCACCCCCTCTCTGTGGGTCTTGTCAGGTTAATGAAGTTTCTCCTTGTGAGACAAGTTTCCTTTTCTGCTCTTGAGTTTTTAATAGGAACACCAGTTTTGTTGGTATTCTTGGTCCTGAGGCTATTGAAATCCACGGTCAGGCTGTCACTGTCTTCCCTAAAAAACGGTAGGAGCCATGAAATACAGTGGAAAAAAAACATCAAAAACAGGGGCCTAATTTAGGGAGAAAAAGAAATCTGGGTTATGGACCATACTGTTGTCCTGAAAACCCTCCACTTGTGTGCACTTAGTTTAAAGTAACTTACACTAAGCAAGTTGTATGCAAACTTCTCCGTGTGCCCCTAAAATACCTTATTAGTGAGTGAAACTTTCTCAGGACGCAGTGTTAATGCCATTCATTTTTTTGTTGAATGTTACTTCGGGTGGAAAATAGAAATCCATTATAACAGTTATAAACCAAGAATAATATATTTCAGTTTGGAAATTTTATTGGTAGCTTTCAAACAGTGAAACTGTGCATTTAGCTACCAATTCCCTGGAATTAAAAACCAGGTGGAATTCTATTTACACAAAAATGATAACATAAAGATTTGCATTTACACCAGGAAGAACCCAGGCTTAATATAAACTGAATGCGTCTATTTAAAGGTAGTGGTTTGAAGAAAGTTCTCCTTTGTCATAGTGTCTATGTTCCTACAGGAGGATTTTTCATGCTAAAATCTCAGTGTGCTTGGCAGAAGATAGATATTAGCTGCACTTTACTGGCAGGGGTATTGAGACAAAGATTGAGTCATAAGCTGAGCAGATCTTTGCATATGGGCATAGATGAGGCAAAGCCCCTCACAGCTCTAATTTCTGCTGTCCTAGGACTTGCCCAAAGCCATGCATTCAGTAGCAAAGCAAGCATTTGAAGCCACCCTTGCCTTTCATCTCTAAAAACCACGGACCTGATGGCTCTATTGCATACCTTAGATAAGATCCAAATCTGGATATGGCTGAAATCTCTCCCCCATCACTCTGCTAGATGCACAGCAAGACCCCAGGAGCAACCCCCACAAAAACACCCTAAGTAAACAAGCTGGGCTTGGATGATTGAACGTATCTTTGTACCCCATTCCTACCTCTGAGGGCTAAAACAACCTAACACCAAACACTTTTTAGCCATAACACCTATGTGTCTTTTCCTATAACTATGCAGATAGTTACTCTTTTAACCCAGACAAATTTTCAAAAACAGGAGAGGAGAAACCAGTATACACAGTGATAAAGCTGGGAAATCTGTACAAGCCCTGACAGTAGGCTAAGTTAGTTACCCTTTCCCCCATTTAAAAAAAAAAAAATCAAAAACATGCTTTTCTTCACTCTCCTGCCCTCGTCATTTTTTTAACATCTGATGACCTAGGTACCTTGGAAGGCTGTTCTACCTCAATAGGCAGATGATGAATTGATCTTAATTAGCTTGTGGAAATAATATAAGCCTTAGCATTAAGAATGCTTTGTTGGGGTTTTGACATCTTCTTTTCTACGTGCAACCACAAATAAACTCAGGTAGATTAACAGTCACTGGGAAATTGTTGTTGTGAGTCACCAGCTCGCGTCTCCTGCAGGACGTCTCTCCTTGTTGCTGTTAGTCATGCCCAGCAGCGGGCAGGAATTCATACAGCAACGGGGTTCACAGTGTCCGTTTTGCCTGTAGGGCCAGGGTTCACATTCAAACTAATCCCCGCAATTCCAGCTTTCCCAGTGGAGGAACCGGTCTGCTCCATCCTGGCTGGAGGCAGAGCAGGAACCAGTCCCCTGCACTGGAGCTTGTCTGGTTTCTGGTCTTTGAGCACAAACTCCAGCCCTTGGAGGGTCCTGGGACACCCATGATGGACAGACGTGGGATTGGGACAAACCTCAGTAGCACTCATTCCTCTGGCCCTCATTTAAGCACTAGCTATTAAGACCAGGTCAAATCTTTGCTACACATCTCCAATTTGCTGCTCTGGGTTTGTCACTGTGAGCCACCTCAGAGTGCCCTGGAAACTGTAGGTGCCTGTCTGCCTATAGAAAGGCAATAGCTAGTAAAAGCTCACCTGGAGCCCATTGCTGTATGATTGCACAGGTGATCATCCCATAGGAGCCAAGAACCTGGAGTTATTTGTAGCAATGAGTTAGATCCCACTGCTAGAAAGAGGGAAGAGGTGGAAGGGAGAGATGGGTTTCATGAATGAGAAAGAAGATGAAGGAATGATGTGCAAAGGGAGCAGTGATGGAAGGAGAATTTAACAGCAGAGGAAAGAGAGAAGGCCAGGGGGAATGGAAGGAAGGGAAGAGAGCAAAAAGAGGCTGATGGAGGACAAGTAGGGCTGTAAAAGAGGTGGGCACTGTGCTGCTCACACTGGAGGAGATGGGGAGTAGCTGCTACAGGTAGGAAGGGAAACAGTCTGGGAGAGACGAGGATGAGTTAACAGATTAAATACGAAAGTGCAGAGAG
>VZSV01000103.1:1474381-1493722 GCA_013398735.1 Nothocercus julius
TGATGGGGAGATATCCTCCCTTTTTATACATCGGGGCCTGGAGGCTGCTGTGTTGCCTTTTTTATTATTATTATTTTTAATTTTTTATTTTTTAAAAAGACCTGCGAGTAAAGCATTTTCACGCGGACTGTAAAGTGATGGGTGCTGTCTCTTGTACTCCAACTTAAACGCTTCGCCCTAGAGAAGCTACAGTGGAGCCTGGCAGGGAAGGAGGGACTGTTTGTCTAGCAGGAGGCTGAATTTATAAGTGCTTGTCTTGCTTCATGCACAACTCCGGTTGCTGGGTCTGTTGCAGAATGCCTGCAGACTTATGCCATATTTCAGCTTCTTTGTTTTTATTTATTTACTTATTTATTTTTTATTGCTTAGGAAGGGCAGGATGAGGAAAGAGGGGCTAGGAAGATTTATGTTGTAGCACTTTCACGTTGGTGGCTGATCTTGTATTTTCACACGGGGCGCCCAAGCTGCACCTTGTCACTTCTGTGCTGTTGTGTGCGTTGACCTGCCTTGCTGCGCTTGGCAAAAGTGAACTGCTCGGGATTCTGCATGGGAAGCTCGATGTTTGACGTGCAGATCACTGAGGGGTTTGTTGCTTATCTCTACACAGCTCCTCCTTATCCACTAGCTTCCTTGTTTTTTGGTGCCTAAAGCTAGCATAATTGGAGTACCTACTGAACTTCGTGTCCGAGATGCTGCTTAACGCAGCCACGTTGTGACTTGCAACATCCTTGTGCGCAGCTCGCGTGTCGAGGTATTTCAGTGGTATTTCAAGGTATATGCAGTGGGCCGAGGTGCGGGTCTGTTCCCTTGCCCTGTGGAAGTGACCGCTGTTTCACCGAGCACTGTGTGCCATAGTAGGAGAACGATCGGGATTCCTGGTCCTTTCATTTTGCCTTCTGTGAAGCTTTCTCCTTCCTTGTGCGTGCCTGCAATAAGTAAGTTGATGGTACTTCTTGAACTGAACCTCCTCGGTTTTGGCTCTGCAGTTTGGCTTCCTTAGACATGGCTGGTCAACCACGAAAATCCCAAGCAAACCAGGTACTCCATTTCAAGCAATAAAAGTGAGAATCAAAGATTTGATGCAGTAGGATTGACATTTACCTTATAATGATTAAGAGTAACAGGAAGTTTCATGGTTCGCTGCCCTGAATTTTCAGGTTAGAGTACAGTTTCTTCAGGGACTGGGTGTGAACTGCACACTGGGCTAAATATATCGTAAGGCAAAGAACTCCTCTGTGTACAGTGTGGGTAGTAGCTCATGTTAAAGGAGAGAAATTCATCTTGATAGATCAGAGAGATGATCTTGTGTGGCAAATCCTCCTTCTGTGAGTGACTGCTGGCAGAGAGACTGTGTCTCAGGCTAAAAAAATCTCTTTTGCTTGCCTGGGATTTTGATTATTTGTGTGCTCTTAAATATGTGCTGTGTCTCTTGTGAAACTGTTTTGGTTGCTGTCCCTTGATGGGGTAAAGACCCCAAAGTGTGCCCTTCTCTTCCCTGAAGCCCCCCATGCCAGGCATGCTGGAAGATAAATTGAGTCTTTGCCCGTGGTGGGATGGCTTCAGTGCATTTCTGAAATTAATCAGCACCTTGCCTTAAAAGAAGGTAAAACACTTGTCCTTTCCCAAGGTCTAGCTCATGAATTGCTGTGGCTGCTCTGATATTTCAAATTTGCTGCATTTTTTTTTTTCTTTTTCCCAGTCTCCTGGAGTGGCAACCAAGTCTCAGATATGCTTAGCTCCTACTGGATGAGTGCTTTGGAGGATTTCTGCTGGCTTGTATGCTCATTTTTCTAGTGCAATAAATAGTGCAGGAGTGTTTTTCCTTGCTGCAGCCTTTTCTAAGCTCAGCAGTGGCTGTGGACCCTAAAGCTGATGCTGCCTTGGGTGTGACCTGATATAGGGTCTTAGAGGTGAAAATAGTGTCATATATAGACAGACTAGCAGGCAAGGGCTGCTTTGAGCAGTTTGTTCTCCCTGCATGAAAAATAACTTTCAATAGCTGGTTTCTGGTGTTATGTGTGTGTTTTTCACTAGAGTGTGGTTAGCAGGTGTCCAGGCCTGAGCTCAGAAGGGTGTTTAAGAGCTGAAGTGATGAAGGTTTCTCAGCGCCTTTGGGTGCAGGCTCTTGTTGCTAGTGAAGAAGAATTTCTGGTTTCCTGGGGTTAGGGATGCATTAGGAAAACCTCCTGAAGTGCCCACTGCAGGCCAGATACTCTGAACAGCATCCAAAGGGAATTTTGCAAGAAAGAAGCCCTGAAGAGGCTCATCTGTGTCCTGATGCTGAGTTGGTGGTTTAAAGGAGTGGAGGTAGAGTCTGGAGCTCCAGGCCCGCTCGACGCTTCCCCTGCTCTGTAGGTCTCCTAGTTTTGGTGTGGCCCCTGTACTGCTCGTCACTCTGTATTGAAGTGAGAGACCTGTAGCTGAAGGTTTGCAGATGCCTTGTCTGCAGCTGTGTGAAACTGCCTTTGGGGCTGGGGGGAGGGAGGGGGTTTCAAGTCCAAATGAGCCGGGGACAAATGCTGTCAGTCAGGGGCTGGTATGAAAGGTATGCGGTGCTTTGCATTGCTTTTCCTTAAAACCAGGTAGGAAGCAACTCTTTTGATCCCCTGAAAAACTGAAATATGAGGCACTTTTAGCTTTTTGTGTTGTTGTGTTGGGATGAGCCTAAATCTCTTCTCAAACCCCACGTGAGCTGGGGACTCTGTGGCATTCGCTGCGTCCAAGAGTTGCACTTTGTATTGACCACCTTTGAGTTGACCCCGTGCTGAATATCTCGAGCTGTGGAGCTCCGTGAGCACTGCTGCCTTCCCAGGCCGAGCAGCGAGAGCTTTGGGAAAGCAGGAAAACCTCTTCTGCTGCAGCTACCGCATCATTGGTGCTCAGGCTTGAAAAGAACCACTGGAAGGAGATTGCCAGGCAGACTGACTGCTCCGTGTTCTTGGCTCCGTGCTGGCGTGGCTGGAGGCACACGTGCGGACGGAAGCCGGCCGCATCCCTGCGAGCGGGTGCGCGTGATCCGCGAGCAAGCGGAGTGCGGGAAGCGCGTGCCAGCCCACTAGGGGGTGGTGGGAGCCCGGAGATGCTCCGCGAGCTCCGGGGCTGCCTGGAGTTCGCTCTGCACCGGCTTTGCCTACGTGCGCACGCTTGAAAGCAGCTGTGGAGGCAAGAGCAGGGAAGGATTTAATCCTTCCCGAAGAGTTGGAAAAGTTGTAATTCCTCAATTCCACCCTCTGCCCCTTGCCTACAGTGGGGGCTTGCAGCTAAAATAGCATCCCAAAGCTCTAGCTTGTTAAGTGTCCCCCTTGCAACAGGGTGTCACGGTGTCTATGTTTCCTATTGTTTTTATTCGTATTCTTTAATCTCTTGCATTAGAGTCCAGAAGGATGTTCCTTTTATCCCAAAATTTAATTTCTTCAAAATTATGCAGCAGAGCGGTGGCAGGAAATGACACGTGTAACTTTGCCACCAGTGCGTTATGAATAGCTGTGCATCCCCTTTCTTGAAACAGCATCCTGCCCTTTCCATAACCTTGGATACAACTGATGCTTTGCGGTACTTTTTTTTTTTTTTTTTTCCCCCTTAATTCTTCTGGCGAATGGTGCAGCCTATCATTGGCTTCATTCTTGCACAATGAGGTCTCTCCAAGGTATGTATCTTGATTTAGCCAGGAGCCATGTGGTCTGTACAATAGCTGCTCCGCAAGCAGCGTAGCCGTTTTAAGTGCAATTCAGGGAATGAGGCAGTTAGCTTCTGAGCTAATTTAGATGAGCGCTGTGTATGTGTGTGCAGAAATATATACAGGAAGAGAGGGAAAGAGAGGCAGGGAAATTTTCAGCACCACTCCTTAGCTGATAGTGGCTTTGATAAGAGCAGTTTACTACACCCTTCTCATAAATGGCTTTAATAGATGCTGTTTGACTTGCATCTGCAGTGCTACAGGCTGCTGTGTTTCGGTGGCTGTCACAGAAGGTGCTTGTGCACCTACATTGTCACTGTCCGACTGCAGCACTGTTGCATGGTGCTTGAACACTGTTGTCCCCGGCTCTTGAAACCGTACAGCACTTCCACCTACTCGTATCTTCTGTGCCTCATCCTCTATTTTATGTCTCAACTTCTGCAGCTATCTGGGAACTTGAACTTTTTTTCTTCCTTAGGGCAAGAATGCATTAAAAAGGAGCAAGGCATTTACTTCTTTCAAGGTTGTTTGAAATTACTACTTTTCTTAAAAATACTTGTGTATCGCCCAGGCTTTTGTGAAGATGTGAGTTTTTGCAAAGCTGTGTGGAGAAGCTGCTGGTTTAGCCTGCGAACGCCAGTGTGACAGGGGCTTTTTGATGTTGCTCTTTGAGGCGCTTGGCCTGTGTGATATTGAGCAGGATCGAGTGGGTAGCAGAGGGATAAAGTTATCACCATGAGGCTCCCTGGTTGCACATTGGCTGCCCTAGGCTCGAGGATTCTTCCCCCCGAGCTAGTTTTTTAAAAACTGTGTTGTCTCTGCATGGTAAAGACAAGCAGATATCATCAGTTGGGTTTAAATAACTGTGTCAGCTCTCTCCTAGAATTGAAGAATTTACATGTGCTTTTGGCAAGAAGCTTGGTTGATGGAGTGGGGCTTTTCCTAGCTATTCCCAAAGTAGACCAGGCGGTAAAAAGCAGCATCTTCCAAGAAATGAGCAGAGGGAATCAAAACTGAGCTGGCTCCTTGGGATGAGGAGCCAGGGGATGTCCGAGACTGGAGAGCTGGGGCCACCTTCCCTTCCACTGTCACGTTTTGATGCAGGTCTCCAGGTGGTGTGGGCTGCCTTGGGGAAGGAGGAAGCAGAAGAGATGGGTAACAAATGCCGCAATCGTATTTATCGCTGCAAACATTGGACTTTCCTTGCTTCTGGGCTGCTAATTTTATCGAGGGTCATAGTGGGAGCCGTTCCCCGTGCAGGAGGGACGAGCCGAGTGGCTTGTGTGGGAGGATGCTGCATGTGGCACCGCATCCCAAGCAAGCTGCCTTTGGGATCCTGTAGCTCCTGGCCTGAAAGCCTGCCTGGCCTGGCAGGAGGTGAGAATTTTCCTGTGGGGAAAGTCAGTGTCTGTTCTTTCCAATTTGCTCCCACCGTTGTGAGCCAAGCAGCCGGCCAGCGCTGTGCCGCTTGAGCAGAAGGGGCTCCGGCTTCTTGTTTGTGCCTTGTTTTAAGTTTCCCTCTGCTTCCCTCTTCCTTCTCATAATGGCTTTAATGGATGCTGTTTGAGCAGCTTCTGCGGTGCTGCGGGAGGCTTGCAGGGGTAGGGAAATGGTGGGGAAACTTTTTAAGCTTAATCCTTCTGAGAGACGGAGACAGCCGTTGTCCTGCAGAGAATCCAGCGGGGGAAAAGCCTCTGTTCTCATTTTGAGCAAAACTCCCAGCTTTTTGAATTTGCTGTGGAAAAGAAATTCAGGTGAAGGCAAGAGAAAAACCGTATGGCATTTTTTTTTTTTTTTTAATATATAAGTTTTTTTATATATTTTTTTTTTTCCCCCCTCTCCCTTGAATGAAACTATATAATCACCTTAGGCCATCGCATTCTTGTCACTGCAAGCTGAAGGCAGAAGAGGCTGGAAGGTCCTTGGCCTCACGTCAGCGTGCAGATGCTCTGGGGCAGGCAGGGTGATGTGGTCAGTGATGGGGTCTTGAGCTGCAGTGGCTGCAGAAATGACAGGGAAGTGGGGGGGCTTGTGGGCATCTCCGCACAGCCTTGGTGGTATCTGGTGAAGGTCTCTGGTTTCAGCCTGCTGTAGTTCCCTGGCAGAGGAGTCTTGTGGTGCCTCAGTCTGTTGACCTGACCTGATCTCCTGGTGCTGTTGCTGGGCTTCCTTTGCATCCTCCTTGACCACCCCAGAAGTGGTGTTTGATGTCCTCGGAAACCACAACATTAGCATTAAACGGGGTCCATCCCTCAGGTGATTGTTTCCTCCCGCCACACCCAAACAGGGTCAAACCTAGCTTGTCTGGCAAGGGGCATGTGGGCTTGCAGTGATTTTCTTGCATGCTTTTGCAGGGCAAAGTCACAGTTAAAACTGGAGCCTATAGCTGAATGGCTGTTTTCAGGGAATTGCTGCTTTCCAAGAGTACCCGTATTGACCAGCTAGTGGCAACAGAAGATTAAGTATAGCAAGAGCAGCCTGTATTCTGCAGCTGCACTGTTGGGCTACAGGAAGGTAGGAGCAGCTTAGGCAGCCTGGGGATCCCTATAGTTCCCCTACTTCCTTCTGTGCAAGGGAGGTGGCTTTGGGGATGTAGGTGTGCTAGAGGCTTTAATTCACACTCTCATTGGGGAGGGAAAAAATACCCTTTTCTTTAGTACCGGTGGAGAACTTGCATGTCTCAGTGGGCATTGGGGGCTGGGGAGATAAGTGATGCTCCAGAAAGCCGTGGTGGGTGTATATGTGCATTGCCACAGCGTGTCTATGTGTATGCATCTCCACAGTCTGCTGTGTCCTGCTTTCTCAGCCCTGAAAGCTGAACCCGGGCTGTTTGATGGACGAGCCTTTTCTCTGCCTCTGTGATATGGTGCTAATGTGCAGTGTTGGCTAGCTGTGAAATCCAGCTGAGCCCTTGGTGTTACCTGAGTAACAGGAATTCAGGCTCGGGGTCGCCTGGGACAGCAAGAGAATAGGCTGGTGTCACTTGTGGGGGAGAGGAGTTATCGATCTCGCGCTACCTTAGCACGTACGTTAACAGTTGCAGGTGGCTTGAGAAGCACGTGCTGTCACATCAAAGGCCAACAAAACACCTTGCAGGATGTGGGTATAGATCAGGTTTAGAGAGAGAAGGGAAAAGTGGAGGAAATGGGAATGCCTGTCATTGGTGCTGCCGTTGCCGTCTGTAGTACGCTCCATAGAGTAGGGCAGCTCACAGCTCCGCTCTGGAGTTTCCCTCCTCTGGTTGCCGCCATCTGAAATGGGGAACGATGAGCCTTGCCCGATCTCCCCATGCTTTCGCTAGTCCTGCCTCCTCTGCTGCCTGTAGGAATGGTGACAGCATTGAGCAGGCATGATTTTTATGTGTAACCTGATCAAGATGTGGTGCCACTTAAAAGAATTGGATGCTCGTGCTGCCGCTCAGGTCCCAGCTAATTTGGTTAAGGTTTTCAGTGTCCAGACAGTATGGAGACACTTAATGGTATTGAAGAATCAGGACAACAAACAGAAGGACAGACAGTGATCTTGGCCTCCTGCATCTGCGCTGACTGGGCAAAGCTGCCTGGCTTCCTTCTGGGAAGGAGACGAGGAAGGAAAATGATTTTTGGACCATTTGTTTCTCTGGTGTCTCTCCTCAAAGCAGGACCTGGGCTGGCTGGGGCAGTTTGAATGCATCTGGAGTGCTTGCGTGGAGGAGAGTAGCATTCCTGCCGGGAGAAGATGAGGAGATGTGGTTTGGAGCCAGGGCGCTGGCACCACACAGGGGAGGCTGATGTGGAAGAAGAACAAAGTGCAGGTTCCCTCCTGTTTCCCATTAGCTGCTCCCTCAAGTCTTGCACCCTTGTCCTCTGTGCTTCCAGTTCTCCCATCTATGTGTGAGATGGGGTCTGTATCAAACCACGTCTGGCTTGGAAAGCAGCAGAGAAAGGGGAGAAATTTTCCATTAGCAGTATCAGCAGTAAGGGAGATTTTTCCCAGTCACCTGGTAACTGCTGTATTTAGGAAGATTACTGAGCTGCTGGGGTTGCTCTTGGGCACATGCATTAAGTGATCCTGCTAAGGAGAGGGAGGCGAGGGCTGGCACACCGACCCTGGGGAGATGGGGTCCCTGTGGGATCCTGCTGCTCTGGGATCCTTTTGGACCTGATAAAAGGTTAGCTTTGCATCTCCTCTCATGCGGAGCGAGCAGTGCTGCACAGAGGATTGCATGCTGCACCTTGAATGTGCTGTCACCTGCTTCTAAAGTGCACGTGAATAAACCCGAACTTGCGCAGCCAGCCGCACTCGTGAGCGGGCATTGGAGATGCCGAGGAGAGCGTGGCTCCTTGGGATGCTGATCCCTGCGAGGGCTGTGCCGCGGGCTCGAAGCCGGACACTTGCCCATGTTCATGCCATGGAGGGATGGCCCTGTTTAGGTGCAACTCTGGGAGCCTGCAGGTGGTTATTTGGATACTTGATACCTTTCTCTTTCTCCATTGCTGATGAGATGCCCACAGAGAGACAGTGTCCATGCGGGCTAACTTAGGATGCGGATCTGCCCTCCTAGAAGCAGAGCAGCGAGGGAACGAGATGTGGGTGTAGAACCTCAGCAGCGGGGGCACGGAGCCCAGAGCCTTTGCAGTTTGTCCCCAGCTTTGCTCCTGTGCTGTGTGGCCACGCAGAAGCCATTTGACCACAATTTCTCTCCACTGTCACTTCTGTCCAGCCCCTTTGGGCCATGGGTTTGAAGGCCAGGCTTGTCCATCTCTTTGGTTGGTGCTGAGCTGTGCTTGCAGCTGGGGGTGCTACAGAGAAGCCGTGGGGGGCATCCTTGTAAGCGGATAACTTCGGGGCTCTGGTTCACTCCCTGCTTTGTCACCTCCTTTACCTCATGGTAGGGTTGGAGGTTCCTTGCTGGAGGAGGGAGCCCTGCACTCTGCTCTTCCCTGGGCTGTGGGGCAGAAGGGAGGTGCCTGGCTAGTCCATAGGGCTGCGTGTGAGCGAAAGGTCCATGCTGCATGACCTGGCATTGCAGCGTGTCTGTGTGACCAACCGCCTGCTGCAGCTCTGACGATGTCTGTTCCAAGGCTGTTCAAAGCCTGCATCCCTTCCTTGCTGTGCTTTTTGGTCCCTGAGTTATTGGTGGACCAGGGAGTGCAGAACACCCCTAAAATGCAGAATCAAGTTACAGAAAATAGGAACTGGCAACAGTGTGGGGTGGTGAAATGGTTGTAGACTGAAGCCCACCCAGCAGTGAGGTCCTTCCCCTCACCTGTGTCGGCTGGTCCTCACCAGCCCTTGCTGGAAGGGTCCTTGCTGCTCCAGCTGCCTTGTTCACATCAGGGGCTCCTGCATTTTTCATCACTCACGGAGCTGACGGAAGGATATAGGGGTGCATTTATCACCCGAAGAGCCCCTGGGCTTCAGCTGAACTTTGTGTTCTAGCAATAAAACCATGCCAGGAAATGTGTACTGTAACAAAGCCCATGGATATAATACAGTCGTATCATATTGTACCTTTCATCTTGAAGGATTCCCAAGGAGCTTTACAAACGCAGAGTGCTGCGGCCTGCCGGGGTGACAGAATGCGATCGGTAAAGGCTGTGGTCTAATCTCTGCGGTGACGCGTTCCCTGCCTGCCTGCACAGGCAACTTTATGAAGCCTGATCTTGGCCTGGTCTTGTGCAGGTTGCCTTATCTGAGCCGGGATTTCTTGGGACGGAAAGGGAAACCATGTTAGCTAGTGGCTGTGCAAAAATAGGGGCAAAATTATTTTTTCCTTGGGCAGCAGACGTGGGTTGGAGTTGCCTTCATGCAGCTTTAAGGTGGAGGCTGGTGCGAGGTGGTAGGAGCCCGATGCTGCTGCCAGTGGGGGACAGCGCCTAAGAATCAAAACAAAGTGGGATAACGGGTGTCAAATGCAAGCCATAATCATAGGCATATGCTTGGAAAAACGTCGATGAGCTGGAGTCTATTTTTGTGTGGAGCGGTATATGCCAAGCTGGCTTTGTTCAGCAGTTTGTTTAGGGAATGTGTTTGCCCTTACTGGGTAGGTCCTAAATGCATGCTGTAAGCAAACTGTAAACCAAAAACTCTAACTTTTCCCTTTTAAATGCATCCTGGTGCCCAGAGTGCCAAGGAAGTGCAGAGCTGAGGTGTCTGCAACACCCTCTCTTGGCAGCTGCGTGACGAAGGAGACCGTGTGCCAGCAAGGGAGGTTATTTTGTGATGTTTCTGGGTGTGGGAATAGCTGTGGGTGCCTTGGGACAGAGCAGGGACACCTCAAAGTCATGGCTCTCATTCCCAGATGAGTGCACTGTCAGAGTGCCTGGTTTTGGGGAAAGCTTTATAATGTATATACTTGTATATATACGTGTGTGTGTGTGTATATATATATTTAAATATATATAATATATATAAAGTTCGATCTACTTTTTGTTCCTGCATGGCATGAAGAGTCATGGCATGTATTTTCTAAGTAGGCTTTGCTTCCCTTCTTGCTTTTCTCCATACTCCAGCTTGGTCTCGCAGCGTGTCAAGCAGAGCTTGAGGCTCTGTGGCTGCAGCAGTTTTAGCAGGGCTCTTCCTTGCTGTGGAGAGGCAGTTGTTGAAGGAGGGAAATTTTCTCCCCTTTATGTGCCAGCTTTTTCTTCCTTTTGCTCCAGCACTGATAGCACCAAGCTCTGCTGCCTCTTCCTTGGGGAACTCCAGGTCTTTCCCCCCTGCAGGTCCATCAGCTTTGCCTACCTGAGCCCTATCCTGGTGGCACCTCCAAAAGAGTCTTGAACTGAGGGGACTGTTTTTGAGCGTTTTGAGTATGGAGATGAGCACAGCAGCAGTTGCACTGCCATAGGGAACAGGATGCAGACTGTCAGCTTTGTTCATGGTTCCTGGATATTAAGAGCCTTCAAAATTGATTGGATTTCAAGAAGGCAATAGAACTTTGTGGTCGTTTTTACAGTAGTTATGGCAGTTACATGCCTAGTTGTATTGGCTCAACAGCTGTGTGTTTCTAGTGCCTTTTTTCATAAAAATCATATGAACTGGAAATGTGTTTTTAATTAAATAGCTGCAGCGTTGTCTTTTAACGCGATTCGTGAAACCGGAGCTGCTTGAAGACGCCAGCTCCATTACGCTGCTCACGTTTCATCGTGTCCCAGCACTGCTGTTTCCCGCTCCTCTGGTTTTTGCTCCTTGCAGACAAACAATGCGTCTATCCTTTAATATTCTTCCGTTCTTCAGTTCTTTTGCTGTTCTTAAATATTCTGCAGCCCAGTGGCACGTGGGAGTAAGGGTGAGAATTGGGATTTGGGCAGGATGCGAGCTCCGAGATGGAGGTACCAGTGACAATGTCAGCATTTCTGGCCACCCTTGGGTGCCGGGTGCTCCTGAGCAGCAGAAACCCTGCGCAGTGGGGGAGTTTTCCCCTGCAGCTGGGACTTGCGTTAAATATTGTCATAAAATCTTCCCGTCCTTGATGATGAAGGTTTTTGCGGTGCTTTCAATGAGCCACTTAAACAGAAGGGAGAGAGGAGAGGGGGGGAAAAAAAAGCCCTGTTTGCAACCCTCCTATGGGTTAAGCTGGCCTAGCAGCCCCGAAGGACAGCTCTAGGTGGGCCCTGTGTTAGGATGGGATGGACTCTGTGTGCAGGGCTGGCCAAAGAAGAGCTGGGCCTGCTGAGAAGAGCCTTCTAGCCCTTCACTGCAGGGTGACCTTTCTCCTGTTGCATCCTCCAGTTGAGTTCCCTCCCCAAAATGCTGTTTCCTGCCCGTGGGGAGCTGTGTTTGGCTGTTTTTATCTCCTTGGCAGGCTTCCCTGCTGGTTTATGGTGTGCAGCGAGTCATTTTAAAACAATTTTTTTAGTACCTCTTGGTCTACAAAGCCTCTCGTTATCAGGCATGGTGCAAATCTGTATAGGAAGTGCCTGGTGTGCACCCGCAGCAGCTCTGTGCCCAGTGCCCTGGGACTGGGCTCCCAAACTGCCCCTCTCTGCCAGGGAGCACATTTGGGACAGCGGCTCCAGCCCCTGGTAGTGGGGGGCCTGGGAAGGGAGGTAAAATTTATGTCCTGGCTGTAGCATATTTATGTCCTGATGAGGTCATAAAAGGTACAGATTATTTGTTAATGGAGGGTATTACTGTTTTTATTGCAGCTTGTTCTGATTGTCTCTCCCTAAGGCTTCTCTGAAGACACCTAGGGGTGACCCAGGAGGTGTTAATGTGCTGCTGGCTTTGCTGCTGTTGGGTGGGGGAAGAACTGGATTCAAGAAGAGCTGTTATTTTTAATGGTAGTTCTGCATCACCTCTGGCAATGGAAGGGCCCTTGAGACTCGGAATCATGCTGGACAGGAGAGAAGGTGCTGGGAGCAGCCTGGGAACCACGTTACAGCTATAATTTGATTAGTAAAAGCAAGTAAAGGGTTTCTGGGTCTCTGTTTCCTCAGTTGCAAAGTGAAATTTTGGGCTGTAAGACACCGTTTGGCCTAAATCAGGGCTGCAGGGTGCTCTGGGATGCTAATGGCGCTGCATGACATATGAATCATTCCCATGCATGGGCATGCATTTGTAATGGTAGAAGTGGAGGGTAACTCCAAGGTTTTCTGTGTGAATGAGAGCAGATGGGCCATCTGCAGTGTTGGAATTGGTTTTAATCCTCCAAGACACGTGAGGAAACTCCTGGCTTGCAGGCCACGTGCAACCTGCCAGAACAGCCCCCGGACCATGGTCGGTTCCCTGCCTCTAATGTCCTCGCGTTCCTTGTGCTGACCACTCTGTCCTATCTCGTCCCCAGTGAGGGATAAGGAAATTTCCTTTGGAGTCTAACAGATGCAGAGAGTGCTGACCAGAGGCTCGTGCAGAGGGAGAGCTGTCTCAGTTAATTAGAACTGGATGAAAGAGAGAACTTCTTTTTAATGGAAGAAAGACAGGTTCCAGTTTGATCGCAACGCTTCGGCTGAGTTCTGAGCTTTAAAGTTCAGTGTCTGTGGGAACAATAAGTTTGAAAAGATGTTTTGAAGCGGCAATTGCAGCATTGTTACGAAAATGCTGAAGGGGAGTAGTGATGCTGGAAGTGCTTTTTTTAAAATGTGTCAGTTTAAGATTATAAACAGACGTGTTTTCAACTCTTGACAAAACTTTCTGTGGCCCTAACTAAATGTGATGGTGCCTTAATCTGGCTGGTTTTGATGGTGGTGCCAATGATCTTGGATCTAGCATGGTGGAAATGAGTGGGTTGCAATGCTGTTGGTGTTACTGGGGCATACTGGGCAAGAGGAACTCTGCGTGCCCTGAATGGAGGGAGTGATATGGGAGCCTTGCCCCTTTGGATGCTAATTTTCCTCCAGAAATTCCATCCACGGCAGCTGACGGGTCAGAGGTGCAGCAAGCGCCGGTGAGAAAAGGAATGAGATGGGTAGAGCTGGATGGAGCCAAGAGCCGGGGCACATGTAGCCCCAGCACCCCGTGGCCCCTGCTTTCCCCTGTGCTGAGCCCTCGCCCGTCAACATGTTCCTTCTGCCGCTTCCGACCCTATTGGCATTTCCTTGCCATTAGAGCTGGTCTGAAAGCTCACAAATGAAAACAAATTTTTCACAGCTGTTTAGCAGGCATCTGCATAATGGATCAGCCAAATGGCAGTGTCTCAATTATGAATGAAGGGAGAGGCTGGGACTGGCCACCGCGGCTCTGCCGGCAGCAGCTCTGGCTGCTCCTGCCCCATGGCCCTCACCCTTGCTGTCCACTTGCCTCGTTAAGATGGACCCTGGGGTCCTTCCAGCGCATCTTGCAAGAACAGCCTTCTGTGGCTGCTTTGGGTGTAGCATAGAAGTGTATATAGGGGATATAGAAGTGTATATACTGTCTGTATATATTTCTAGAAATATGTATACCCAGGATTTCTCCTGGGGTTGCACCTCCTCTTGGCATAGGATGGCAAAGAGCATCGCTGGTCACTGACCTGCAGCCTTTCTTCTTGGGATTCCCTTTCCCATGACTGTCTAAAACACATTGGTACGTGGTGATGGGTTTTTAATTTCTATTAAGTTCTAGTTTCTGTTGTGCTCCCTTAGATACCCGGAGGCCTTTGAGCTTGTGCTCTGTAACTAAAAGTAATCTCTTAAGATGTCTGAGCGGGCTGCATGAGATGCAGGGCCACGCGGCTTGGACTGCAGCAGAGAGCTGTCACACAGCTCCTTTGTTAGAAAAGAGGCACCAAAAATCCTTCTTCCACCCCCAACTTTGTCTTCCTGCCAGCCCTGAATTTCAGATTTATTTAAAGGTCCTTTCTTTTGGATTTGGGTGGGTGGGGAGCGTGTATTTTTTGCCATGTGAGTCTGACAGACCCTTGGGGAAGATGAGTGGGTGTCTTGAAGTGTTATGGAGAAACTTGGCAAGTGCTTCAGTTCCAGGGATCTCTTTGCATTTTTGGCTTCATCTCCTTTTTTTAAATCTTGCTGCTCTTCAACTTTCCTGAAGCAGCAAAGTAACACCCCAGTGACACTGCCAACCAGGAATGACACTGCTTTCCTTCCTCGAAGTCCTGGCTCTGAAGCCTTGAATGACTTCTGCTCCTTGTCCCAAAGTTGCCAGCCTTTGGACTGTGCCAGATGGGACACACCTGCGCACGCCGTGTGTGGCGTTCCCGAACCGCAGCACGCTGTGCTGGGGTGGTGGTGGAGCCTGCCCTGCTCTGCAGCTCGTCGGGCCCCAGAGCTGGGGTGGCAGTGGGCAGGTGGCTGCACCGCAGCAGCTGCAGGCAGGGCACACGCATCGTCTACAGGCCCTTCAGAGCAAAGCAGGGCCCTCGTGGGGTTCTCTCTCCTTGGAGACGTTTTGCTTTTCAGTGTGTCTCAGTGTATCTTCCTGCTCTGGTTCCTGGCCTTGGAAAACTGAGGGATTGAGCAAATTCCAAACTGTGTGAGTAGCCAGTAAATTAAATGACGTGCCCCGCAGTGTAGAAGCCCAGCCTGAAGGCTGCAGCTGCTCAGGGTTTCCCTGCTGTGCCCAGATTTTGCAGTGTGAGCAGAGGAGGTGCGTGCGAAGCCTCGTGCTTTGGGAGCCCGGCTGGCCTGGGGGCTGCGGCTCTGCAGAAACTCCCCTTCCAGCTAAGGAGCCTCCTGAGGAGCTGTGTCGAGGCTAGGGGGACTAGCGGGGAGGAGAAGGACTTGTTGGTTTGCAAAGGAGGGCTGGGTGGTAGGGTGGTATGATAGTACGGGCAGGGGTCCTGCTTGGGAGGGGTGGTAACTGTGTTGGTGGATTAGAGGCTGGGGGAGGCGAGCAGCTCCTTTTCTCCTATTCACTTGTCTGTGTTTCCTTCAACTGTGGTCGAGTGTACATGTTGAGCTGGTGGGAAAACAGGATTTCTGAGTCGTTCTGGGGTTCCTGCTGCCTGGCTGCAGGCCAGTGGTACCTAAAGAGCTGAGGAAAGGGGATTGAGTTGAAACCTAAAGCAAGAAGGATGGGTGGAGGTGGAAAATGGGCTAGACAGAGTAGGGTTTGCTGCTTTCTGGAGCTGAGATGGCTGCATGTGTGTCCAGTGGGCTGCTGTCCCTTCTGCAAGTGGCTCCCTGAGCTGCTGGGCCCTGGGAGAGGGGGATGTTGCTGTTGAATGTGACCGCTGTAATGCGCTGTCCCATTAGGAGATAGTGTTTTTTTTTTTTTTTTTCTCCTTCTTTGCTTTTTGTTCTAAAAATGGTGTGCATTGTTTAAAGCTCCCCTCTTCTCCCCCGCACACGCACTTCTGATCTCTGTCAGAGCGATGGCTTCCCTAATTAGGTAGATGACGAGGTAACCTTAGCAACCCCACGCTGGGGCTGGGGACCATCTCCAGCTACCCTCTAGGATGGCGTGTTTGGTATTAAACACCTTCTTACGGGGGCTTGGAGAGCTGCTTACGCAGGGCTCCCTGTCGCTGTCGCCTGGGTTAACGTGACTTGCAGTGAGTGCTGTGCAAGGCAAGCGCCAGCACTGCAGAGACACCTGAATCCTGTCGTGCTTGCTCTTTTCTTGAGGATGTGCAGGTTTGTCAGCTTACCTGGCTCGCTGCTTGAAGGTGCACGGGTTTGACAGGTGACCTGATGCCTTTGCGGCTGCTGCAGCTCTGGAGAGAAGTGCTCTGGTGGTGCCTGTGGGAAGGACTGGGGTGGGATCTGGTGCAGAAGGGAGCCCCGAGCCTGCTTGTGCATTGGCAGTCGTCTGCTCTGCGGTGAGGGAAGGGTTTGCAGTTCAGACAGGGATGGTCTGAAAATCCAGGGATGGAGGCACTCGTCTCCCTGCGGCCTGGTGGGACTGCGGTGCAAAGTCATCCCAATAGGTCACGGGGAATGGGAGCTGGATTTTGGCAGCAGAACAGAGCTGCCCAGGGCACAAAGGGTGGTTGAGATCACGGCAGAGTCTGCGTTCCCAGTGCAAGGACGAGCAGGATCTTGTCCCCACAAGCCTGTGCACATCACCGGATCCCTCTCCCTTCTGTCCTCCACACTCGGGCTGATGCAATGGCTGCAGCCCTTAAAAATCTAAATGTACCTCTTGCCCTGTGGCCTGGAAAGGGGCTTGGCTACTCCAAACAGTGCTCGGAAATATTTTTTATAGCAGTTGGAAGTGAGCCAGGGCGAAAATGAACTGAGGCCGCTGAAGGAAGATAAGCAGAGACGTAAACTGTGATTTTCTGCCCTGTGAGCCCTATGCATGGATTTCATCTTTTAATGGAAGTGCAGTAAATAAAAGCCATTTTCACAATAAGCTGAGCAACAGGTCAGAAGCGCCTGAGCCACTGAAATTGATAGAAGTGAGCTAAGCGTAACAAATCTCCCAAAATTGCACCAGACTCCACTTGTATCTCCTCCTTCCCTGCATCTCGCCAATTATAGCAAATGGCAATTATTTCTGAGCCAGAGCTTTCTGTGAATAAAACCTCAGTCAAACTGGAGATGTTTCATCTTCTTTCTAAATAGATTTGTACTGGAGGAAAAACCCCATTGGGGAGGAATCCCATTTGAAGGGGCTTTCCCCAGCTGCACTTGCAGAGACAGTAGGTGCTGGACACTCATGGAAGCATAAATTTGACCAATCCATAGTTGGCTGGATCCTGCTGAGAGGGAGTTGCAGAGAGACTGTAAAGCACATTCCCTTCTGAATTTTCCTTGCATCTTTGTGGGGAGAGAGCCCGTGGGCTGGGAGGAGTTGGCGGTAGCTGCTGTGGAGTGGTCCAGTCGAGTGCTGCTGGGAAGCTCCTCCTGGCAGTGCCCCCATGGAGCATTGACTCTTTTTTTGCGCCCTTCCAGTAAGTCTGATCCATTAAGTGACTGTCTTTGAGTCCCTGCTCACTGGATGCCATGCTGGGTACCTGTGAGTGCTTCATGCCAATTTGTTTTTTTGAGCAGTCTGCCTGAGCACTTAGGAGATGCTTTTAAAGAAGTGCCCAGCTGTATGCGTGGAGAGGTGGCAGTGCTGTTTTTACAATCCTGTGCTTGATCTCTGGTCCAAGGTCAAGTATTGGGTCGTCATCTTTGGCTCTGGGTGTTGCCATGGCTGAGGGAAGCAGCGGCTGTGAAACCGGCCACGTGGCTTATGGAGAAGGGTTGGTGCACAGTGACTGTCAGTGTGAGCACGCGGTGGTTCCTGGATTGAACAGCTCAGGAGAGGCATGGACATCTCGGTCCTAATGCCTTCCTGTACGAAGGAAGGAAGCACGTTGCGTAGGATTTGTCCAACGTGTGTCCCTGCTGTTAGATGCTGCTAGAGATGCTGGGGAGGAAGCGCCCCGGGATGGCTGGTGGACGCAGCTCCGCTGGCTTTCTCATGGGTGCTGTTAGTGCTTCCTCCCGAAAAGCCCCATGGAACCTGAACTCTTCCTGCCTCTGGATTCCCCTAGGAAATTTTCACTGAACAGCTTCACACTGGGTGCACAGGGACTGCAATGTGGCTCCCTCCTGTGTCCCTGAGAAAACTGGCAAGATCTTAAATTGCCCAAGGACCAATTTGTTGCTCCCAGACATGGCAGAGGAAGTGCATCATTTGGAGGTGTTTTGCAACCACTAAAAACCTATGGGACAGAGGGAAGTGGCAGTAGCTGTGTTGCAGCCTCAAGCCCCAAGGGCATGACTGTGTAAAAGTTTCCTAGTGTGATGAGATGAGAAATTGCCAACGGGGAGCGATGAGTGCTGTTCAGTGATGCGGCCTTCCCTGTCATGGTGGAGCAGAGCTTGATGGATTTACTCTGTTAGTTTTGTGTGATGAAAAGAGGGATTTTTTTTATATTTTTTTCTTAAACTTGGAAATTATTTAAGCTTGGGAAGAACCCCACTGCCTTGATATGCCACGTGCTCCAAGGGAGACTCCCATCCTGGAGAGGGATGTTCTCAGTTACCCTGCACCAGCCGCAGCAAAGACGAGTAGAGAGTCCCTGATTGTACTTAGGTTTATAACAATATTAAAAATCAACTAGATTCTTAAAAATGTACACACATGCATGTGCACAACTGCCGTAAAGATTTTAGCTGCTGTGAGCTAGTGGAGTTACCCAGTTTAGAGCTGGTAGAATGCAGTTCTGTTCCTTGCGGGTACCTCTGTTCCTCCTTATCTGTTATCAGGAGCAGGGCTGTGATAGAGCTTTGCAATCTCCTTTGCCATCTCGAGCTCTTCAGCTGAGACGCATCTGGCTCTTCTCTTCCAGCCCAGCTGCAGCCGGAGCTCTTGACACATCCCGCTGCGGGAGCTGGTTTCGACAGTCACCTTTGGGTTCTCCTCTATCAGCAGTATCTAAGGTGAAACAGTTTAAGTGTGGGGCTTGATCAGCATTGTTCAGTAAATCTACCTTCTATTTTCCGGAAATAGAAGCAGTCCAATTTGACTCGAAAATGCTGAGCCCCAGAGGACACCATTTTCCCTGGAATCTGACTCCTGAACGCATCACGAGCACCGGATGAGCAGGACAGATTGTGACCAGCTTAGATCAGCACATGCAGAATATGTTGATTTACTAGTCTAAGCAGAATTTCATTGCCGTGGGACTCGCCATGTCCCATAGTGTGTAAAGAATCTTCCTGCAGTTTCTCCTGCCCCCTTGGCTCAGCAAACCGAAGGTCCCCAAGAGCCTCCTCAAACCGCAGCTCCCCACCCACTTCTTGAAAGGTTTCTTTAACGCAGTTGGCCCTGCTAACCTTTCTCAATTTGGGAAGCATTGGCTTTGTTTCTGTTCACCTAGCCAATACATGCTTGACTGTGCCCCTTACTGAATAGCCATTTATTTTCCTTAATCTTTTATGAAGCACTTCTATCATAAACCCTCTGAAAATCCGCTGAAATTAGACCCTCTCAATCACCTTCGTCTATTTTAAAGGCTTTCTTTCGCAGATAATACCGCCAGCTTGCTTAACATGGCTCTTTCCAACATCCCTTAAGGAAGCTGCATTGGCTTGACCTGTTCAGATTACACTTTGCTGCTTTCTATATTGGCTGACCCTTAATTAGACTTAGATAAAGTTCTTTCTCTCCTGCAATTTTGTATTTAGCTCTGCAATCTCAAAGCCATGGTCTTCTATGCCTTATTAAAAAAAAAAAAAATTTTTTTTTTCCCTAAGGTGGTGTTCTTATTGCACAGCTTCTAGGATAAGTGTCCAGGGCTTGAGGCTTTAGCCTGGTGGATGTTGTTCTCTAGCTGGTGTCACGTGGAGACAGGGAGCCCTTTCGAC
>VZSV01000103.1:1501953-1535620 GCA_013398735.1 Nothocercus julius
TAATTTTCTCCTGTAAAAATGCTGCCCAAAAAATAAATCCTGGGCAGGAGAAGCTTAATTAGAAAATGTTGGAAATAAATCTGCTCCAGGGCCTCTTTCAGCTGCCTGCTTCCCACCTTGGCCAGGCTCCTCGCTGCTGCAGGGAGGGGAACCCTCTTCCCGAGCCCTTGCCCTGCTGTGGCTTCACCTCTTGCTCTTTGCTGCCCCTGGGTTGCTCATTAAGAGGCGCATTGAGAGGCGACTCCAAGCTCCTAAAGGTCTGTTTCCCGATTTAACAAATCCTTGCGTTGAAATCTATAAATGTTTAACGTCTTCTTTGCCTGCTCAAGAAGCTGCTGTGGTTGTGCTGACACCAGCACAACCTGGTGTTTCCCCCTGGTGTTCCTGTGGTTCCCCTGCCAACAGAAAGACCCTTCCCTGTAATGCCTGGCTGATATGTTGACTAATGATTAATGATATCTGTATTATCATGCTTCTTCCTCTCTGTTAATGCGAGACAACATAAATGAAGCAGCCCTTTCCTCTTCTCCCTCCCTCTATGCCCCACAGGGGAGTGGGCAGTGTGTGTTGGAGTCACGAGCTCCTGAGCTCTGCTGGGCTCTTGCCTACTTGCAGTACTTGTGTCTTCCTGTTATTTGTTTGGAAGATTTCTGGGACTCATAGAGTTATGGAAATAGGCAGGGGCACTGGTGATAACGGGGCTTGGCAGAGCTGGGAGCAGGCGGGCAGTTTTCCCATGCTGGCTGCATGGCTGCAGCTCCTAGGGATTTAGATGCTCCCAACTTCTCCACATTTAGCATTTTATGCACCTTTGCTCATCCCTGGAGATTTGGTTGCCTTTGCCTCTTCTCCTGCAAAGGTCACACTTGAGGGGCTTGAAGGTACTGGAATGAGGTCATGAGGTGACACAACATGTCAGGTCTTCTGTTTTGCCAAACGCAGATCAGCTGCTCCTTGCTGTGGGACTCCCAGGCTGGGCTGCGTGTGCTGTGGCATGGTGCTCTGCAACTGTCATCCCGGCAGGGAGGCAAGGGGAAACGTTACAGCGGGCAGAAAAGGAGATGCTAACCCAGGAGCAAGTGCTGCTCGTCCTTCGGGCCATACTCAGAAGATGCTCCCATACACAGGCAGTCCCTTATCCGGATGTCTGTGGCTTTGTTGAGATGTGGGCTGAGTAAACCTCCATTTGCATGTAATGGAGCTGGTCTTCTCGCATGCTTAGGGAGAAATGTGTGACTTGGGGCCTTCTGGAGTCATGGCCTTGGACAACCTCTACCCAGATAGCTCTGACCTTTGCTGGGGGGTCTCCAAAGAGAATGACCAAAGGGCGCTTAGGATCTTTCTCTCCTATGGGAAACTCAAAATGCTGCCCAGTTGTCCTGTGCTGCAAATGGCACTTTCTGCAATCTGCTGCGTGTTTATTTCGGAAGCAAAGAGAAGAGCAACCCAAACTCGCAAGTTCTGCAGTCGCGTTGAGCTACGTGCTTAGGAGGGCGCAAAGCGCCTAGGTGAGGAATGGGGATTGCCCAGCTCCTCTAAGAGCAGGGATATTCATTTCCCAAACAGCGAAGGGACCAACAGCCACAAAACATCCCGGCCCCTAGCGGGTGACAAACAGTGTCTCTGCTTTGGCTTTTGTACTTTCCTGGGTGCTGTGCAGGGGTGAATAGTGAGGAGCAGAGTCCTGGGGGGTCTCCCTGTAGAGAGCCACGTCCCATCCCCACTTGAAAAGGGTGAAATGCAGATCACCTTGATACCCCCTTCTCCTTTCCCTGAAATGGAAAGGAAATTCCCCAAATCTATGACAATTCTGACACCTTTTCTCCCAATTGCTCCAGAACTCTCTCTCATATATAGTTCACTTCTTTCTACCAGAAGACCTGTCAGAGAAAGAGAGAGAGAGACAGACTCTTCCAGGACAGCTGAGGAAGAGAGAGAAAATCCTGAAGCAGCTTCTGTCCTCGCTATCTATGAGAAAGCTAAACATAGCACGTGGCGGCTCGGAGTGCCTGCGCTGCACGCTGCTCCTGCAGCACGAGTCCCAGAGGGAGGCAATGTTCTGAGTATTATAATTTGATGATAATAATTCAGCATTTACAGAATCTTCTATCTCTGAATAACAAAGCGTGTCAGGAAAAAAATATTATCCCCTGTGACAGCTGGGGGGATGAGAGGTGAAGTGAGTCGCTGGGGGAAGTCAAGTGAGTTGAGCGGAAGGTTTGGGTGTAAAATCTGGGGTTTTCTAACCTCTGGGTTAGAGGGCTTCATCTGCTTGATGCTTTCCCTGTAGCCTGGCTCCCTTGCAAGGCAGAGGCCAAGGTGTGAAGGGATCAGTGGGTTTGTACCCCTTTTTGGAGTGGTTTTGCTTGCACCTCTCAGAGGACGTGGGCTCTACTGAAAGGCAAGATGCAATGGGGAGAAAGGATATCCCAGCGCTTCAGAAAGATTGGGACCAACTTTTTTATCTGAAAAACAGCTCTAAGTATCAGAAAATAATCCTGATGCTGTTTCTGCTGACACAAGAAATTTCAGATTTCCTTTAGAGAGCAAGTTGTTTTCTGCCGTCCTGCCCTTGAAATGGTGTTCAGATGTCTTTACGAAAGTGATGTCCCTGTTATCATTAGAGCTAATTGTTAAAACTCCTCCTTATCTGCATGATTTCCCTTCTGCAATGGCCAAATGAGAAGATGAAGATAAGGGGAGGGAGAGAGGAGAGCGGGGCAGTGAGTCAAAACCAGGGATTATGACAGAAATTGTCTAACAATTAAAGTTACGGAGCTGCCGCTGCAGCTCTGTAATCACTGATGCAGCCAGCAGAGCGTGGATGGAGCTGTGTCAGATACCTGGATTCTTACTGAGCTGCTGAGTGGGGGCGAGAAGATGGGGATGTGATTTGGGAGGGCAATCTGGAGGTTAATGCTGACTTAAGGAAGAGTACGAGGGTATCCCGTTCTGTCCCAGTGCAAGGAGGCCTTGTGAAAGGGATGCATGGTCCTTCGAAGCGGCTCTTGGCTGGTGTGTCTGCGCTCACCTTTGGATGCAGTGATGCCCGGACACTTCTTTTGGTACCCAGCCCATACCCCGAGCTGCTTGCCCAGCCCTGGAGCATCCATCCCTGAACCCCTGGGAGGGCCCTGCTTTTGCGCATGCTGTGGTCAAGGGGTGGCAGAGCCAGAGCTGGCACCCGGAGAACCTGCTCTCCGAGCACTGAGCATGAAACGAAGGAGCAGAGGCCACCACTCCATGATCAATGGCTCTTTCTTTCTAAGACCTTTATTAAATGCTCCTGAATTACAGCAAGTAACCGCAGGCTGCCTAGTTAGCACAGTGAGTGAGAAACAATGGGAAACTTTAATTATTTGTTTATTTACTATTCCCCTTGCTTGGATATTGCTGGCTGCTTTCTCTCTGCGTTCCCTGCCCCATCCATGTGCATGCTGCCTGTTTTTATTAATGGCTGAATGTTGGTTTGGGGAGAGTCTGCAGTGTTGACACTATTAGAGTTGTGAATCCTTAAGTGTTCTGAAATGAGCAGTTATCTGTGTCTGCTCCTGGCAAAGGCCGCAGAGCTGCTGACCTCTGAAATGAGCTTCTGTAACCCCGGTTTGGCTCTTGCACACCAGGCTCAGGCAGTTGTTTTTATTTTCACCTCCTGCATGACTGATGCCATCTCTTTGTGTTCGGGTAGCCGTCCCATTGGTTTCTCCCTCCAGCCGCTGCCCAGAGTCGGAGATGGGCAGGATGTGACAGGCTGGAATTTGCCCCCAAAGCGACTAGAACCTCATCCTCCTCTGGTCATTCCCAGCAAGGAGCTGGGATATTTGGCAGTAGAGACCTCCAGTTCAGCTAGTGAGAGCAGTGACTGATTGTAGTGCGCTGGGGAGGTCAGGAAGCCAGAAGACAGGCTGAAATACTTGGACCTACCTGGAGAATAAGTTCTCCATGATCTACCTTGCATCTCCTCTTGGTCTGGTGGAGTTTGCAGTGGGTCTGGAGGCGAGGGCTCCCAAGCGGAGTGCAGTAGCTAGTAGTAACACACTTCCCTGCAATATGCAAAACACTTACAGGAGCAATGGGAATTTCTGCCTGACCTCAGCTGGTGTGATCAACTGATGCCCTGAAGCATGAAAATAAATAGCTGTGACTCATAAGAACAAGTGGTGCAATTACTTTAGCTAGGATAAAATGTTTGTACGTATCTAATCCTTTCCTGTGTGGTGTGCAGAAGCCGGTACATTATCTCTCTGTTTTTCTGCCTTTCCCACCATCAGCAGCATGGCTCCCCTTAAGTAAGCAGTTCCTCCAGCTTTTGGGGTCCCCGTGTGAGCATCACCAAAGCAGAGCTGCAAGGATGGCAATAGTGAATCCTGTTAAAAACATGCCAAAGGTAGATCCAGGTTGAAAATTAACCTTCTCTTTTTCCACTTAATACTCTTCATTAGCTGGCTGCTCTCTGCCTCTCTCTCCTTCCCTCTTCCCTGGATTTAGTGTGCGCTGTTTTGAGTTTTAATTTCGATTGCTAATCACTGCAGCTGATCTTGTGCTGAGCAGTGGGGAGCTCTCCGTGTCCCAGTTGCATATGCGCGCGCGCACATACCTAATTTATCCTGACCTGCCAGGTGACAAGAGTTTTGTATGAATGTTAAACAATGAAGTCCTTGAATGCATCGACTCGGAAAATAAACTGCTTAATAGGCAGAATGCTGTGAGCTGCTCTTCCCCGGCTGGAGTCATTACGGGGCTGCCGCGTTTTGCCAGGTCTCACCATTAGCAACTCTCTGCGTGCTGATCCCGGCCGTAGGTGCTGCCTTCTAACTGCCCACGTATGGAGGCGGCTCCGTGGGCACCGGTGAGATGCAGAGTCGCACTCAGCCCACAAAAAGGGCAGCGCCGTATGTTTGACCTGCTGAACTTCCATAGGCTCCCATCTTTTGGGAGCGTGGTGCTGGGAAGGGGGAGGACTAGGGGGATGAGTGTTGAAGAGATGACGAGGCAGAGTTAGGGCAGCTCTGGTGGAAGCTGCTGTACCTCGCTGTCATTTATGGTGAGAACAGGATTGATGCAAAGATGACGCTGATCCATTTGCAGATGCAGCTGAACTCTTGGCCTCTCTGGTCCTTGAGGCCATGTGCTGGGTCGGAGCACGGTGCTCAACCAAGGTAGGCTGTGCGGTGGCCCCTGGTACCTCCTACTGTCTTCTACTGGGCTATAAAACTGCATATGCACCTATAGCAGTAGGCTGTAATTTTCTAAGGCCAAAGCAAACTTTGGTTGTTCCCTGTTGGAAGTGAACAACTTCTGGTCCAGGTTAGCTCTGCCTCAAGGGATGTCTCCTGGGTGAGGCACACATAGAATTACTAAGTTTGCTTTGTTTTAGAGGCAAATAAAGTCTCCCCTCTGCTTTCCTGTGCTGCACGGTGGATTTGCCTGGAACTCTTCATGTCACACAGCTACCAAGCCAGCTCTGTTAGTGCATCCTATGATCCTCTAGTCAGTGCATCCTATGATCCTCTAGTCCAGAAGCATGCACTGGCCCTGGCCACCTCCATGAGCACTGTACTTGGGAGGTTAAGAGGAGCTATCTTGGTAAATAGAGCTGCTTGGAGAGTCCAGAGGGTGTGTTGGTGTTGCTGGCAGGGTACAGGAGGGGCAGGTGGGCTCCCTGCGGGAAGTGCTGAGCCACACGTGTGGCCGGGCAGGCTCCTGGCGCCAGCTCTGCTGGGAGGATGATGCCCATTTGGAAGGGAGGAACCCACTGCCAAGACTTGTGACCTTGGCATTCCACTAAGGGGGTGCCATAACCGTGCAGATGAGTTTCTGCCTTTCTGTCATTGCATATTTAAATTGCAGGTGGACTCCCCTCCTGCTTTCATGCTTAGGTCAGCTAGGGAAGGAAAGGGGTTCTTACGGTGATGCTTTGCATGCAGAACAGATGCTGGGGTAAGGAGGCATCGTCTCCTCTCTCCACTGCCCAAAGCAGGGGCTGGATAGGGCTCTGAGGAGATGCTGCAGGAGTTGGGGATTGCAGTTGCACGCACGGTGAGTGATGGGTTCATGGAGGTCTTCTCTCTAGCTCTTGCCTGCAGGGGGTTTGCCCGTGTAAGAAAAAAGGCCTGGAGAAGGGTGCTTTTTAGCTAGCAAATGATTGGCGGTATAAGGCCAACTTTTGAGAGCTTTGGGCTGAATTTTTAACTGCTCAGCACCCTCAGGCAGGGCCAGGCTTTTCCCAAGCACTCACTGCCCAGCACCGTGAGTGTTCCTGCCAGATAGTCGGAGCAGCACTTGAAACCAAAAATGCCTCTAATGCACACAAACTAATTACTGCCGCCTGCCCCTGGAGAGGGCCTGTGCTTCCAGCTGCTGGTTCCTTATCTTGATCATTCTGGGTGAGAGAAACAAAACCAGGCTTGTCCTGGCGGTCCCCACGGGCTGGGGAGGATGTGTGACTTGGTCTTGATTGTATTACTCTGTCTGCCACTGTGCTATGACAAACATCTAATAAACACATTTTGAATGGAGAGCGATGCATGCGCGTTGCACTCGCTTTGGGAGCAAATGCTGGAGTTCATGGTGAAATCTTTTTTTTTTCTTTTTTTTTCTCCTCTCTTCTGGGCACAGGTCTGGGTCTGTACCAAAGTCTGGCATCGTCTTGTCACGGCTGGAAAGAAGTGTTGTGGTGTCGCGAGGGAGTCGTGTGCGTCCCCAGGGACTCATTTTCTCCTGGCCAGGGAGTGATGATTCTGTCTGCTGGCAGATCCACAGGCTTTGGTGCTTGGGCTCTTGTTCTGAGCCTGTCAGATTGTTCCCCCTCCAAACGGCAGCGGGTTGATCTGCCCATTCTGGGGCCCGCAAAGGCCGTGTGTGTGTCTTTCTGTGGGTCTTTTTTTTTTCCCTTCCCCCCCATCTCCATTTAGCAAGTTCCTTTCTTTTGCTGTCACTGTGATCAGAAGTGACAAAAGTCTCCATGTGGCACCTGACAACCTTCCTGCTGCAATGTAAGCATCTTTGAAAGGGTTTGGCTTGAGGAAATCAATGCATTAGTTGCTGTTTTCTTTTTCTTTCCCATCTCCCCATTGCTAGAATGAAGCACTTTGCATCGTTTTTCCTCTTGTTCCAGCCACTTGACTGTGTTTGTTTCTCTTTAATTACCTGGGTGTCAGTGCGGGGCTTCATCACTGTCTTTCCCCAGACGGTCCCTTTTCATTTCACTGTGTCGCAGATGAGCAGAAGCCTCAATTCCCAACCCTGTAAAACCCTCAAGACTGAAAAGTAACCAGTAAATGACCTTGTGATGGCTTTGCATGCCTGTGGAAATTAAAATTAACTGGACTGATTTGACTGGCCTAAGGGAAGAAAATATTTAAAAAAAAAAAACAAAAAAAACTGACAAATGAGCCAGGAAAGTTTTGGATGTCTCAAGTGAACAGGAAAATTATAATATGTAGTAGTTATAAATGCTCTTCCGCAGGGTCTCTGAGTATGTTGTAGGAAAATAACCAGGGTGTGAGGGATGCATTTGTACTGTGCATGTCCGCAGTAAAAGTGTGGTCCTGGGCACTGATATTCCCATGAGTTTGGAGGAGTTTCCTACCAGCAGTCGGAGCTGGGGGGGACTGGGAAAGCTAGCGAATGTCTGTGCTACGTTATTTGTATGAGGATTTTATTTATCTATTATTTATTTTTCTATATTGCAAAATGCAGAGGGTCGTAGGGGGCGGCAGGCAGCACAGGGATGTGGAGTACGGATATATTGTCTAAAAAAAAGAAAATAGCTTGTGCAGAGTCACGCAGGATGACCCTTGCTGAGGCTGCGCTCACATCCTGGTCCCTTCACCTGCTGCTGCTCTCGCTCGCGTCCCGGGTATCCTCCACGCGGCCGGCACGCTGGAGCTGTTGGATTGCGGGACAGCAGGCGTGAGTGGCACCCGCGCGTTGGTGCTCGCAGCCTTTCCCATGCTTTTGTTGAGTGCACAGGTTCCCAGGACTGTCACATTCGCCGCTGCCAAGTGTCATCTTTACCCTCGTGTCAAGGGGACGCGTGTCCCGTGACAACCCTATTGACCACCTGTCATTTTCTATCTGGTGCTTGAGCCTTTTCTATGTCTTGGCTTATGTCTGGGAAGGTGAAAGGACCTGATGAAGGCAAAGTGGTAGAGGGCAGAGCTCACGGAGAGCAGGAAGGCTGCATTGGCTTGAAGGAACATGATACTCAGTGACATAAAACACCAGTAAGTTGCCTGCAAGTCTGAGCTGTCGCCTGCTGAGGGCAGGGAGCCTGCGCTGGAGATTGCTGGGGTTGCACATCAGAGGTTGCTGGCTTTGCCAGCCAGCTCAGACCATCAGCTCATGCCTCCAGCTGCAGGAGAGGGCTCCTACAACATGCTGGACCTCTGCTCTGGGAGGATCATCCTGCTCTTCTGCCTCCACAATCACAGATGTTTCTTTGTCTGTGGACTCTCTTGCCCTTTTTAAGGGTGGGCAGTGGTGTTATCCTGACAAGGAGGAGATTTCCAGTGCTGTAATCCTTGTCTGCCCATCTTAATTATTTCTTTTATCAGCTTGCAGGAGAGTAACTGTATAGTGGTAATTAGTCTCTTGAATCCTACCCTATCTTAATTAACATGGAATAAGAATGGGAGAGAAGGGGGGAAATCTCTGTTTGGGGCTGAGAAGGCAGCAGAGATATATTAAGCAATCAGATATGGTCTGGAGAGGCCAGGCCTTGCGGAGAAAAGCCATACACAGGAGCATTGCTGGAGGACCCCAAGAAGTAGCCATCACCCTGGTTGGGGTAGTGCTAGGATGAGCGTGGACGGCACATGGAGGGGAGCGTGCCCATGCACCGGGATGCTGCAGCGGAGCTGTCAGCATCTGTGGCCTGCGTGGGCATCACCTGCAGCTCCAAGCACACGGCTCCGCTGAAAATTAGCCCATTCATCATCTCTAGTGTTCGAGACGCAGCACAAAGAGGGCAGTTTGACCTGATCCTGCCCTTATAGCAGCTGCAATTACCAAAGTATAATTCATTTTCAAGGGAATCTAGTGGTTTCTTTTCCCCCATTAAATTTAGAGTGTTTATTTATTTATTTTTTTTATTTTTATTTTTTTTTTTAAAGGGAGGGTGTGGGGTAGGCAGGTCTTACGAGCTGGGGAGGATCAACCCAACCATGTCTCCTGTAGTTGAGGTGGATTATGTTTTCCAGAGGCAAAAGGTAGAATTCGAGTTAGCTAGATGCCTGTGTGCTCCTCTGGGAAGACACTGGTTTTCCTCTCTCATGTTTAAGCGAGAAAGTGAGAATCTGATCAGAGCAATAGTAGCAATATTGTTCATGATGTGAGGATCAAGGGCAGTCACGATGACAAATTCTTTTTAGGATAAGTTGATTCTCAGCTTTTTCTTTCAAGTAGAAGGGCTTTATTTCAGCAAATAAATAAAGTCTTGAAGGAATTAGTGTTTGGTTCTAATTGTGTTTTCTTCAAGACAAAGTCCACAAATGAACTTTGTAGAAGACGAAAAACCAGACTGTGCAAACTGCTTTTTCCTCATTGCTTTTGATATGTGATTCTGAGGTGCGATGCATGGAGCCTGTGTTGTGGCTTTGGATGCTCAGTGTTGCCTTGGCTGTCAGGATCTGGCAGTGTGTCTCAAATCTGATGGTTCTTTATTCCAAGGAGCATGTGAGAAGACTGTACTGAGGCAAAAAGACTGATTTTAAAGTTGTTAGCTGTCCTACACCATTGGCTTGGGTTTTATGCTCCAACTGTAGTGGTGACAGCACAGGTTTCTGGTGTCCTACAGGCTTCATCATCAGCGCAGTCCGTAGGGCAGAAAGTGCCTCTCTGTCACAGTAGCGTGGGGGTGAAGCACCTTGGTCTTGGAGCTGAGCTCTGTCACTGTGGATCCTGCAAATAAATGTATGTGCAGGGAAGAGCAGAACTGGAATCTCTTTCTAAGGCTGCTGCTTTAATTTTCAGACACTTTCTGTCTAGCTTGGTGCTGGGGGAAAAAAAAAAAAAAAAAAAACTCTGTTTTTATTACAAGCCCCAAAGGCTCGTGCTAATAGCTCAGTTTAAAGCTGGCAATAATACCTTCCAGAAAGTGTGTGCGAGACTGTCTGAACGCCAGACTCTGCTACCACCTTCTCAGCATCTCCACCCTCTCTGCGTTTTTATGTTTTCTATATCCAAGCTGTGCAGGAGCTCCCAAAAAAGAGCTGCTTCTGCCAGGTCTGCCCATGCAGGTCAACAGTGGGATGGGGTCTGAGAGCCCTGAAGTCCTGGGTCAGCCCAGGTTTTTGGGTAGAGATGCTCCTACATCATCCTAGGGATGATGTGGGGAGGGAGCCAATATGTGAAGCGCTTCCCTCCCATCCCTTCCCATGTCCTGGGGACACCATGTGGTAGAGCTGTGCTCCTGTGCCGCCTTCATGTTGCTAAATAGAAGAGACAGCTCCATTCAGTAATTCATAACCCCACGGAGTCTCTGTTGCATTGAAAGGCAGGAAGGGTGGGAAATGCTTTGGTTCCCCCTTCTTCCAGCCTGGGGGTGGAGCAGGAGGTGTGATGGAGACCACTGCATCCATTGAGAAGTGTGGTTTGTCAGGCTGGAGTGCCATTATTGGCGTGCTTGTCTCCTCGAAGCCGGGCGCAGAAGCCCTTAGGAATAACAGGGTCGTGGGGGCAGGCAAACACCCTTTGAAGCCAAGAGCCATGTTGGAGGAGATGCAAGCAGGGATGAAGATGCAGTAAAAGGTGCAGCAGCCCTTGGCTGCCTAGCACAGCTGGGCACTGTCTGGGAGAGCTGAGGGGACGAGGAAGACTTTGGCCTCAAGAAGCAATCAATCCCTCTTCTCCCCTAGGCTTCATTCATGGTCTGGTGGTTAAAGAGCAGGGATGAGTTTGAGCCCCATTTCAGCCTCTGTTTGTAGGTTCTGTTCAGTCTACCCCCTGTTTGTAGGTCATGGGGTAAAGAAATGACCTGCTGGGAGTTTCACTGGGCTTGCCCTGGAAATGGCAAAGGGGCTGGGGCTCAACACGGGCTCACACTAACATGGGGCTCATGTGCAGGGAGCCGAGGTGCAGGGAGCTGAAGCATCAGACTCGAGACCCTGGGGGAAATCAGTGACTGACGCCACAGAGAGCATGAAAAGGGAGATGTGTTGGGTTTTGGGCGTGCTTAAATGACTGTGCTGCTCAAGGCTCACTTTCCAAAGGGATTTGATCATTTGGAAGCCCAGGTGTTAGTGAAAACTGGTAAAACTGGCTCTTAGGCAATTCTGCAGCAAGTTGAATGGCTTGCTTCTCACTCCTTGTAATTTAGACTCATGCAGTGACTGCTTAAACTATTCTTCTTCCTTTGGCTGTTCAGTGGGATATTGGTTTTATCTGCCACCAAACAAGACTTATTTTCATTCTTGTAAAGACTTTTTGGAAATTCAAGTAGAGGGTGCTATGTAAGTCCAAAGTGTTTGATTGTTTAGAAGTCACTAGAGTATCTTGTGTTCATTATTTTAACAATTGGAGAGGGGTTTTTATTTTCTCCAGAATCATAAACACCATCTTCAGTGTGTTTTATGAAAACAATAAAGCTAAACTCTAATAACCACACACTTTCCTTGCTTTATGCACATGCATCCTTGGGGAGCGGGGCCTCAAGGACTCATCATGCTCTGCTTTTAACAGAGTTTTAATGTGCTCTAGTATGAATTTGCTTTGGTGCCTAACGGAATTTTCTTTACCTTTTTTTTGCTCACCTTGAGCGTTTTTAAAGGCATCTCTGGAAGAGAAACGGTGACGCAATGTGAGTTTTAGCATTACTATCCAAAAATCAGGCTTCATTTACATAATGTGTATTGCAGACTCTTCTATATGGGTTCTAATTAGCTTTCTTGCTTTTTTTTTCTTTTTTTAGTCCTGTGAATAATACTGTTTTCTTTTAGAAGAGATCTGAGGCTCTTGGAGGCAGTTTACAAAGGAGGGTGCTCTGCTACAGATGGAGTACCAAAGTGGAGAGATGAAGGGACAGAGTTTCCAAAGTATTTAGCCGCCTAATGGATTTTTATTTTTGAGTACGGAAGTAGGTTAGGGCCCTAACTCTTTCTGCGGTAGTGGGTTTTGATTGCGAACTCTCTCAACAAGATCGTTTTCATCTACAAATGTTGAGAAACCCAAAGTACCATGGAGATGTTCTACTTTTGAACACTTTTTGGGGCAGGGGGAAGGAGTTCTATCTTTGGCGCTTCTTCAAAGACGAATGTGTGACCGGTTGGATAAGTGTCCTTCAGTGCTTCCCTGGAAAGGCAGATAACCTTGGACTCAGATGAGTTATGCCTGATGTTTGTCTTCCATCCCTTGGTTGTGACCTAAATTTATTCTGTTTCAGAAAACGATTGAAGGAGATGTTGTTTTTCCTCTCCCCTTGCAGGGAAATTTCCTAACAGTCTGTTTTGTTCTATCACAGAGCAGGATAATGTTTGAAATCTTGGTAAAGTCCCTTAGACCTCTATGGGAGCAGCTTTTCCATGATGGAAGGAGGTGGAAAGCTGGCAGGGAGGAAGGAAGAGGAGATGAAAGATGTTACCACTTCTACCAGATGGTGTCAAAGTGTAGGCAAGCTCCTCTCCCCTAAAGGGGTTGGGGGTAGTTTGGAGTCAACTCTGTGGTGGTACCTGCCCTGTCCAGCTGACAGGTAGGCCGTGGGCCCAATGTTGCTTAGCAGTAGGTATCTCCAGGCTTCTGGAAGAGTGTTTGGGGTAGAAAGGCACAGCACCTGCTCTGCTCAACCTGAAGAGGAGGATGAATGGAAGGCTGAGGGGGGGATCTCATCAGTGTCTATAAGTACCTCAAGGGGAGGGAGTAAGGAGGATGGGGCAGCCTCTTCTCAGTGGTGGCCACTGGTAGAACTAGAGGAAATGGCCACAAACTGGAGCACCAAAAGTTCCACAGGAACTTAAGGAAAAATTTCTTGACCGTGAGGGTGACAGAGCCCTGGCACAGGCTGCCCAGAGTCTCCTTCTCTGGAGATCTTCCAAACCCGCTTGGACGCAGCCCTGAGCCACCTGCTCTAGGTGACCCTGCGTGTGCAGGGGGGTTGGACTAGAGGATCTCTAGAGGTCCCTTCCAACCTTAAGAATTCTATGAATGCGAGTGCACGCGTGTTCGAGCAACAGCCCTGAGCCGTTTTCAGCCAGAATGCTGGGGATGGGGAATGTCACACAATGCCTACGTGGACATGTTAATTAACTCCCTTGTAATTAACAGGGACCATGTCTATCCATCAGTTGACATAGTGTTTGCATAAGCTGTTCTACCAGGAGAAGAATCAAGGAGACGGTTTGTGAGTACTGGGTGCCACTGACAGCAGTGGGAAGCTTCAGGTCATAGGAAGTCATGGCACTCTTTGGGGTGTTAGGCATGCCGGCGTGAAAAGACTGGATTTACAAGCTGTTTTTTCTGGCTTACCCTGGTGTGGTGTCCCTGGTTCCCAGCTGAAGGGGCTATTGAAGCAGCCCTGGGCTGCAGGAGTTACTTGGCATGGGCTTCACGCAAGAGCAGTGGTGCTCGTAGAGCATCACGTCTTCGAGCACAAGTGGTGTTCTTGCATCCAAACTCCTTTGATGGCCATCAGAGACCATCAGGGCTCCCTGGTTTCCGAAAGGAGCTCTCCGCAGAAGAATGATAGATGTGTTTAATTTTTGCAGAGCTTGTAGCCTGGTTTTATTCCAGGGTCTGTCTCCTGAGGTTTTATTAACTGATGGTGTCTTTGGGAAAAAAATCAAAGCAGGAACAGCTGTGGAACTGGTGTAGGAAGCAAGAGCATGTTTTGGAGATAACATTTCTCCTTCTCTCTGTCACCACGTGCTGAGTTTAAGCAGTGCAGTTCTAATTCTGCTGCAGCTGAATGGCTGCTCTTTGCCAAAAAAAATCCCCCAGCTGGCCTCCCTGCTTCAGCAGGGTGCAGGTTGTGCTCTCTTGTCGTGACAGGTCCCTTGCTCCAGCCCATGAGAGAAGCCCCTCTGGGTTGGAATGCAGCAAATGCCCTTCTCCTGGCTCTGATAACTCCTACAGGAGATGAAAGCTCAGCTTGGCTCATTGCGAGCTCCAGGTAGCAGGGGGCTGTCTGCTCGGGGTGTGCAGGCGTGGGGAGATGATCACCCTACCTTTGAATCTGGGAAAGAGGCAATTTGCAAACATGTGTTGATACATTCCCGTAGGAAGCCAGGCTCCAAATCATCACCTTGCCTCCTACATGCAAATTCATCCAGGGAACCTATTTAATTAGGGGATAAATTTAGAAATCAATTATTATTTGCAGAAGCAGATCCCTTCCTTCTAATGAGGCTGCAAGGTTTCATCCCCCTCTACCTCTCTCATGACCCTTGTGTATGCAAACAAGGGTGGAAATGCTCTGTAGCTTTTCTTTGTGGATACAGGTAACCCTTTTGGGGCAGCTGCTGTATATTTTCCCCAAGATTCTAAATGTTCTGAATGTTGGGACAGCAAATACAGACCTTTAAAAAACAAACAGAAAACAACGGACAAAAAAATCAGAACAAATAAGAAAAACAAAGCCAAACAAAACCCATGTTAATGTGAAACCCTGCTGCTTTTGAATGTAATAGCTCTGGACTGATGCGGAGACCACATCTACTGTTAATGAGGAGAATGCCTAGCTTTTGCTTATGGGATAGAGGATTGGAAGAGATGTTAACTTGGGCAAAAAGAAGAGGAAAATAGTGTCATGGAATCTCTGTACCGGTGGGCAATGCAGAGCCGCGTGTCTGTGCAGGGATTGAGGCCGTTGGGGTGGGTGGAAGGCTCCGTGTGTGTGCACTGTTTCCCAGTCACTGCTGAGCAGACGAGTTGTTTATGAAGCCTCTTGGTGGAAACGGTTCCCTGGAGTCCAGGGAGCAGCTGGGATGCTCCGAGGAGCCGATGCCAGCCGAGGCTTAGTGCTGAGCATGGAATGGGGACGGGGTGGGGTGGCAGGAGGCGAAGCGCTAGTTGTGTGAGAACGGCAACATTCCTGGGTATTTTGCTGTTTAAAAAGAGGGGCTGCTCTTGTGCCAGACCTGGGTGCTGGTCATGTCATTTCTGAGAACGTTGCTGCTCCGGGCTGGAAACGTTTCTGCTGCTTAGTCACTTTTAATCTCTGACAAATGGCCTAGCCTCTGTTTTGGTTTACCCACCTATAAACGGGGAGCAATTATCTTGCCCATGGGCTCTGGGCAGTCATAACGGATTCATGTTTGCTGTTACTTTCTGGATTCCAATGTCTCGTGGTCCTATGATGCTACTTCTTTAGCCCTCCAGAGGCTCCGCTGTGATCTCAGATCAGTTGCTCTGAGTCCGGTTCATTTCAGCACGAGTCACTCCTGGAGTGAAGATGATGTTCACAGCTCTGCCCCCGAAACCCCTTCTGCTCCTACCAGTCTGCTCGGGGCAGCCGCACACCCCATTGCTTTGCTCTTTGGTTGAAGCTTTTTGGGCTGCCCAGGTGCCCTCCCCAGTGCAGGAGCAGGAGAGGGTCCTGCAGCCCAGTGTAACATCAGGTGGATGTTACAGAATCCTGGTGTTTCTTGAGCAATAGCAGGTCGCTGACGTGTCCAGGGCTAGTGGCATCCATCCTGATGCTAGGGGAAATAAACCAACGGTGCAGGTCACTGCTGGGTTAAGCTGTCATACTGCACTTTTAAAATGAAAATTGGATTTTTTTTCTGGATATTCCTCCTCTCCAAGAACTTGTTTGAGTCTTGCCTGAAGCCACTACAGAGCCCTTGTACCAGCGTGTTTGGTGCCTGAGAGACTTTGGGGAATCAGAGGCTTTCCAGGGAGCAAGGACCCAAAATGCCTAATCCTTTTTAACCAAGGCACTTGTCCGCTTTGACAACAAGGGAGGGACTCATCTTAGAAAAGAGGCCACTTATTAAGAACTGTTTTTTTTCTTTCTTTTTTGGGCAAAGGTAAGCCCAGACTTTTCTAGGCTGTTCAGCTTGCGATGCCACCATGCACTTGGTGCTGATGCTGAGGCAGAAATGCCTTTGTTCTCTACTGCTATTTTTTCCCCAAAATCCCGTGCCACCTGCCACACAGCCTCCTTCCCTTGTTTCCAAACCACTGGATGTTCTTTTCTCTTTTGTACTGACGTCTCCTCCTTGTGTCTTGGGAGAATGCACTATCCTAGTGTTTGTGCCTCTTGAAAGCAGTCAAAACTTCTCTTTCCTCCTCATTTACTCCTGTTCCTCCACATCCCACCCCAGGTGAGTGGGGGAAGCTCTGCCAGCCCCCCCCAGGGCTGCTGCAGCTCTGATTAGTTTATTGGGATGGGAACTCCTTGGAGGAGCTGCTCTAGAAAAATTACTTTGCTTCACAGTTTGAGCAATGCCGGGAGCTATCAGCTACCTTATCATTTTCTGAGGTATGTTTCCCAAAGAGAGACATTTAAAAATGCATAGAGGTTATAAAGCACTCGGCTAGTTCTAATCAAGCTCTGAGCAATGCTCGCCCCTCGCGTGCAGCGCGGTAACTTCCCTGGCTTGCTGGCTCCCTGGTGTGCGCTGAGCAGAGCAGTGGATGCCGTGGAAGGGAGGCAGCGCTTTGCTTTGATGGGAAGGCTCTGCAACACTCTGCAAGTCACCCAGGCAGGTTATGTGGCCCTTCAGTCTGGGCACAGTTTGCAGGGGAGAGGAAGGCGGCGAGTCCTGCGTGCTGTCTGTGCCTGCTGATGCTGACCTGGCCATGCTGCACTCCCAGCTCTCGGCTCTTGCAGAACCGCAAAGCCCAAGGAAAGGTGGTCTTTGCCATCTGGACTGGAAGGAGGTGCAGGAGTAGTTTTCCCCAGGTTGAAGGTCTTTTTTTTTGCACAAGCAGTGTTTAGTGTGGTAATGATTCATTGAATGTCTGTGGTGAAAGAAAGGAGGAGTGACGCTGGCTTGTTGGGTGGGATTTAATAGAGATTTAAGAGATTTAATGCCTCTTTTGGGACTTGGATTAAAATAGAGGCAAACCCCATTCAACACTGTCCTTTACTAGTGCATGCTGCCTGCTCAGGGATCTGTGCTCTGGCTGCAAATGTTAGGCTGCTTGTACTGTTCCTGTTCATCCACGGTTCTCGTTCACGTTCCTCCCTTCCTGTGAAGGCTGTTATTAGTGAAAGTTCAGTCTTAATTAACACATCACGTCTATCACGCGCTGATGAAACAGTCTTTCACATAATCCTTGTGCGGAGCTCACAGCGAGCTCGCCAGCCTCTGCTGCTCTGGTCACCGTCCGCGGCACGGTTTAGTCCAACCTCTTCAGTGTCCTTCAAACAGCCAGGGGCCGTTGCTGGCGTTGTTGTGTACCTCCTGTCAGCAAAAAAGCCTGCTAATCCAAGAGATGTGCCCTGGTTTCTTTAAATGGGATTAATAGCTGGGCTAGTGAAGAATGGTCCTTGTGCCTTTCAGATAGTCTTTTCCCCCATTTCTCAGCTGTGTCTCACTTTGATTTTGAGCATCTGGAAATAAGTGGAGAACAGAAGAGTGTTGCAGTGTTCCTTGGGACTCCTCAACAAAAGAGGGGCTACAATGTCACTTTTCTTCTCCTTTTGGAGATGAAGGCTACATAATCCAAACTGTTGACAGGTAGGTGCAATGGGAACACACTGATGAGTGGCTGTGGCTGATCCAGGCCCCACTTGGTGATGTGAGTCCCTCCAAAACATCGCTTTGGGGCCCTAGGCTTGCACCACGTATTGTTGCTCACAGTGGAGATATCCTGGATGTCTGAGAAAGCTACGCCCAGGAATGCTGTGCCACCTGCTATTCCAGTGCTGGCATTTTGCATTTGAACAGAGATGATCCATCATGTTGCGCTGCCTGAGAGTGATTTTTATAGGGTTGGCTTAATATGCAGCGATGCCGCCTGCCTGCCTGCGGTTGGCTTCCACTGTTGGTCAATGAGAGTCTCTCTCTGATGACAAATAAAAATGGAATTGAATGGAACAGAACTGAAAGTCAAAAGGGCCCTGTAATAATTTCAGAGCCTGAGGCACAGTGCTAAAGCCTTGGCATTATAAATAAGGGTAATGTACTAGAGACTGAACTGCAATCAAAGCAGATGCAAGAACATGCAATGTGCGCTGAGCTTCTTCAAGGTGCAGAGAGAGTCAGATTATGATCTGTGAGCAGATACTGATTTGCCAGCACAGCTCACTGGCTTGTATAGGGGTCCAAAAGATTTTCGATTAGGAAGTCGGAAGGAATGTGGGACTCTGGAGATGGCTCCAGAGCAAGGAATATGAGATATGGATTGGAGCAGCCCAACCCTCTGGTTGTCTTGAAGTGTTCCCTGGGCGTGACTCGTGGAAAGGTCTGTCTGTCCTCCCTGCTCACCCCATGTCATCATCTCCCTGATCTCAGCTTCCATCTGCGTGATGAGGTGATCTGCTGACCTCTTGCTGCATTTCATGATAATTACATCTGTCTAAAATATGCTCTTAAAAAAAAGTGAGCTTATGAGTAAGCTTGGGGGGAGGAAGGGAAAAATCCATATATTCTGATTTCATTTACAGTACCCAGTGTTAACTGAAAGTAGGGCCAAGGTGAATTGCACAGGCTGGCTCAGAAAGGCTGGAACCAAGTTGGGAAGTTGGGTGGTGAAATAAGGATTTGTGCTAGTGTGTGCTGAAGAATCACTGTGCTGAGGTGTAGTGATGCTGTCTGCTGGCAATCACTCTGGGACAGCCTTGGAATAGCTGGTTCAGCTGCACGGTTCTTCTAGCTCAATGATGAACAACTTTTGCAATGAGCCCTTCCTGTGCTGATACTTCTGCATGGCCTTGATCTGTCTTTATCACCTTGCTGCAGCCTCTGGCCCTGCAGACTGGAGGTCCAAATGGGATTTGCTGCCTGACTTAAACTACTGGCGGCTGAGCTAACCAGCTGCTTTGTGGCTCCTCACTGTTTTGCCAAAAAAATCTAATACTTCAGCGTGACAGTCGTGTCTGCACAGAGGAGAATATATGCAAGATCATCCTTAGTGTTTTTGGAAAGTCTCAAGAAGGATTTGTAGCCAAGTCCCTGTGAAGGTGGGAATAACACGTTTTCATCATGGTTCTCTACGCTTGTAATGTGTTGGTGGCTGCATAGGACAGGAGCTCTGGAGCTGCACAAACGTGTATCATCATCTAGTAGTCGTTATGGAGCAGGCATTTGTGCTGATGTTAGGTCCATCACCTGCCTTCGGTGGTGTGGGTGGAGTAGTGGTATTGGCTTTGCAGTGCTTGGAGTGCTTGCTCTGCCCCAGGGCTGCTCTCCCGCTGCTCCTTGCCTCTTGCTAAGCACATCCCTCGCACGGCATTGCAGGGACACACACTCAGCTGTGCTGACCATGCGCATCCTTCTGTCCTTGGAAAGTGTGGCTGAATGTGCGTGAGTCTTGGCAAAAAATGAGGAGGTTAAAACTTAATCCAGACATATCACTAGAGTGATTGTAAGGAGGTCTACAGTGATGCTAGCGGCTCTTGTGGAAGCTGTTATAGCCAGAATTTGCTGATGACTGTCACTGTGTGTAATGGGGGAGAGGGCAGGATCTAATCAATCTGTGTAGACTTTAATAAAAGAGAGTTTATCACTTCAGCTCTGATGGAAGATTGCGACAGTCCCTGTGAAAGTTTGCGTCTTGTTCCTGTTTCCTATGTCTCTTTTGCTTGCTGACTGTGAAGATGTGCTGTAAGCAGCCGATTTTGGAGCACTCAGCAGCTGAGCTTTAGTGCAGGACAGAGCAGTCTGGCCCCGAGGAGAGCCAGGCAGTCTGTCTGAACTGAAGAGACTTTATCGTTTCTTGGATTCCTTTCAGCTTGGGATCTACCCTAGGCTTCAGTTGCATTGCTCTGATGGTTGGAAATCCTTCGGTGGCAGATGGGTTCTTGTTGTGTCTGCGCTGTCCTAGGTGGCCTGGGGGTAGCTTGAAGCCTAGAAGACCTCAGATTTGGCTACTGCCCTTGCAGATGGTTTAAACAAAACCTGAAACCATCCCACTAACCAAACCCATGGCACTGTCCCTCCCATCTTCTGTTGGGGATTCCCAGTGCTTTGTCCAATGTCATGTACGTGATGCAGCCAGCAAAGCAACTAAGATACAGAGTGCTCGAACCTGTTCGTTTACTGGGGGAGTGCCCTATGGGTGATCTCAAAACCAAGGCTCGCTGAAGCCTTCTTCCAGGTGTCCTAGCAGTTCTCCCCAGGACAAGCCGTGCGGATGTGCTATTTCCGACAGGCACTGTGCATAGCTGGCAAATTGGGTTCACGCTCCCAGTCACAAACATAGGCACTTTGAGAAGACATGATCAGAGGGACCTTCTCATCTTTTTTTCCCCCTTCTTAAACTTCTGAGGTTCTCTGTGACCTTTTGTGATACACAGCTGCATTCATGTATTGCCCAAGGGAGCACTGGGTGGAGGGGAAGCAGGAGGATTGATTTAGAAGGAAAGGAACATGTTAAAATTGAGCAGAGGGAAAGACGGAAAAAAATGAAGTGAGATAATGATCGGGATTTAAAAAAAAAAAAAAAAAATCACCACCACAAGGCCCAAAGCCTAAGAACAGCTAGGGTCTGTTTGACTCAGAGTCCCCTGGGGAGCATGGGGGAAGCCCCATTACTCGAGTAATTCTGGAACCAGTCTGAGCAGAGTGCTATAATCTATTCCATAGGGAGCAATCCAGTACTGGCAAGGGCACTGGGGAGAGCTCTCTGTTTATGACTTTCTGCATAATTTTGGTTTATTAGCATAAGTGGTAGCTAGCACTGAGGAATCTATAAACTAACAATTCAGCGGAGGTTGGCGCCTCTGGAGAACATTAGCTCGGAAGAGCCCCTGAGCTAATAGCAGGAGAAATGGTGTTGCAGGGTTAGAATTGATGCATGGGCAAGAAGATGATGAAGCAGCTGATGCTGCTAGCCCTGGTACCGGCCTGTGTAACATCAGATCATATTTCTGAGCCTGCTGTAAAAGGAAATAAAATTGCTAAATAGCTCTGCAGCTTTTCCCCTGCCGCTGGATTAAGACGGCGAGCCATGCAGGTGAGCTGATGGAGTCTGTCTGGAGGGTTCTGGTCCTGCTGGTATTGGACAGGTGGTAAGCAAAGAGGCAGGAGGAGCCCTGAATTCATGTGCTGGAAATTACTCACAGGCTCCCCACCCATTGCTCCAAGGATTTGGTCCTCTTTGTAACCACATCTGACAGGTCTGATGGTCTGAGCAGAACTAGGGAGAGGAGAGGAGGGGAAGCACAAAGAGCGTTTGGTTATTTGGGAAGGGGGAAACTGTATGGAGATGAACTGCCACAAGCAGAATGGCTTTTCTTAATAATGACCTTCAAGAATTAAATAAAAATACAATAAGCATGGTAGATTAGCGAGAACAAGCCAATTAAATACAAAGCGTTCTTTGTAAAAAGTCTCGGCAGATAATGCCGGGCTGTAACCTCCCAAATAACTGAAGAACGTTTGGGCATTGCGCATCGTCTGGGAGGGATGAAGATGACGAATATTTCCAGCCCGCAGCCTGCCTGGGAGAAGGCAGAGGTGAAAAGGCTATCTCTGCTTTCTTTCTGCCTTCATTTTTTTTTTTTTTTTTTTTTTTTTTTTTTTTTTAAAAAGGCAGGGGGAGGAAAAGAAGGTAGGTAGAGCAGACAGGAGCCGGAAGGCATGAAGTAACAATTCTCCAACTTTAATATCTGCTGTTTCATTTTATATTCATCATGTCAGCATAATCTGCTTTTATGGGAATCGTCTTGGTTCCCAACCAAATGCATTTAGGCCCTTTTGCTTTTAAGTTTGATTGTAATATGAGTTGAAGACTTCAATGAAATGTTTATATGTGAGGATTGTAGAAATAGTGAAGAGAAAATGGAATTACAAAGTCAACTGGAAGGGATCTTGCTGTGGTGCATCTCCACCATCCTCCTACCCGCCCCGACCTTACCCAGGACAGACAACCTGGACAGACTGGACTTGAGCCCAGTGCAGGGTCTGAGCCATAGCAAAGGGTTTTGTTTTTATTGCTGGTTTAATTTCCAATGGAGATGTAAAGTTATGGTCTGATGGGACCCAGAGTCAGAGCAGAAAAAGAGAAACTCTCTGCTCTTTTCTTTTTAAATTCGGACTTTCATTAGCTGATGTACACCAGCCTCCGTCTTGGGGCAGTTGGCATCATCTCCAACACAAGGGTAGGAAGCATCGTATAATGCTCCTACTGACCATATAAACCCTTCTGCGTGGTTGGTAGGCGCATACACCACGGTGCTTCTTGGGAGGGAGGATTTCGAGGCCTCCAGACTGCAAGGCTGAGGGTGCACAACCATGGCAAGGGAGGGTTGCTGGAAGAAGGAGGAACTAGAGCAAGAGCCATCGCAGACCGGAGGCCGTGCTGCTACCCCGCAGTGCGTGGAAGGAGAAGAGGGGTAGAGGCTGGTTTGCTGCAGCTCTGGAGTCTCTGGCTTGGGGTCTCGAGGGCAGCTGTGCTGCTCTTCAGGCTCAGCTGATCCTCGTAATGGCAGATGAGGGGCAGGTGTGAAGAGTTGGAGCAGGAGATGGGTAAAAGGCTGGGAGGAGACCTCTCTTCTGGCCTTGCTAGGGGAGATGCTCCATGCTGAGGTGGAGAAACATTATCACCTCTGGCCTTGGACACTCCTGGTGGGAAGAGGGGTGGCCGGGCACAGCAAGCAGAAGTACCAGCCCCGTGCTGGCTCAGGAGGACCCTTGCTTTCCCTTCCTGGTATGTGCTTGCTGGTGGGAGTTGTGGTCAGGTAGGATGAGGCTGTGGCAGCAGTTGTTTGCCAATGGGTCTGTCTGGTTGTTTCACTTAGCATTTTATCCACGGAGCTGCGGCTGTTGTGTTAGGACAGGATTTAGTGCTGCATTTGAACCCTTGCTAAGAATTTCCTGTCGTCTGGATGCTGCAGTGTTAAATAGCTATAGACTACAAGTGCTTTTCCATTGCTGCCCATTTAAAACCTTAACCGTATCTCATTCTATTTTGGTGCAGGAATGTCCTTAATTTGTTCCAAAAGCGTTTGAAAGCTCTGATAACAGGCAATCTTGCTGCAGACTATTGCATTCTTCCTGATGGACGGCCTATCGTTTGCTGTAACTACAGTGTAGATAGCAGAATGACAATGCGTGTCCGGTGAAACACAGGCAGTGTAATATTCGTGTCAAGTATTTGAGGCCAGGAAGCTCCCCTGTATTTGGATATTAAAGGGATGGGCTGCAAAAGCATGTCTGTGTTAAGAGGGCTTGACATTTTTTATTTATTTCTTTATTGAGCTGCGAATCTGATGGAGAGGGTGTGATGCTCTTGCAATGCTGGGGGTGGTAATGACCAGGTTTTGTGCAACACAGGTGTTGGGAGGAAGAGGTTCAAGTGGTTATAAATGCATGGTGAATGGCACCCAGGCTTGGCAAGTGAACTTCCATCAGAAATTGCCTCACTGCTGTCTTTGTTTAGAATTGTGAAATGAAGGTTAAGTTGAAGTTTCTACTTCTGGAAGAGAGCTTTTCAAGAGGAAATAGGCTTATCTTCAGTCTAGGCTGAAGTCCACAAAAAATTGCCTGTATCTCCCAACTTCCCAGAAATATCTGGATGATGCTTTTAAACATTCTATGCAAAGCGCATGTGTGAAAGGGAGTAACTTTTTTGGGGAAAAAAAAAATTGGAGTTGTTTCACCTGTTTTCTTAATGTGATGTAGACTTTGTGAATGGTAGCACCTACACTGAGTGGGTTTCTGCTATGTCACACCAATGTAACCTGCTTTCTTGGGCATTCTTGGGAAGATGTGCTGCAGGGTAGGTGTGTGCAATGTAACATGTGAGTGTGTGTGCAGGGTGTGCAATACTGGAGATCATCTGCCCCTATGGGTGGCTACATCCCTAAGCAGAATTAGGGTGCCTCTGAATAACTGAAGTCTTACATTGGCCTGTTTGCCTGTAGAAAAGAGACTTTTAGTATCTATCCCAAAGTTGTTACTGCTTTTCTTCTACCTGCTCCTCCCTGCCCTCCCCCCCCCCCCCAAAAAAAAAAAAAAAAAAAAAAAGCCTTTCCTTGTAGTGCTAATTAGGCTGATTAGGCAAGGAGGGGCTCCTCAGTACAGATTCCTCAGTATGAACTTTCAAAGTACTGCTGCAAAGCACAAAGCAATCAAATAGCCTAGTGCTCCTTCGCTGCTGCTCTTGCTGTGTTGGTTTCAGAAACCCTCTGGTTTAACCTCTTTGGAGATGAGACACAAGGCTCATTTCATAAGATGCCTAGGTGATGCACAGGCTCCTGTCCAGGAGGATGAGTTGTGACATTGACTTGGTTTAGAGGATGAAGAGTGCAATCAGTGCATTTTGCTACTGATTTGATTCAGCAAACAGCTATTTGTATTAAAGGAGGGAAGGGGTCGTTAGGAGACACATTATTGCAATGGCGGAGGCACAACAGCAAGTTCATGCATCTTTTCAGGAGTGCAAGGGTGGACTCATACAGATCCCACGTGCAGTTAAGAGCTATTTAGGTGTTTTTTTTCTTTTTCATTTTGAGTGCTTAGATGTGCATAGAGATAGGGGCTAATGATGGCTGTGGTGCTGGCCAGGCAGAGATAATGAGCAGAGCCCTGAAGGAGATTCAGATGGCAGCGCAGTCATCCCATGTATGTCAATAGCGTAATTAGTGAGGTGCTGAATAAGGGAGCTGGCAGGAATGGCCTAACCTTGTCTGTGCCCGCAGCTGGGCTGCTGCAAGCCATGGCAGCTGGGATCAGATCTTTCCTGGGTGCTCCAGAGTCATGGAGGGGACATCTCTGTGAACAGCTTGGTGTCATAGCAGTTGTAATCTCTTCTGCTGAAGAAGGTACTGCTTGCAGGGCTTAGGAAGATTGTTCCTGAAGAATCAACAGTTTTTGCTGCTGAGGAGGAAAAGGGGCTGGCATGGGGGTCCTCAGAGGTGGAAGGGCCCAATCTGCTGGCCTGTGTTGCTGCTAGTGAGCTGGCACCAAAGTGCCTTAAAGGATCTGGGTCTAAAAGATGCCAGGAGCTTCTTAGGAGATCCTCAGCCACACTCTGCCTCTTGCAGCTTCTGCTCAGAGCTGGAAGTGGAGTGCGTTTACCCAGCTGGGTTTGTGCAACTGGAGTGCAGAAGTCCAATTCTGTTCATTAGAGGCTTGGGCTGGGATCAGGGTGGGGGAATAATCAAAATTCTCAGCTGGCAACCCCGTTGCTGAGTGGTCGAGTGGTAGCATGGAGCCATGGTGTGCATCGACTGGGTCATCCCTTCTTAGTGCAAATAGGATCTAAACTTGTGCTTTCTGCTGTCTTGGAGCTGCCATACCTGAGAGACTACAGGTGTTTTGAGGTGGTTTACCCTGATTTTCTGCTGAAGCCTCCCCACTGAGGGGGAGAGTCCTCCACCCACAGAGGCAGACAGCTAATGGCCCTCACAGCAAGGACACTCACTGGGTACCCGTTGTCTGCTGCTCCACAGAAGGTGCAAATACTTATGCAAAATAGAGCATTTGTCAAAGATTATGAAGCATATCACAATCCATTACAGTCAGTTGCTAGGTCACTCCCTTCACAAACAGAAGGGAACCAAATTTGGGTGTCTCGTAAAGCGGGTGACAGCAGAAGCCTTGGGCCCAGTAAATAAGAGGCTGCCACTGTGAACCTGATTTGTTTTGCATTGCTTATATTGCAGATGGAAAAACAAACATGAAAAAAAGAGGTGGTGGAAGGAGAAATATTTTGGATCATTTTGCCCTAGTATTCTTTTTTTGGGTTTGATTTGCCTGCCAAACTGACAAATCAGTTCTTTGCAGAGATCCATTTAAAACTTTGCTGACAGCTTCACAGCTGTCCATCATCTTGCTGCTGCCTGGCCAAGCTAGGAGCTGCAGCTGAGGCTGGGGGGGCCGCTGGCTCAGGACTGCGTGAGTGACTGTAAATTTAGGGTTTGCTTGTGGTGTCCGGATTTTGTCCAAACAGCTAATTACTCAGGTGTGGTGCTGGGAATGTAGGTCAGGGTCGGATACTGCTGTGAATGAGCTTACTGGGATGTCACCATCCCAGCTCCCAAGGTGCTTGTGTTATAAATTGTCATTGTGTGGGACGTGGCAGATAAAACTAACATCTCCAGGGCAGAGGCTGCAGAGACAGACATGCAACCCCAAGGCCAGTACATATTTGGCAGCCTGATGCTTGACTTTTCCGTGTTTACCACTTCTTGCTTGTGCTTGTTAGTCTGTGCTAGGACTATCCTTGCTGAAGATGACTTGAGTGTTAGCTTGCTGATGCTGGAGGATGATTTTCTGCATAAAAGCCAGCAGAGCTCATGCTGAAGCCTGTGTTCTGGCTTGTTTTGTGCCAAACATCCTGCCCCTGCCTTGGGCTCACCAGAAACCACCATGGGGCTCGACTGCAGACCTCCACGAGCTGCTTCTGGCATGTCGCTGGGAGAAGTGTAGGAGGTTAAAGGCACTTTGTTCAATGTGCTGCTTACTACAGTTGCCCTTCTTTTCTAGAAATTATTGCTTATATAAGGGAAAATTGATGTGCAGAGGCCCAAAAGCAATGCTTAAGGTCACCCAGCAGATGAGAGCCATACTGGGGTTAAAATCAAGTGCCCTGATTGCTGTTCCTTTGCTTGAACTGAATGCATGGTGGAAAAAGCTGATCCTCAGTTGTGTGTTTTGTTACTGCAGAGATGTCTGGGACCGTGGCTGATATTTCCTTGGTGCATTGGAAGCAGCAGTGGCTGGAGAATGGTACCCTGTATTTCCACGTCTCCATGAACAGTGCTGAGCAGCTGTCTCGGGTCACTCCACCCACCCTCCAGGAGCCTTCGGAGATAGTGGAGGAGCAGATGCACATTCTTCATATCTCTGTCATGGTGAGTTGAAGCCGCCAACTCCGTCTGAGGGTGCAGAGGGCCATCTGGGAGGGAGCGCCGGCTGGCAGCCAGACTGGAGTGGGAGGGTGGTGATAAAGAGTAGACTGGCAAGTCCAGTTTGCAAATGTCTGCATCCTTTAAGTGCACTCGTCTGACTCCCTTCTTGGTTTGACCTCCAAAGAAGGAGAGGTAGGTTTGAATGGGCCAGAAAAAAAGAAAATGTACTTGGTCTTGTAAAAAAATAAAATACAACAGCACACTATCTCCAGGGGAGAAGCTGTTGGGGAGGGTAAAAAGGAAGCTGTGATTCCCTGTGCCTCTGATAGATCTTGAGGTATGTTAGTGGAATATTTCTCCTTGATCTTGCTTTCTGGCATGTATAAAGGCAAGATCATGGGGTTGTTTTTGTCTTTTTGAAGCTTTCTTAGCTTGAATTTTGCCCATCAAGTCAATATGGGCTATTGAGTGATCCTTCCCTTTTAAAGGACAAATCTGATCTAAGAGTGGAAAAAGTAGTACAGATTCTTTGAATATCTCAGGTGTTTGTGACTTTTTTTTAAACATATTGCACATGTGCCCTATTGCCTTTAAGAAGTTTATTTTGACCTTATGAGGTGGCTGTCTACATCCTTGAATTTGGCCCATTGCCCCTCTCTGCTTTAGAGGCACACTTGTAAAATGGGACCAACTGTACTGTCCCTTAACTTCCACCACAATAAAAGTGATACAAGTAGCCTTGTATATCCACAAAGTAGTGTGTATAGACATGTCACTTATCTGCCCTAGGAAGATCTTTTATAGGATTGGGGACTGAGGAACCTCTACAGCTGGAGCCCAAATGTCAGGGCCATCCTCTATTTTTGTAGATAATGTTATCTGTGCTATACCTTGTACTTCAGTGGCCCTGTAGGTTCATAGTGGTTCAAAGTAGGTTCAAGGCAGCAGGAGTTTACTGTCCGGTTCCATTGTGGATTAAAAAAAGATAAGAAGAAGCCAGCAGGGATAGGAGGCTTTCTTGAAAACCTGCAATCAGCTGCAAAAGATCCCTGCCCTCATATGCAGAATGTATGTGTTGCCTTTGCACCTCCTGCTCATTTGGGGAGCAGGAGCAGAGACTGTGGTTGTATGAAGTCTTGCTTTCCATTTGAACAGGAGGCTATTTGGCTTTGAAAGCTTAAATCTGTTCTTTTAGGTGTCCTGACCCTTGTCAGGGAGACTTTGGACTGAGTGCTGAATGCATGTGAAAGGCATTGCATTAAGGTTGCTGGGCAAGATAAGAAGCAGTAGGATAGCTGGATGGCAGGAAGGGAAAGAAATCGGGCACTCCAGCATAGTGGCTTTGGTAGGAAGCACTCTTTTTTAGGTCCTGCAAAAGTGTCAGTGTGATGGAGTGTTGGGGAGAAAAAGATAGAACTGGAATACTTCAGAGAATGAGCCTGAAAAAATGGGTGAGAGAGGGGGAAAACAAGGAATGGAGACAACAGCAGAAGTCTGAGTTGTGGAAAACTTGATTATGATTTGAATGGGGATTTGCTTGGCTATTTTGGACAAGCATCTACCAGCCTCACCCGCAGGACTGTTCTCCTTTGTAGGTACAGAAATAGTCTGTGACTGAGGGTCCTACTGGTTCCATAGCCTGGTGATTGGAGTGATTGCTTGAAATGCAGATTTCCTTTATTAAGGAGTATTTCTTCCTTTCTCTATGTACAGACCATGTCATAATTCACTTTTCTTTTGAAAGCCCTGGTACTCAGTGCGATTTGAGGCCCTGACCTGGGAGCCTAGGTCTAGGCCCACGTACCAGCTTGCACTCCTGTCCCTGGGAATAGCCGGGGGAAGCAGGCGGAGCTGTGCAAGAACCCTGGATACCTTGGCTGGGATTGCATCATGAGCTTGACACCTTGCCCAGTTTTTTGGAAGATTCATTAACTTTCGGAGGGAACCTGAGCCAAGTTTTGAGTTACTAGCAGAAGATATATAGTTGTTTTTTTCCTCTTAAAAACCACATGGCATTGTATAGCTGAAGTAAAACTGAGTGAAGTCTTTGTTTTAGTGTGTGATGCTCCACTGGAGTGTCTGACTTTGTGCAGCCTCCTTTCCCACACTTTTTTGTACCTCCCAGAGTACAGCTGAGTTGCATCCCAGAAACAGCCCGCTGCTTTGAGCCCTTCTGCCTCTCCGAGCTCTGTTCCTGCACGGTGCCGTGCTTGATAGCCACCAGCCCCCCGTGCTGTCCCTGTACCAGCCCCAGCCTGCGAGGCTCACTCAACCTTCAACCTCCCATCCTCTCATACATCTCTATCTTCTTCTGCTTTGAGATTCAGCGTGAATTGCTGTGTCTTCTCTTTCCAGTTCGTAAGTATTCTTCCTCCTGCCCGGAGCTGGGAAGCCTGGAGTGTCCTTCGTGTGGTTGCAGGCTGAGCACCCTGCCTGTCCTTTCAAACCACTCAGTGCTGCCTTTGCTGCAGCGCTGGTCCTGCCCCGTTCTGCATGCTCTGCTCATCATCTGCCTGGGATCTCGCCATAGGGGATGGGTGAAACCTTGGAAAATGCTTCCTTCAATCTCATTTAAGTAACTGTAACACTTACTTTTACCTGTCTCTTCATTCTCTGGCTGAGTTATAGAGAGCCAGGTACAGTTTGCCTGTGGGATCTCACTAATTCCCCGACTTTACACGTTTAGGGAGTGTTCTGGCAAAGCTTTATTGGACCGAGGGACATCTCCAAGCTGAACTCCCTCGCCCAGAACCGTTACTTTGGATTTGTGTTGATGTTTATGACTTGGCTTGCTCACAGCTCGTGCTCTGCCTGTAAAGCCGAAGTGTCTGCTGTGCTGAGCCGGGGCCCTGGAGGGCCGACTCCGAGGCTGAGATGCTGGTGAGCATAAAACCCCTGTCTTAGCGAGCTGTGGGCAGGGCGGGTGTTTCAGCCCTGGGCTCCATGGTGAGGCAGACCTCAGGGTTGCGGGATAGGGCTGAGGGGAGGAGAGGGGGCTCCAAGCAGCACCCGGCGGGGCTGAGGGCAGCAGGGACTTGCTCGCAACCTCCAATTAACCAAATCTCAGCTTCTCATGTATTTAATATACTTTTCTACCTCCTTTATTTTTTTTTTTTCCTGTAATATCAGTTTTATGTGTGTGGTTTCTGTTTTTGGGCAGTTTTGTTTAGTGTTTTCCTTTTTTTAATTATTTTTTTCCCTCTGTGTGTTATCTCTCAATGCACTGAATCAGCAAGGAACATCGCCCTCCTTTTAATATAGCTAAATCTGTTTATGCAGAAGCTGGTTGCTGGGGGGAGGATTTGGGGAGCGGCGGCTGCAGGGGATAGCGAGGCCCTTCCCTAAAGACCTGGATGTGAGGAAGGGGCTGTCGGGAGCCTGCACCCCAGGGTGATCATCTGTGCCTGCAAACGCCTTAGGTACTGTGCAGCCGTGACCCTGGCGCACCTCTGCTCCCAAGCCCAAGGGCATCTTTAACAGCGAAATAATACTTTTATTTTTCTTTTTCTGTTGTTTTCCTCCCCCTTGTTTTTGCCTAGTCTCTCCCCAATGAGATGTAACATTAATTACTGCAGTTCAAGGGAATTCAGTCTCCATTACTGTCTGCCACCCTTTTCCTCTTGGCTTTAACATCTGAAATTTGTCTCCCAAATGAAAGGGAAGGAGGAAAGAAAAAATATGCAAATGTTGGGATTTTATTTATTTACTTTTTTTTTTTGCACAATGTCAATTAGAAAGGAATCAATATTTTTGTCATTATGCCTCTTGTGTTTTTCCCCATAATCTTTGCTGTCATTTGGGTTTAATTGTGTTGTTTCCTCTTGTGTGGAAGTAAATCTTATCTGTTTTGGATTAAAATTCAATGAAGGTCACAGCAGCTCGAAAACTTACCAGGCTGCAGCAATTAATGTTCATTTGGCTTTGATAAATTGGAATGTTCCCCACAATAGGACTGGAGTGGATTTCAGAAGCAATAATTCTTCCATTAACTCAATGATTCCCCGCATGATAGAGCGTCTTGTCACTGCTCTGTTTGTCATCTGTCACTTCAAGGAGCTGGGCATATGCCTGATATGATTTGTCATGATTATTGGGGTTGCTTGTGTCAAAACATTTTAAACCACTAATTATTCTAACCTTATGAAATGCTGAATTCGACAAAACATAAGATATATAATTCCTTGCACCACTTTGTTTGCCTCTAATTATTGTTCTGGGTTATTGAAAATCCGGGCTTAGGGCTGCATTTAGGATCAGCTGACTTTAAATGTGGTCTTGCTTAGGACTCCGAGGGAGAGGGGATGTGGGTGCCAGCAGGAGGTGCACGTGCAATCTCTGAGCTGAGCCATTGAGGCTCTGTGACCTGCAGCCACGTGCTCTGCATCTGGTGGGACCGTGGTGGCCCTTGGGGGCTTCTCCTTGCCCAACTGCTGCAAGTGGGACTGTGGGACTCCTGTAACAGACAAAAAATGTGACTACCAATGCTACAGACTGGACTTTTCACCTTATGCCTGTGTGAGTGATGCTGGTGAAGTCCCTGGATATGTTCTGGGAGATCAGAGTGGGTGTGTGCAAGTGTTTGCCTAAATGAGTTATCCTTCTACTCACATGTGCCCCCAACAGAAATAAGATGGGCCCTTTTGAGAAGGGCAGCAAACAGAAGCCTTGTTTCATCTCCTTCTCTCCCTGCTAGGGAGTGTTTGAGTGTCTGGAATAAAAGGTGAGCAGACCTCACCAGGCTGGTTTTCTGTGTGCCTGCTTTCTGCTGGCTGTTGCTGGCAGTAGCTACTTTGCTGCTGGATTCTAGGTATTCCAGCAGATTTTTTTTTTTTTTTCAGCTCTTATTTATACGGGTTTCCTTTTTTCTTGTTCTTATGCATCCTGATGTTTCCCTAATGATCGGCCTTCGGTGCAGTGTTCTGTCAGCTCGCGAGATGGGTATAAAGCGTGCTCTTAAACATTTCACTCTGATTTAGCAACCTGCTCTGGTGCGCTCTGAAGTGGAGTCTGGGGAGGGATTCCGTGGGCCAGACTCACCTCGTTGCAGTCCCCGAAATCAATCCCAGTGTGTGCGGTTTCGCATCGCTGCCTGGCGGGCACAAGTGTCGGGGCCAGCTCTATAGCTTCTTAAGCCCTGCAATCATATACACAAGCAGGTGGAATTTAAGAAGCGGTTGTTCTTTCCTTTTGGAGACTTTTTTCTCTGCTGTCATCCAGTAAGGGCCATGACAAGTGCATTCATTTGCTTATTTTTTAACCTGTGAACCGTATCATGACTCTCTTTCTCTCTCCATGCTACACTGCCCATGTTTCCTCGAGGAGCCTGGTTCTCATTAGGATCTTGGCTTTCAGCTTGGCTGCGCGAAGCGTGATGTGGGGCTTCGTGCTTGTCCTGTGAGCGATGTGCAATCATTCGGGTGTGATCCGAGCCTTTCCCCAAGCGCCCGTGTTCTCCTCTGCTGAAAGAACCCCTTGGCGCGTAACCATTTCTCAGATGGCTGCTCTGAATGCAGCATCTGCCCGGTGCGGTGGACAGGCTCATGCAGCCTTCTTGATACAGCTTTGCTAGTGCAGTTTTCTTTGTATCTGCATATGCTGGCAGGGGTTACTTTCTTTCCCAAAAGTGCTTATCATGAACCACTAAAACTGCTTATCTGAGTGTGTACAGGAGGGAGGGAAGAGGGGAACCAAAGGTTCGAGCTCTACTGGGGAGTGGTGCAACTTTTGTGTGCAGATAAGACTGTGACCTTGTGCAAAGTTGGTGATCCTCATCCTCCCCAGCAAAGTGAGCTCTGCTGTTCTCGCGTGCCGTGCAGATGTGTGCCTCGAGGTGTGCAATCTCTTGGCTTTAATGTTCCCCTCTTCTTGGCAGGCATTTGGGTACCGTTGCATCTTCCTACTTCAATGTGATGTTTGTCTCGCTGCAAAGCTTCTCAATGGATTTACTTCCCACCTGACTATACAGTCACAGCTGGCATCCTCGTGTGTCCTATGGGTGTTGTTGGCCACTCCAGTGGAGTTAAGTGCTCCAGCGGCTGTAAAATGTTGCTTGAACCTTGTTCTATTTCTTTGCTGTGTATCTTGCTGATGGCAGCACTGGAGCTCCTGTCAGCCAGCTCAATTGGAAAAAAAATGGTGTAACATGAATAATGAGGTAATGAAGAAGGCGCAACATCTGTGTCGTCATTTCTGCACCAGGAGGTCAACTAGATTCATAAAACATGCACTTCCAGCTTGTGATATGTTTAGGAATTAATTAGGGTAGGGAGAGAATTGCTGCAATAGCAGATTTCCTTTACTGAAAGGTATTAAAAACCCAAATTGATCTCAAATGAGTTGTTTCAAAACGGAAAACTGGGTTCAGTGTGTTCCCCATGTGAAAATCTTGTCCGTGCTTATGGAAATGGGGAAAGGAGTTTCCTAGCTGGACCTCTGCCTAGGACTGAGCATCCAGCAATACTGCCACATTGGAGCAGGTGCTCAGCATGGTTGACAATGACGTGGTTAGCCTTCTACGATGGGGTGACTGGCTGGATGGACAGTGGGAGAGCCGTGGATGTTGTCTACCTTGACTTCAGCAAGGCTTTTGGCACAGTCTCCCATAACATCCTCATAGGATAGCTCCGGAAGTGTGGACACTGAAGTGGATTGAGGACTGGCTGGATGGCAGAGCCCAGAGGGTGGTGAGAAATGGGGCCGAGTCCAGTTGGAGGCCTGTGGCCAGTGGTGCCCCACAGGGGTCAGTGCTGGGCCCGGTGCTGTTCA
>VZSV01000103.1:1536285-1614996 GCA_013398735.1 Nothocercus julius
GGATGGGGCCAAGCTCTTCTCAGTGGTGGCCAGTGACAAGACAAGGGGTGGTGGGCACAAGTTGGAACCCAGGAAGCTCCATCTCCATGTGAGGAAGAACTTCTTTGCTGTGAGGGTGCCAGAGCCCTGGGAGAGGCTGCCCAGAGAGGCTGTGGAGGCTCCTTCTCTGGAGCTCTTCCAAACCCGCCTGGCTGCCACCGTGTGCCAGGTGCCCTGGGTGTCCCTGCTGGAGCAGGGGGGTTGGACTAGATGATCTCTAGAGGTCCCTTCCAACCTCAACCATTCTGTGATTCTGTGACAAATCAACACCATTAGTGCCCTGCCTATGGTAGTGTTGTGTTAGCAGCCCTCCCTGAGCCCTTGATGGACATGCCCAAGTTGTTCCCTCAGCTGCTTTGCGAGGGAAGGAGTTGGCTGAGGATGCTTAGCCCAGACCTTTGCTGAGGGCCCAGATGGAGGGGCTGAGTGCCTGCAAAACCTGATGATTTGGGGGCCTGGGAGGAGCTCAATGCACCTGGAAGCTGAACTTCACACTAATGAACTCCTTAACTCTTCCCTGTGCTGCCTGAAGCATCCTGAAGCCAGTGGGACTCAGAGGGATGCATAAAACTACAAGCATGTGGTTGAGTCCATGCAGGAAAGGGTTGCTAATTCAAAATTCAGTTAGGAATTCTGTGTGTTTGTCCCAGCCCCTCACCCATGCTCTGCAAATTTACTGGAGATTTGAACATCTCCTTGCTGGTCCCCCGAGGCAGCCCCTCCTGGATGGGGGAATGTGGAGGCTCAAAGGGGAAAAAGGAGAAATGAGAGGGCTCTCAAAAGGGAGGAGTGGGCAGGGCTGTGCAAAGGGAAGAGCAGATGAGATGAAATCTTAGTTCAGCAGCATGGTTGAGAGCAGCAAGAAGCAGGTCTCCTTGTCTTTTCCCTGCAGTGCTGTCGATAGCATCTGCTTGCTCTTGTGGTGGGAACATTCTTGAGCTTTGAGTTTCATTTCCATAATGTTCCATTAACTAACTTTTTGTGGGCTGGGAAAAGAAGCCTCTCTTTCTTTCACCCTCCTCTTCTTCACTTTCCTCATCCGTTATAGAAATAGTATAAAAAGGGTACTAAGTGTAATTAATGACGTGCTCTTGTATTTAGGGAATTCATTTTGGGGGGATTTGTCTTTAAAGTGTCATTTTTGTGACAAAGACACCTGTTATGTTAATAATTTCTCACTAATCTCTCAATGTTTTCTACCTTAGTTACTGTGAATACATTAAATATGTTATAAAATTCTAGCAAAATCTACCCTCCCCCCCCGGCAACTGTGTTAAAATATGTAACTGGAGTGCTTGATTTGCATCTCTGATAAAGTGAGGCTGAATAAATACTCCTAGTTCATCCAAACTGAGGAGAAAACTAACTTTCTCGATTCATCCCCAGAGCAATCAGAGCTAGTACCCAGAGAAAAGCAATCATAGGAAGTGTTTGGGAGGTCCTTGCTTTTTGCAGATGGTATCAAATGCGTGGGATGTGTCTGCAGCCTTAGAAAATTCCCAACTTCCATGTGCTGAGAAAGAGAAAATGGTTGGAGAGCAAAAAGCAAAGTGTTCTTATTCGGTAGCCAGTGTGGTCAGGGGATACAAGAGCTAGAAGGATGATGCTGAAGCAGTGAGGAGATGGGCAAAAAAAATGCAGAAGACAGGTTTTGCAAAGAGGGACAGGGAGCATTGGTGGTGGTCTTTCTCTCTAAACAAGAGGATGAATTTGTAGCCCTGCACTGTGGCAGGGCATCACTTGCATCTCTGATTCTTGACCTTTTCTCGTTGTTCCTTCTCTAAGCATGGGCAAAGCAGAAGGAAAAGTCAAGCTGTGGTGTTGGAGCTCTGGCTCGGCTCCTGGTTTGCAGAGCTGTCCAGAGGAAGGCGCGTCCTCGTCCTGCACGGATGTGTTCTCGTTGCCTGCTGCAGCTGGTCTTGCCTAGCTGCAGGTGTCTGGGAGAAAGCAATTCTGTGTGGGAGCCCCGTGCTAATCTTTTGTGTTATGTTTGAGTGTAAAGTGCCTGCAGTATTTGATAGGTACCTTTGAAACACTGAAGTAAACACAGAAATGCTTTGCAGCTACCAGCCTAGATTTAATCACTTTAAACTGCCAGTCTCGAAACTACCTGGGATGCTACAGTAACGATCATGAGCAGAGCCAGGCTCGCCTGAGAAACCAGAGCATCAACCACTCCAGACAGTGTGACCTGTAATGTTTTGCTGGGGGAAGAAGGTGATAAGGGAGGAGGTTTCTGGGTTTGCATGTCCCCGAGATTAAAGGTACTTGCTTAAGAAGGAAACTGGTGTCTGGAGCTGCCTCAGGTTGCTCCTATTCCTGCTTTCTAGCAGGAAAACTCAACCTTTGGCCCTGGCAACACAGGGAGCAGTGTTGGGAGCATTGCCTTGGTCTGAGGCCTTTTCTATTTCAACTGTAAAAGATGTGTGTGTGCTTGAGTGTTGGACTGATTTCCTTTCAGATAAGCAGCGTATCTAACCTTTTCTTACAGCCCATGTGTTATTCTCAGAACCTCCTGGCCTCTGTAGTGATTCTCTTTTCAATATGTGCAGTGCAAGTTAGAAGCTAGCCAGCTGGGCAAGAGGGAAAAAAAAAGTTTGTATCTGGGTTAAAATATTGTCTGTGTCAGGAGTTAGTTTGCATAAAGGCAAACTATGATAAATTTTGTTTACAGTAGTTTAAAGATGACTGTGAAAGACTTGATGCTGCAGCTCTGCAAAAGACTGACTTCTCATTTTGTTGGCAAATCCCAAAGATTTGAGTAAGTTTTAATGACAGGATGAAATGTAATATCTTATTTGTCCCCAGAAATGGGATGTTTGCTTTCACTTCGGGCTTTTTTTTTTTTTTTTTTCTTTTATAAATAAACTAGGCTTAGTTCCATAAGGCAACATAATAATGTGAAAAGGCAGAATGCTTTTTGTTTAGAAAAGTGTCAGAATGAAATGTTTCTCTTCAACACTTCCCATACCTCCCCCCCCAAAGCACTTACACTTTAGTTTCAGCTGATGCAAAGCTGTCTAAGTAGATAACCTATTTTGCAGAAAATCTTGCCACTTCCCCTTTGAGTAAGGGTGGCTAAATCAGATGAGAGTTGCACCAGTGGAAAAGTGGTGAGTCTTGAAAGATAAGGACCTGGCCATCTTTTACCAAAGAGGCTATTTAAACAGATGTTTCTCCCATTTCTGCCATGCCCAGCCCTGCAATGTCCCAGGAAAATGGGAGTAGAAAACTCACTAGAAAGAAAAGTAAAGCAGAGTGGTTGCTTCTTTCCAGGATGAAGGAAAGGCTCAGATACCTGCTGACCTGAAGGAGGGGGAATATCCTCATGCATCCAGTGGTGAATTTCCTAATCATCAGAGGACTACTAATATAGCTGCAAACTTCTTTGGCAGTGTGTGTGCCTGGATGTTGTCGCTGAGGGAAGCTAGGCAAAATTCCCACTGACTTAATTGGGAATAACATCAGGCCAAGTGTGGTTATTTTTACCTGACATTGTTCCTGCTCCGCTGTCTCTCTCCCTCCCCTCGCCTCCCTGGACAAAAAGGAACGTGCTCTATTTTAGCCTTCAAAAGGTCTCCACGAGCTCTGAGCAGCAGCCTTGCATTCGTGGTGTGAAGCAAAGAAAATAAACTAATTATGTGTATTTTAAAATCCAATTATCTGGAACTTCTGGAAAATAAATATTCTTGAGAAGACGATCATTTTGATGGGCATGGCAGCTGCTGAGGTCACACCTCTCCTCCCAGGCTGGGACCAGATGTGCTCAAGGTCAGGCTGGATTTGTTGTGGTCGCTGGCAGGGGGACAGGCCGGGGGCAGCATTTGGCTCTGCTGGGACACGCTTGGCTTGCAGGATTGTGGCACCTTTTTCACTGCATTGCTCTTTATCCAACAGCGCAGCTGGCTCTTCTCCCTTTCTAGTTCCTTTCTCCTTTTCCTTCCTTGGGAAAGGATTTAGTCGATTGCTAGCAAGAGCCTCGTGTTGAGGCTGTTGCTTGGATGGAGGCTGCTGTTTCTTCTGCCCACAAGAGATTTGGCCCCTTCCCGTGTCAAAGCCAAGACCAGGTACCCGGAGCTGCAGCAAAAGGCCAGGTCCGAACTAGGTGAGCAGCACATAGGGATGCTGGCGTCCCTCTCAACGAGAGCCATAGCAAGGCAGGAACCAGGAGGTGCTGGGATTTGCTCAGTCGTTAGCCAACTGGTCTGTCTCTTTCCCAGCGCTGTTGGTTTCCTCTCTTTGGACATGGAGGCGAGAAACCTGTGTGCGGGAGCAGGCAGGAACCGTGCAGTGATGCTCCTGCTGTGTCAGATGTCTCTGTTTCACTTTGCAGTGGCATATCTGGTTCCAAACTCCTCGCTAGTCACCCCTTGCGCTTCAACTCTCCTGCTATTGTGAGCATGTTTTCCTTTATTGCAAGAACTCATGAGCCTTGGAGGGAAACCTAGGGGAGGAGGTGGTGATGGCAGCAATTGCAAAGAGCCTGGGGGGAAGGAGGGGTTGAGGAAACAGAGAGCAGCACTGGAATTGAAATTACAGCCTGTTTTGCAAACATTGCAATGATTTGGGAGCATCGTTCAGCTCTAGTGGGAGCAGAGAGCCTCTGTATTGGGGGAGAGGCTGTGATAAAGCAAAAATAAACAGATGGGCAGCCCTGTTTGGAGAGGGAGAGCAATGTGTGTTGCAGTTGCATGGCAGCATGAAATTGCAAAGGGGGATGATTGGATGGAAAGCGCTGGTCCTGCGTTAATGCCCCAAAGAGGCTCTTGATATGATTAAGCTGCAGGTTTTGCTTGGCCTCTCCTGGAGATCCATCATTATTCATGTCAGCACCAGGCCTGTCAGACTCCCTCTGCCACAGAAATTAATGATTTGAACTCGACGACCTGCTCGCACAACGGGATGAGGCTCCATAAGGCAGCGCGAGGGCTCTGTGCAGCGGCAGCATCCTTCCGAGAGGAGAGCTGCGTCCTGGGGAGGATGGAGGCCGCGTGTCCCTACGTGCGGGCACCCTGGTGGGAGGCAGCCCCTGGCACCGGTCGCCCGCGTTGGCCCAGGGCCACTTGTGCTCCGCAGGGCTCTGCCGTACGGAGGCCTTGGCCCTGCCACCCCAGCTGGTCCTTGCGGAGGGAGGGCTGCATAAATATGAGCAGACTGTTCTGCTTCCAGGGTTGGCTCGGGCGTTCTCGGTGTTGCACGGGGTAGCTGAGTCTCTTGAGTTATGTGGTAGTGGCGCTTGCCAGCGCGATGCTCAAGGATGGGAAGAACAGCGTTAATGATAAAGTAATGTGCTGTGCATCTCTGGCAGCCACTGTTTTAAAGTGATCACACTTCATCTTACCATGCCTTGCTGGTCTTCTGGGCATCGGTGCTGACAGCTGATGTCTTGTCATGCTGGCTTTACATGCTGGGATACCTTTCCTATTACCTGCTCTGCTGCAGCGGATGAGAGCGGAGGTTACTCTTCCTTCCTCAGATAAAACAATCCTGTTTAATAGAGCACACAGCTGTGCACCAAGGGGATCGGAGCTTAGCCCTGGCACGAGGCTTGGGCCTGTGTGCTGAGCTCCAGTTGCTGTTGGGTTAGATAGCTGGGACTATCCTCTTTCTTTCCTGGTCTGTCCCCTTCCTTTCTTCCCCCTTATAAAAAGCAGTAAAACATGAGGCTTGTCTGGTCGTCCCTGGGAGACTGGTGCTCCCAGCTGTGCGATGCTCAGGCTGTGGAAGATATTGCAGGCAAAATCCTGCCCTCTGGGCCCTGGGTGAGCTCCTCCTCCGGGCAGCACCGCCAGCAGAGCGGATGTCTCTGAGGGGCTGCTGCTCCCGTCCAGGACGAGAGGGTGCCCAGGACGAATGTGCCAGCCAGGCAGCCTCCCCTCTTGGCCTGACAAATTTCCAGGCAAAATCCTTCAGTTTTCTTCCCATGTGCCTATGGGCAGAGCTGGAGCTGCACATCAGGCAGTGATGCTCTCCAGGGACTTGCCGAGGTAACGGGGACACCTGCGCCGGATGAAACACCATCTCGAGGTGGTGGCCCTGTTTTTGCAGGCTCTGTAGAGCCGTGTGGGTGCACCGGGAGCTGTGTGTGACTCAGGTGCTCCTCTGCATCCCCTGCTGGGAGGAGGAGCCATCCCAAGACATGTCCTGTCACCTGGGGCCACAGTTCCATCCCCTCAGATTGTCCCCATTTCCTTTAACAAAACAATCTGTGTTGGTGTTTTGTTTGTTTTGTTTTATTTTTTTTTTGCATTGAAATGGCTCCTTTTCACTTTTTTTCATGCTCTTCCTCTGTGGCATGCAGGTCTGTGAGGGGCAGGGAGCCTTTGGCCAAGCCCTCCATCATGTGTCCCTTGTTTTTCTGCGTTATTTTTTCCCCACCGCTGCCCTTGCCAATGAAAGGACGTTGTATCGCCGCAGAGACTGGCAGGGGCCGCAAAGCCGGCTGCCAACAGCCTCAGCGTCTGAAAAGCCTTTGGAAATGCGAGCTCTAAATTAGCTTCCAAAGCTTCTTTTTCTCTTTCTCTCTGGTAAAAGAGCCACCCAGAGCAACCCCAAACTCCCATTTTGTTGCTGGGCGCTCTCCCAGCTCCGTCTTTGCCACTGCACGAGCCTAGGGAGGCCCTGGGTGGCCCGAGGCTGGTGCTGCGGCTGGAGTGGCACCGCGGGAAAGAGCAAAGGCTCTCGTGTCCCCCCTGCTCTCAGCCCCCTCTGCTCCTTTCCAGCTCTGCCGACGCGGGGAGCTTGGCCACTTTGCAGCGCTCGTTGACCGGGGGCTACCGGGAAGCTCCGGGGGCTGCGCTGGTCCCCAGGGGGCTGCCTGGCGGAGCCAAGGTCGTGGTGTCATAGGGCTGGGGCACCCGTGGCCAGATGAAGCCCCAGGAGGGGGGAGCAGCACAACTGCTGCCCCGAAACCGCTGGAGGAGGAGGTTGCCTGTGCTGAGACCAGCAACTGTTCGCCCACCCCGGGTTCCTGCCCTTGCCAGGTCAGGCAGTGACAGTGGCATCTGTTTCAGTAGAAACACGAGGTGAGAGTGGAGGGGAGCAGCTTTGCAGCCGTCCGCTGTGTGTTGCGAGGGCAGAGCGAATCCATGGCCGGGATTCCTTCCCGGGCTGCTCGTGCCCTTGCAGGGAGGTGGTTGAGCCTGGGCGGTGGGCTCTGCTTGGCCGGGCATCACGTCTGCGGAGGGCAGCGGGATGCGGCTTTGTTTCTGTGCCTCCTGCAGTAGAGGTGCAGAGAGCTTAGTTTTGTGGTCCGTATTGAAACGCCCCGCTGCAGCTCAGCGCCCCACCGGCCATCCAGAGTGCTAGATCCTCTTCAGGTGTCTCGGTGGCCCTGTGCAAGTAACCACGTGCTCACGTGTCACTCGTGGAGCTTGCACATCTGATGTGGCCTGGTCTCCCACAACCTCAAACCAACCCCGGAGGGGCTCTGGAGCCTTGTGCTTTCAGGCGCCTGGTTCCTGCCTAGGTGTCCCGTGGTGGAGCAGGGGCTCCAGGGATGGGCTTGTCAAGGGAACTGTTTTTTTTCCCACTGGGCCACTGCTGGAGCGGCTCTGCCTCCCCACGTCTTCAGGGATGGCCCACGCGTGGGAGAGCGTGAGCTCTGAAAAGCAGCCTGGGGCACTGAAGTCTGCCCGCTTCATCCTAGCTGTGGATGTCTTGGGAAACAGCAGAGGAAAATTCCACTTCCAGAGGCGTGTAACTTTTTAATCTCTTATTTTTAAGGTTCTGCCTAACTCATGTTCTCTTTCCTCCTCCCCTTGCTCTGCAGCCAGCTCTGAAGCAGAAGTGGGATTTTTCTGCCAATGCAATGATTAGCCTTTCTGCTAATGACCCAAGAACAGCATCCAAAATAAATGAGCCCAACCTGCTCTTCTTATTAGCCAAATGATTGCGAGGAAAGAGGAAATATTTGCAAAAATTGCTTAGGCAGCTGGAATTTGGAAGCGTAGTAGATGGCTGGAAGCGGCGAGGGGTAGGTGATCCATGGATCTTCCACCAGCTGTCCCTTTCTCGTCAGGGAGGGAGCCTCTGGGTTATTGTAGTTCTTCTGCTCTCCCTTTGGAAAATAACCTCGCTGGTCTGGAGCTGCCAGGTCCCAGGGACCTGCTTGTTGCAGCTTTGCTGGTTCCCATGGGCAAGAAGCCCTTCTCCCTTCAATTTCAGAAAACCTTCAGGTTTTCCGAGCTTCTAGCCCAGGTGTCTCAGTGCTGTCACTGCCCCTTTCCGCCTTCTTCCAGCATGAGACCTTTATCATGTTGGAAGCCCAGGGATGGGCTCTAAGCTGGTAGGTAGACCAGACCACGTGGATTTGCCAGGGACTACACTGAATTCAGTTTAACGGGCCTGGAGGTTGCTGTGTGGTTTTTCCAGACATAGTCTTCAGAAGGCTTATATCCTCAGCTTGGGCATGGGCAGCATTTTATAAGGAGCAATTCTGCAAACAAATTGTTCTTGCCAACCTTTCTTCTTGTGCACCCTCAGGACATGCAGGAGTCTGCAAAATTAAGGGTACTGTAGCAGTCAGTGAAGTCACAGGCCCAGCTGGGCTATTGGCTCCGTCCTGGTCCTTGCCGTGTTCCTGCAGCTCCCACCTGGTGCCCTAGCAGGGGTGGAAGGGCTGGCGAAGTGAGGAATGTGTGGGGGAGTCCTCCTTATCGTGTAGATCAGGACAGCATTAACCAAGCTGCCCAAGCAGAGCTGAAAGTAAGCCTAGCTGTCTCCTCTGTCCCAGTTATTGCTACATCCTACAGCTTTACTTTTGCTGGTTCTCTTTTTCCACAGCTGGGAGCCTTTTCCGGTGCTTTCTGTCCCTTCCTCATGGCAGATGCCCTTGTAGACTCTACCTTTATCTGTCCCTAACAGTACTTCTCTTATCCTCACTTCTCTCCTTCAAGGTTTTTCACATTGCGGAGGCTTGGGGCTTCTCTGCAGGCAGACGGGGTGGAAGAGTTGTTCTGCTGCAAGTGTCCAAAGTGGTATATGAGGCCGTGCTTTTTGCTGGTTTAGGAAGCAGCTAGATCCAGAAACAGCGTTGTCACATTGGGGCTGAAGTGCAAGAAGGAAATCAGCTATTGTGGCACTCGCTTCCTCCTGCATCTTCTCTTTCTGCAGGCTGTGCTACTGCTGAGCTCTGCCCTGAGCCAAGGGCTCAGCAGGAGTGTCCCTGAACTTCCTTCCAGCGTGGTGTCTCTCCGAGTCCTTGTGTGTGGGGCAGACCTGCTCTGTGAAGTGTTCTGTCCTCGCGCCGGTGTGTCTGGACTGAGAATTTCTGTCCCCCTGCAATGCTGGAGGACGTGTCTGCTGGTGTGCACCGCTGACTGCTGCTCCGAAAGGTGCTAATGACTTTTTAACACGGTGCAGCGGCAGATCAGAGCATGGGCTATGAGATAATGTTTGTTCTGACCATATAAATAGAATCCCATATTCCAGCGCGAGGGGCGCCTGCCGGAGCAGAGCTGGGGCTGCTGCCTCTCGACTCTCTGGCTCGACAATGTCTGTCACCTTTAAAAACAGAGATTGAGCGTGTGGAAATGTGGTTCCTCTCCCTGGTCTCTGTGTGCACACGTGTCTTGGAACGTCCCTTTCCTGCTAAAAGGACGGCTAATGTCCTGACCCTGGCATGCTGCTTCTCCAGGATGCAGCCAAACAGCAAGTGAAACAGGGGTGGCTGTTGCTGAGAGGGGCTCTGGGGCAACCCAGGGTGGCCAATGCGGCCGCCCTTATGCAAGTTCTTTGGGAAGTTGCTGGTGTGGGACTAGTTTTGGCTGGGAGGAAGGTTCATTTTGGCCTGCCCATGTGGTCCAGACTGGTGTTGCAAATGCACTGCTGCTATCTCTGTGTCTCTGCTGGTCCTCACATGCACTCGTGCAACAGGAAGGAGAAAGGATGTTGTGCTGGTTTTGCAGGCTAGTTTGAGATGTGCCCTCACTGGGAGAGTGCAGAACCCCACCGCGCGTCCTGAAGGCTCCTTGCCTTCTCCTTCCGTTTGCACTTCACTTCCAGGGGTACATTGACACTAGAGGTAGAAGTACCCCCAGTTTCACGTGTTGTGTGTGGTGTTTTTTGTTTGTTTGTTTTTGCATGGCCTGTTGCACATATTTGCACAGGATTATTTCCTCAGCCCCTAACAGGCTCCCCAGAAGCACTTGCACAGCTGCAGCCTGATGCAGTTGTAGCTGAGACCAGCCCTGAATGCAAAACCCAGGTAGCTTTGAAGCTGACTGTATCGCATCAAAGGGCTGGCCACGCGAGTGCAGCGTCCTGTTTGATTTCAGGTAAAAATGTCCTTGTTCTTCCCATCCTTTCCTAAGCAAAGGCAGCTGGAGACTTGGCTCACAATGTGCTGACTCCAAAAAATTGGTAGGAGGAGGAGGAAGAGCTGCTCTTCCTTCAAGCCCCCCACGTGCCTGCCGTATGCTTGACCTTTCTGCGGTGGCCAAGCTGAGGGACCGCGATGCTGCCCGTGAGCTCAGTGTCACTCCTTGCTTGTCCTTGCCAGGCCCCCTGCTCCCATGACAGCTCCCTTCCTCCGGGAGAGCAGTCGCGTGCACCCTCTTTAGGCTGGGAATTCTGCAGTGACTCTTCAGCAGGCAAATAAACAGAGCTGAATTACAACCAAAACTAATTTACACACATTGTTTGTGCGTCTGTATGTATATATAATACAAACTGTGTGTATATGTGTGTGTGTGTGTGTACATATATATATTTTACTGAGCCAGAATATAAAAAGCATGATGTTCAGAAATAGAAATCATGTTTTTTTTTTTTTTTTTTTAAAGTGCATCCATATATAACTAGTTCTTTGCTTTTTTTTCTATTTTTATAGACTTAGATTGCTAAAGTGTCTTGGATTTCTTTCTTCTTTTCCTAATTGGCAGGGGGATTGCTAATTGTATGCTTTTGTTCTGAGAAGTTTCAAATTAAAATGATCATCTGTGCTGGAAAACATCCTGACAGTGCAAATACCCAAAACTCAAACATGAAGTGGATAAGCAAATGACTCTCATTATATATACAGCCATCAATGTGTTTCACTGAACTGAATTTCCCTAGAAAGCTGCCTTCCGTCCTTGGACTTTTGGAATTGGTGGGAGTTAGGGGCTGAAGTACCTTGGGTACAAATGAGAATCTCACTCTTTCTGCCTGAGGTGAAAATAGCTGTATACCACTTTTGAAGAGTTGGCTTGTTTAGGAAACCCCAGCTCAATGCAACTTTCTTAAACAAGTTTTTCAAGTTACTGCTTTGGAAGGTATATTTTTTTGTGACTGAAGCTTTTGTCATCTTTTGCAGGGGAAGCAAGTAGCTTTTTATAAAAATCAGATTTTTTTTTTTCTGTATTTCAAACCTCATATGCTTGCTTAACCTGTCAATGACATTGACATCAATAGGGATACTCCAAAGAGTAAAGCTGCCCTTCTTTTCCAGGATCAGAGTTACTCTAGTAGGATCCCAGAAGTGGAAGGGATTTGGACAGGTTGTTGAATCCATTGTTGTAACCCCTGGGCAAGATCAATAAACCTTTGTCATTCCTGATGGATGTTTCTGTAGCCTGTTCTACAAGGCTTCCTGGTCCCCCCCAGGCAGTTGTTGCAGGGCCTCACTCCCTGAAGCGGATTTGGGTTTGGACTGTGGTTGACCTGAAGAGTAGTGGCCTCAGAAAATGCAATAAAACACACTTTTAGCATGTTGACTTCAGCCCAAGTTTGCAAAAGAGTAATTTTTCAAATAAATTTTACAGTGTTTTGGCCTGATTTAAATAAGCAGGTGGTTTGAAATGATTGATTGAAATCCTTTTCCTGTAAATGTTTTGCTCCAAGGATTTAGTTTCAAATGTTTTGCTTGCCTTAGTGAGCAGGAATGCAGACTGGCAGTTGTCCCCTGGCGTTGCTCACTGCTGCTCTATCGCAGCCTGGGGCTCCTTGGGTTGGCGATGCTGGAGGCTGCATGTGCATGGAGGGCTACCGAGGTTCAACACATCCAAGGGCTCGGAGGAGAAAGGTGAAATAGGTTGTTGTGAGGTGGTTTAGTGTTTGAGCTGGATGGAGGTCGCTTTGAGGGAGCTCAGAGTGGGTTCTTAATTCTTGGGCAGGAGGGGATGTGGAGAGCCAGGCCCTGGGCAGCTCTTTTCTTCTTCTCCCTGGGCTGCAGGAGACTTGAGGAGGTGCTAGTCAGAGAAAGGGAGCAAATGTTTTGCAGCAGGAGGGAATGCGTGCTGAGGGCAGAGGAATGTATGGGAGCATTAGAGCAGGTGCCTTTTAGGAGGATGTAAGTACTTCAGTCACTTTTTGAGGGTGTCTTGAAGATCTTTAGCTAACCTTTTCCTTTCCCATCTTCTCTTCTCCTCAGTCCAGGCTAGGTGACCCCACATCCAGGAGCTTGCAGGCAGAAATGCCTGCACTCCATGCAGCTGTGTTTCCTCTTCTGGCTCCAGCCATCAGTTCCTGCAGGGACTAGAATGTTTGGTGCCTCGGGCAGGTGCTGTGAAGTGCTGCAGCAATCACCAAGGCCTTTTGTTCCTTGTTTTTTCCCCTGCCTAGGATTCCTGTACAATTGTGCAACACATTCAGCATCTGGTCTTAAAGCAGACCGACCTCTTGTCTGGTTTGATTTTCAGGTTTTTCCAGGATGTGGGGTGAGGTACCTGGGTTTAGATGTGGTAAATGACTATCCTTCTGTGTTCCTTTTCACACCTGCCAGATTATAATGGATTTAACCTTGTCCCAGTCTGGTGAAATAGGGGGAAGCATGATTGTTAAGTTGCAGAAAGGACACTGATACAGAAGTAAAATAACTGTAAGACTAGATAGCTGTGACAGAAGCTGGGAGCTGAACGCAATGTGTCAAGCACAAGTGCAGTGCTTGAGCCTCTAGGTTGTGCTCCCTGCTGCCTTGATGAGCAGAAATCCTTGTGCAAGGTGTAAATCAGGGCAATGTGCTGTTACACAGCCTCACCTGGAGCCTCTGGTGCATAGGAAGTCCTTGAAAGGAATACCTGGGTAGCAATGTGCTCTGCAACCTTAGCCAAGAGCAAGAGCTCTCCAGGGTTTGAGGTAAAAGCCACCATTTTCACCCTGCCTGAAGGTGGTAGTCGGTGGCGGTGGCAGGCGTGTGACATGGGAGGATTGGTGTGTTCAGGGGTACAATATGCTGCAAATCAGAGCTTAATGCGCAAGTGCCTCAAGTACCAACTTGCTGTTTGCCTGGATTTAGCCAATATATGGTGTTACTAGGACTCGTTACTGCGGTGGCTGTAATGCCAGATACCCATGCAGTCATGTGCCACTAGGTGAATGGAAGGTGCCTGCTGGTCACTATGGAAGAGTGGAAAGCTGAAGCGCAATGCAGGTCCTTGACCTCCTTGTTGTGGTGCTGTTTATCTTGCTGTTTTCATCAGCTTGCAAACATTGTGGAGTTCCTTGACCGCCACTAGCGTAGCAGGTGCCCCTCTCTGGCACAAGGACAGAAGTCACTTCAGTGGCACTGGGCTGTGCTCTGTGTGGAGGATATTGACTGAGTTGTGTCTACCAGGGAGGCTCCTCTGAGTTTAGCTGCACTGTATAAGGAGTAGCACTGAAATATGTGTAGGGAGAAAGGAGCAAAAATGTGAGGGGAAGCTGGCTTGGAAGTGAGAAGTCTTGGGAAATGATCTTCAGTTTGGTATTCCTCACTGCTGGGATGCTGTGAGACCCTGGGGTGGGCAAGAGGTGCTGTGGCTTAGGCCTGTGGTGCTTGTTGCAACTGTCCCTTGATCAGCCCTTCCTCGCTGGCTTTGCACACATGCCTCTCCCTTCCTTTTATTTGAACCTTTTATTTAAAACTCTGTTTGCAAACTGGCCTTGTTTCGTGATGAGCATTTACAGGCCAGACAGGGAAGCAGTCGCTGAGTGTGTAATTTTACTTGCCTAGTGCTATTGGGACAGGCTTTTCCTTTCCTTGTGCTACCTGGGGCTATTACATTAAATTGCCTGCTGCAATTGCCTGACTGTCTCATAGATTTTTATCTCAAGCGTCCTTTGGAAAGGGAGCCCTAAGGTAATGTTGGGAATGCTAAAACAATAAATTTATTTTGCACCTGGCAATAGGAAGAAGCTGGAGGGCTTGTGGCAGCGGCTTTGTGACTCTCGGCGGGAGGGAGGGAGGCTACGGCAGCTCCCTGGGCAGAGGGTTGTGGTCACAGAAGGGCTCACGTAGCCTCTCCTGCCCTCTTTGGCTGTGTGCGATGAGGCTCTGTCCACTCTCCGAAGGGGTTAGTGGCCCAAAGTGGAGAGGGATCATGGGAGGCAGCACAAAGAGCCTCCTGCCTGGAGGGAAGCAGTGGCTCTTGTCTGCTCTGATTAAGGGCAGATTGGCAGAAATGGGAAGGTCAGCAGATCTGCCCTGGCACAGCCAGGCCCTGTTGATGTCTGAAGGTGGCTGTGGTCCTAGCTGATGTCCCAGAATGAGCTGAAGCAAGGGAATTTGTAGGTAGAGGGCAGGATGGGTTGCTTCACAACATGTGAGTTGCAGGCCAGGAAGCAGAGCTTGTGTGGACCTTGTTTTCTTCATTAATTGTTTTCTTAGCATGTAGTGTATTGGCCTCATTTGGATTCCTTTGGTCCGGTTTGTATGCTGGAGCCTGTTCCAGCCTTCAGTTGAGGCTGCCAGGAGAGAAAAGCTTGTTTTGAAGACTACTTGATGGAAGACGTTTGTCTGACTTTTGCTGAGGGAGTGTTTCCTTTGGCTGTTCAGTGTTGGCTGTCCCGTCCTTAGCATCCCAAGCTATGGCAGAGGGTGCACAGATTGCCACTGCAAAGTCACATCTCTGGCAAACCCCTGATGATGATTGAAACCTTGATGGGGTTGATGCCTCTTGCCCGGGCAGGCAGAGATGAGGCTGTGCAAGAGGCAAAGCTGGAGGAGGACATTGCTCTTTGGCCCCAAGTGATGCTCTTGGCAATGGTCCTGGCTGATTGAACTCAGATGAGAATGGCATTTGGGCAACCCATGCGCACAGCAGGGGCAGGCCTGTTCTCTGCCAAGGGCTGGGGCTAGCAAAGAGCCTAGCAGCCTCCATGTCCTCTCAGGTGCCACCTCTGTGCACAGGTCTCCCTTGGTCCAGGATCTTGACCAAGGACCATGCAGGCTAGCACCGGGAAGATGAATGAGGTTCCTGTTATTTGGCACAAAATGGGTTGTTATTCTGCTTTTGGCTTTGTCCCATAGGAGAGCACTTTATTTACAGTAGTGGTGAGAAAGGAGGTCAGAACCTGAGCACATGAGCTGAGTGCCAAGAGTTCATGTTGTTTGGATCAAGAGGGAGACTAGAAATACCAAGGAGCCTGCTACAACTACGCTGCCTCTGTAGTGGTGTTTCTCACCATCAAAGTGTGGTGTGTGTTGTGTTTTTTTTCATTTTTTTTTCTTTCCGTCTTCTCCCTCTTAGCCTTGTGCCTTTACCTTACCACGCAGGCAAGCTTCTCTGGGAACATACGAACATATGGCTATATATTCCTCTGCTGTTCTCGCTCTCCCCTCAGGCAAAGCTGTTTTTGCAGCAGGAGGCCAGGACTCCCCTGAAGAGAGGAGGCTGCGCAGGCTTGGCTTGGTTTCGAAGAGACGTGTGCTTCTGAATTCAGCCCTGCGAAGGCCGCCCCCTCCGTCCCCGCGCGGGGGGAGGCGTGTGACTTGTCTGAGCAGGCAAATTGAATTTCCTCCCCTCCCTCAGCACAATGTAAAATTAGAGATTATGGTGGATTTTGTTTGTCCCAGGGACTGTTCATCAGAAGGGCTTTGCTGCACAGCGGGTACCTGATGCTTTTCCTTCTGAGGTGTTTTTAATGTCCTCTCTCCCCCTTTGCCCAGGGGACGGGGAGACCTGTCGCTGGGATGCGCCGGCAGCCGCGGCTCCTCGCACAGCAGCGTGGTGGGAGAGGAGGTGATGGGGACGGTACCGCCGCGGGGTGGCAGGACAGGCGCAGGGCCACCAGCGTGTGGGAGCAGCCCACAGTACTGCTGGAGACAGGTGAAAGGATGGTTCTCTTGCCTTAAAAAAAGTACAAAATAAACCTTTAGGACGTGTTTGTGTTGAGTGGGAACGGTTCAGTCCTCCGTACCCACCACCTGCACAAAACTCCCCACGCAAGAGCTCGGGAGGTGGCTCCTCAAGTGAAAGGTGGAGGTAGAAGCCTGTTATTAGGTCAATAGAAGTATTTCATCTCGTTTTCCATTTTGCTTAGGGATCTAATTTAATTTTAGCTTTAAATTTAGATTTTTTTTGTTGTTTTCTCAAAACAGGCCTGTCACCTCAGTAAAAGGGAGTTTGAGTACAAAATGGCACTGGGCTTGAGATCTTTGTTTTGCTCAGCGTGTGTGATTTGGCTCGGAGATTGCTCTAAACCCAAAATACCCAATTGATAAGTGTTCCTAACTAATCAACGCTTTCTGCCTGGAAAAAAAAAGAAAAGGAAGCGGAGCCAGAGAAGCGCTGCTGGCTCCGGAGCTCGTGCTGCGGCCGCCCCTGCTGCCCTCGGCTGCCCTGTGATGCTGCCGCTGAGGCAGCCAAAGGCGGGAGCTGCGATGGACTCCCCTTGCCGCGAGAAGGGAGCAGGGATTGAAGAGGGAGGAAAAATGCAACTCTCAGGTGGTTTTGTGGCTGTTGTGCTTGAAAAGAAACTGGCAGCTGGGGCTGTGGCTGCAGATGGGACCTCTGGGGCCAGGGTGCTGTCTTGTTGCCTTTCCTATTTCTGGGGTTTGGCTGTTTCAGCTCATTAAGGACACGAGCGCCCTGGCCACAGCATAGGTTAGTGGAGGTGCTTTGATCCCAGGTGGTTTGAGGGAGCTGCAGATCTGGGGATGGACAGTGAGGACAAAAGGGGCAGTGGGGACCAAGGGGTGGCGGTGGTGGGGGAGACCTCACCCCACAAGGGATCAGCAGAGACCCGAGTGTTGTGTGAGGGTCTCCCCTGCTTGGCTGCATCGCCAGCACCTTGACGTTGGCGTCACTGCAGGGCCCGGGCGCCGCTGGCGCTTGGTCTGTTCACGGTACCAAGAGCCGCGTGGACAGAGATGCTCTGGCGGCTTGAAAGGGGCTTCAGCGGCCGGCGCTGAAGAGGCTTCGATGCCCCCCAGGTGCCCTGGGGCAGCGTTACCGCAGCAGGATGGCCCCAGGCAGCACCGACGTGCTGCGGGCACGCAGCGGCAAGGATGGTGAAATTAATTCAGCGGCAAAGCTGAGCACTGGCTCACAGCCCCCATGGCGAGCGCGGAGGTGGCGGGGAGCGGCAGCAGCGCGGCCGGAAGAGCCCCGGGCGCTCCCGGGCTGCCGTCCCTGGAGAGCTGGCCCGGGCTGACCCGGCCACGCGGCCGTGCAGGACATGGGGGCCTCCTTGCACCCTCCGTGTGAGGCGGGAGGAGCGGCAATGGTGATGGGCAGGTTATTGCTGCCGCTGCCCACGCTCTTCTCCTCCATCAAAGCCTCAGCTCCCAGGCGGGGTGGCCCCCCGGTCAGTCCCGGCGAGAGCTGTGCCCCGTTGGGCCCATGGTGCGCGGGGAGCAGGGGGAGAAGCGAGCGGGCGCAGCGGGAGCGGGCGGCCCTCCGCACCCAGGCTCTCCCTGCTTCCCGGGGCCACTGCAGCCTGCGATCGGCAGCTTAATTCACTCCAAGAAGATTATTCACAGATGCTGCAATTACGCTGGCGACATTGTGTCAAAAAAACACACGATGGCATCAGCTTGTGTGTGCGCATGGGGATGGGAGGGGGTTATTAGCCTGTTATTATCCATTTATCCAGATATCCTGGCTAATCAGCTTTCAGATGGGGAGAATTAATTGGTTTCGTTTGGTGCACCAGGCACGTTTAATTGAAATGAATTCTTTCCCATTTCCGAATGGACAGTTTCTCAGCCTCTGCGAAGCATAGGGGGGAGGCTTTGACTTGGAGGTTTCCCATCACAGATTGTCACAGCACAGTGCAGCTGGGCTGCAGTGAACCGGCTTTAATAGCAGTGCCCTTGAATTCTCTCTCCATCTGGGAAGGAGTTCTTGTTTCTCCATGCGTGCACGGCGGGCCCGCTCGGATGCCCTCCAAAGCCGCTGCTTACAGCAAGGCTGGGGAACGCAAGTCCCAAATTGGTTCATTCTCTCCAAGCATGTAGTGCAGTGAGCTCTGTAAAGCTTGGCAGGTCTTCTCGGCAGCGCGCGTGCACAGGCAGTGCTGGTGTTGCTCTTTGCTGCTTTTTGTGGGTAAAGTGTAGCTGGGACATGCGGAGGGCAAAGATAGGGATGGAGTTGGAAGTGGGATTCCAGGTAGTAGCCAGATCCTCTACACCCAGGTTGCTGCTCCTTATCGCTTTCCAAGTCTCACCTAGGCATGCAATAGCTTTGCTTGTCAGCATCAGGCAGGCTGCTGCGTTGACTGGATGGCAGCAACTGCAGCAGGAGGAGATGTCCACACGGGGTGGGCCCAGGTCCAGAGAATCAGCCTGGGATTCCCTGCAGCCTGCTGCAAAGGCAAGTGGAGCTGCGGCCGGGAACTAACTGCAGGAGTGTTGCCTTCCAGGGGAGATACAGGGAAGGAGTCTGGTGCCTCTTGCATGAGTGCGGCTGCCTGTTGGATACCTTTGGTCTGCTGGTGGTGCCTGGGTGCTGCAGTGCCTGGTGGCACCAGTGCCGAAGCATGGGACGGAGCATCGTGTAGGTCTGCGTGGTGGGTGCAGAACAAAGGTGGTGACGGGGCAGTTGCTGGGGAGCAACGATGTTGAACTTTGTAGGGGACTTTGTATCTTGTGCTGGGGGTTTGTGGCCATCATAGGGGAGGCTCTCCCAGGGTTAGGTGCAAGGCCAAGAGAGGGAGAGGAACCATGCTTGCATTTGTGAGCAGGAGAGCAAAGTCTTCTCTGAGGCTCTTTTCACTCTGTGGGAACACACATGAGAACTTGAGGCCCTGGCTGTGGGCAGAATCACTTTGGATGGCACTGAACTGATATTGCCCAAATCCTGCTGTGCCTGCGTGCCAGGCATGGACATCAGCTTCCTACCTAGCAGTTGAACAGGATGGGGCTTGGGTGGCCAGCAAGGAGTCCCTTCAGATCCTCCTTTCCAAATCCTCCTGTCTGCAGCGAGAGTGAGGATTTGCTTGCTGCTAGGCTCAGAAGTGGTCCCAGGTTTTCAAGCTGTGCCGTTGTAAGGCCAAGCCTTGGCAACTGCAGGCAGTTGTTAAGGAGGGCTAAAGAAGACCTCAAATCAGTGGTCATACCTCAAAATGCCTAGGTAAACTCCTTTTCTGGAAACTTTATGAGATTAGGTACCTGTCGAGAGTCTCATCCCTGAAGCATCTTGCACGGGAATGATGAATACAGGAAGGTATGGAAGAAGCTTGGTTTCTATCTCTTTGCGGTATTCCCTTGGCCTTAGGTGTCCTGTATCTGCAAAGATAAAAGAAGGACTTGAATTACAGATGGCTTGAATAACGAATGCTTTTGGAAGAGACGTTGTCTCCGGTGGGTGTAGCAAGAGCCCTGCCAAGCTAGAGGGGGTGTCGCTGCACCCCTGGGATGGGGACAAGGGGCCTCGGGGAGATGCCCCTGCGGGGCATCGCCTGCTGCCTCCCGCTGCCCGCATGCCGTGCTTTCCTGCTCTCAGAGCTGCCTCCCCTGGCTATAAGATCACTGGCCTAGTCCTCTTCAAAGCCCTCCTGAAAACAAGCCAGCAAAGCAAGGCCGATTCCTTGCAGTCCCTTTGGATGCTCCGTGCTCAATCAATACAGCGAGGGGTCCGGGCGCGCCGCGGTTTGCAGGGAGACGCTTAGCGTGCAGCGCACGGCGAGCGCGCCGCCTTGCATGCCGCAGAACAAAGGGCTCTGCGAGCACGGCGATGTGTCAGCAGCGAGAGCGCGAGTTCTACATCAGGGAAACTCCTGTCTGCATGGATTTCCCTCTCCTCTGTGCTGCCTGGAGCCCCAAGGCCTTTTGGAGACGTTGTACCTACTAGCAGATAAAGACAATTCACCTTTCTTGGGGAAAAAAGGCAGGAAGGTCCTGAAATACCTGATTAATCTTATACATGTGCAAAGTGCTGGTAAGGTTAATGGGATTTAAGTGCAGTGCTGGGCTCTTAATCCAGTGAGAACAGAGATCATGTTTTGGGGGAGAAGCAACTTCTGGACTTGTTTTATTTGTTTGCTTATTTTAATCTTTTAAGCAGAATTTTGACCTTGCCTGCTCTGTGACAGACGGGAGGGTTTGAAGGCAACTTCTCTGCCCTTGTGGCCGGGAGGACCTCTGGGAGGAGGCCACGAGGAGGAAGACCTTGGCTCTTTGTTCGGGGTGCGTTTCTCCGTTTGCAGGGGCGCAGCTGGGTAACACTGTTTTTGGGTGTGCGGTGCTCCAGGTCCCTGCGGGCTGCTCTGCTCCCGGCGAGAGGGGACTGTGTCGCCTGTAGAGTGCAGCTCATTTAACATGAATAACGATGACAGTTGCAAAGTGCTTTCAGATGCCCAGCGCTGTATCCACGCGTGCACGGAGCTTTTATCCCCCTGATTGTGTTTGAATAGCCCCCCTCTTCTCCTGGAAAGCAGCGGTGATATTAAGGGTTGCTTGTGCTGCTGCTTTTCAGAAGGATGTTCATTATACTGAAATATTTGCACTTTAAAAAACTACCTAAATGTATTTACACAATAGACTGGATCATTCCCAAAGCAGCTGCCAGCTATTGGCTCAGTAATAAACCTTAAAAACCCCCCAACAACACCAAAAAGAGCTCTTTCCCTCCTTTCCCTTGTGCACAATAACACCTTCCTGTCAGCTCCTAGTTCTGTAAATTGTTTTGAAATGTCCATAAATAAACTCTAAAATCCTTTTCAAGTCTCTTGCATGTCTTCAAACCACTCTGTGCTTGGAGGAAAGCAGTGCACACACCGAGGCAGAGGGGACCTGGCCCATAAATAAGGCTTAGAGGTGTTGATGTAGTCTGAGAAGACCCTCCTGAGCCACCTGGTGTCAAGAGACAACCAACCTGCCATCCCCTTATGTCCTTGCCTGCTTTCTGCACTCCTTTCCAAAAGTGTCTGAATTTAGTGATGGATTTCAGGTGGTGCAAATAACCCTCATATGCTGAGGAGGAAGAGGAAGGCCTCTGCTGTAATCCCCATTCCTTTAGGCTCTGTGCTTTGCCACCTTTTCTGGACAACTCTCTGAGAATTGGCAGCCCCAAGAAGCTCCCTGATTAATTGAGCAGAAAGGATGTTGTAACATGTCACTCAAGAGCACTTAGAAGCTGGAGGCACAATGTGAATTGTGTTAATGTTCCCTCATCCGGAGATGTGCATCTCTTATTAGATTAATTTTTTTAATATATGCAGAATATACAGTGGGAACAGCATTAATTTGCACAAATGATTTTGAGATCCACTGAGAATTAACTGCATTTTTTGTAAATTAGTGAGGAAGTGGATAAACACTATTATTAACAAAGCAAAACAAAAAAAAAAAAAGCAAGAAAGGTACTGTTTGCAACAGTACTGTGTGTTATTTGTTTATCTGACAAGTGTTCTTTACTTTCAATTATATTTTGTAGTTTGCTAGCAAATGCTCTTGTGGCAGGTATTTTAATAATCCTGGTAACTTGAGACCTTGCTTGGTACCTGCTAAACCTTTGTTTGGAAGAGGTGGGAATCAGCTGGGTTTTTCCAGCTTTATCCTAGTGGCTGTGGTTTCAGGGGGTCCTCTTGTGGTCACCAGCCAGAAGGGTGGGCTTCATCTGGTGCTAAAGTCAGCATTTATAATTCTTTTTCTCTAGAAGGAGGCTCCAGCTCAGAGACAAGTTCTGGAAGGGTTGGTGGCACCGGGCAGTAGCTGAAGCACAGGCAGGATGACGTCTTGCTGGTGGTGCTGGGCTGGCTCCAGAAATGCAGAGAGCAGCAGGGCTTGGCTGCCCGAGCCTGGGCTTCCCCAGGACCGTCGTGCTCTGAGCTGGGTGCTGTGCCAGGGAATGCAACATCTGCATTGGCAGATCTTAGTCAGGAGCTCAGGACACAAAAGGCTGGAAAAATCTCATATTTGTTTTTTCCCTTAGGCAGCACCACCTGCCTCCAAAAGCAGGGCGATGAACTGCAGAGCAAGGAATATTCTGGCTCTTCTGGAAGTGACTGTTCCTGCTGATGGGTGTCTTGGGTGCAGGGTAGAAATCTCTGCCAGGGACTCTAGATGCGACTTTGAGAGCATCTGATGGAGATGCTCCTATGAGAAAGGATCCTTAACCAAAAGCACCAAATCTCGGCTGTAAGTGGGCGAATTCTGCAGGAAAAGAGGTGCAACAGGAACTTGTTCCCCTCCAGATGTTTTCAGGAATATCTTGGGAGTCATGAGAAGGCTGGGGCAGAGATGCTGTGTGAGGAATTCCTGCAGGAGATGCTCAGAGCCCCACAGGGATTAGGAAAATAGCAGCTGTGCAACTGCCCACCTGAGCGATGGGCAACTCCTGATACCAGCGCCAGCAAAGGGAGGGCTTGGGCCGCGCTCGGTGGGCTCTTCAGAGCGACACTGCGTCAGCGCCGGCTCCGCTTGCCTTTTTCAAGGGGGTTATATTTAGCCTGCGTTTAATTGAAACGTGCATTTTTTGTTGGCAAAGCCCCGGACTCCAGAGGTTGGGTCCTGCAGTGCTAAGTGCTCCATAAGCCTGTAATGAATGACAGTCCTTGCCCTTAAAACCTCGCGTGCGCTGTAAGGGAGTTACTCTGGGTGCGATAACCTTTTTTTTAAATTTAAAAGCAAAGTTGTTAGTTCTTAACTCAAGTGGATTTTTTTTCTTCTGCCTTTAGAATATGGCTAAAATGCAGTGCAGTTAATAGATCTAAATGGGCTCAATGTGACACATGCAGGTGTATGGCCCTAGCAGGTTGTCCTCAGAGGCAAGCGGCTCCGTGAGGAGGGATGGGGATCTGTAGCTGCAGCTCCTTGGAAAAGCCTCTGCTTTTCCTCGGCTTTGTGCTTTGCCAGCCACCCCACATTAGGCAAACATGAGCTCTGACGCACCGGACCTAATGCATTTTAAAATGATCCCTCTCTGAGGGCAAACGGCAGGTTAACGGGTCAGCCGATTCAGGCGAACCGTTTAGTGCACATTAAAATCACAATTTATGCAGTTTACACTCTGGCTTTAGAGAGGGCTAGCAATTGAACACTTAGCAAAATCACCTGCAGCTGCCCCCCTTCCAGTTCATTGCAAATAAATGTCTTTGCAGTAGGGGGGGAAAAAAAAAAAAAAGGATCAGAAGTCATTTTGGATCGCTCTCCTCCCAAGATAGGCAGCTTGGGATATGCAGGCGTGTTTGGTGTGATTCAGGTTTGTGTATTTTGGTGTTGGCATCCAGACGGTGCCTGGGAGAGCATTCAAATAAACGTTACTGGAGCATCACATTGCGTGTCTGAACAGTGCGGAACGGCTGATCGGCAGGTTCGCTCCCTCTTTTAGTTTCCATTCCTGGATGAAACAGCAAAACAAGATTCAGGGTGTCTTAATGTGTGTGTATATATATGTGCATATGGAAATGTGACTTTTTCTCTGACTTTTTTTTAAATTCTGAAGAGTCAGAGATTTAAAGTTACGGTTCCCACAGCAACTGTAACTCTCCTCTCTTGTGCGTATGTTACAGTTTGCAGGACTCTATATGCTATTAAATTTATACCCGTTGCAGGACTCTATATGCTATTAAATTTATGCCCGACCCGTGTGTGCTCAGCGCAGCGGAGGAGCGGCTGTGTACGGCAGATCTGCGCAGGCCTGATGGAGTGCTCCGGTGATAACCCTAAATTTCATACCCCATGGGTCAGATTCTGCGTTTAGTTGTGCCGGTGCAAGTCAGTCTGCGTTCATAACCTGGGGGTGAATTTGCCCCCCTAACGTTTGTCTTGAGGTTGCCTGAAGAGCACCCTTGGGTGCTCTTATGGGAGGGTGATTTCTGGCTGCCCCACAGCTCTGGGCAGGGCGAGGTGACATGGGCATAACAACAACAGAAGAAGGCAATGCCCTGTTGTTGCTGGAGCTTAGTGATGTTCTAAGAGCTGTGGAAGAAGAAGGCCCATCGTGGTTTTGTTTGGGCCACAGTTCAGTAAGCCATCCCTGCTCAGCAAAGCACTGAAATGTGGGCTTTAGTCTCTTAGCCTGTAAGGGGGATTAAACACATATTTAGAGTTAAGCATGTGTTTTAAGCACCTTGGTGAAGCAGTGCTTGAATGAGGATTTGAAGCGTACAGAGAAAAAAAAAAAGTTCTATTTTTTGGTGGATTTGTCTTGTATCGTTGCTGTGTTTTATGGAGAAGCGTGGTTGGGTTGCTGGAGCTCGGGCCTGGGCGCGTTTCTGTTCGGGGTTGTGTTTTTGTCCGGGGGCTTAGTCTCCTCCTTGCTACCCTTCCCTGCTGCCCATCATGATGACTTGCTCTCCGTCCTCAGCCTAATGGCCGTGCTGTGCCTCAGAGACCTCCAGTGACCGAGATGTTCGGGGTCCCCCGGCCAAACACACTTCTTACTGCTGGGCTTCCTCTTGAATGATCCTTGCTCTAATTTCAGTTCCTCGTGCTCTCCAATGTGGGCATAAGAAAAGAATAACCATTTTTCCATCTTTGCTGGATGCATTTGCTTTCATTTGATGTAAAGAGCTGCTGCTTCCTCCTGGCAGAGTGAAGATGTGTGGAAGAAAAGGCAGGATCAGATTTGCCTTTGCCTTCCTGACCAGTCTGAAACGTGGTCTCTATTTTAGCGCCATATTTTTTTAGTGGTGGGGAGTATCCATGTGGCAGGGACTGTGTAATGCCCGTGTTCACCTACGCGCTGCCTTCGAGGCCACCGGTGCCATGGGTGGATTGGGTGACTCCAGCATCACAGGCACAAGAGTCCCCGTCAGCCTGTGTCACTCAGCAGCCTGCAGTGATGGTGGGGTGACGAGAGCTGGAGACTGGTGTTATCCCAGCTCGAGGGAAGAGCACAGGGTAACACACTGTTTTGTTAAAGCTTGGGGGATCTTGTGTCACATGAAGAGGTGTCCTAGACCCAGGTAGGTCTAGGAGTGCAGAGGAGCTTGTGAGGAAAGGAAAGACTCTGAGAGGTGTCTGCAGAAATCAGCCTTATTTTTCATCTGAATGATCTGAAAGTGCACACAACACATTAAGAATTGCAGAAGAAATATTTAAATTGAGAGATGTAGCAAAGAGAATAAGAGTAATAGTGCAGAGGAGTTGTAGGAAGAAACTTCATATTTGGTCAGGAAAGGAAAGGAACAGGCACTGTGCAGTTGAACAGAATTTCAGCTGATATTTTTCTTCCAAAGTTGTTGCGAGTGCAGCTCCTCCAGGGTGTGAGCACTGCGGTGGCTGCCTGTGCGTTGCCTGTGCTGGTGCTGCTAGCAGAGCTGAGAGGCGGGCGGCGGGACAGAGCTGGGTCTTTCCTCTTGCAGAAATGCCATGTTGTGGACCTGCAGCTTGGTGCACCTCCGCTCTGGCGTTGGGCTGCAGCAGAGCATTTGGCCCAATGGATGAGTTACTGGTCAGTGGGCATCGCTAATGCAGGTGCTGCCAGCTCTGCTTTGCATTGTGGTTTCGAGGGCCTTGGCGGAGCTGTGACCAGGACAAGCACCTGTCTGGGGAGAGGGCATTTAAAGGGTCTCTGTGCAGCAGTTTGCCATTGCTTTTAGTTAAATTCATTAAAAATCTGTTAGCTTAAATTGCAGCATGGCTAAAACCTGATGTAAATGTTTGTTATACCCCTCTGTTGCTGCTACAGGTGTTTTCTTGTACCCTTTGGCAGCAGCTGAGGCAAGTGGAGAAATGTTTATGCACTAAGGTGCAGGGAGTAGAGGAAAAGTCCTTGCTGCTGGGTGTGCTTTGATATGGGTGGTGCCTTATCTGGCCATTTGTGTCCACAGTCCCTGTGGCTCTTTCTGTCTCTGAGCTGACATTGGTAGGGTATAAAATGTTTGGAAGAGAGGGAAGATACTGCAGAGCTGAATGCTGTGACTTGTGAGGAAACGTGGTAGATTAGAAGACCAGACGGTGGCCATCTATTCTGGCCAGCTGTTTGCTACAGGGCATAGGGAAAAATGACAGTGATGGATAATCCACTGCAACCCTTGGTAAATTGTTCTAGTGTTTAATTACCTTCCCCGCAACAAAGAAAGAAAGGAAAAGGCATAAAATGTGAAGAGCCCTGAGGGGTTTTCTGGAAATCACTTTTACCCCTATTTGACGGTCTTGCCATGGTCTCCCATGTGGGAGACGATTTTTTCATTAGGACGATATATTTTATTAGTGTTCAGGGGACACAACCAGAAAGGATATTGGGGCATGAGGGAAATGAGAGCGATTGGCCATGGCTATTAAGGGAATGACATAGGAGTTAGGCACTGGGAATTTTCTGCCTGGCTATCTCTAAGTCAGAAGATATGTTTATCTTAAGCTAAGGCAAAGAAGATGCAAATCATCTCAAGACCCCATCTCCAGTAAAAGGCAGGGGGCTGCTGAAATGGCAGAAGGCAGCAGATACAAGCAGCTGGCAAGGAAATGCTCAAAAAGTGTTGGCAGAGGTTTCCAGTCTTGTTGCCCAGGAGAGAGGGGTGTGCAGGTCAAGTGGGGATTACTGAAGGAGAGGATAATAGGTAGGTGTGATTCACAAGGGAGGACCTTCTTTTGTCACTTCAACCCGTTTGTTGGCATGCTTGTTGGCAGACAATTATGACTGTGTTTTGCAAAGGCTGAGCTGCATTGCTGTAGTGATGCTCCTTGACTGCAAAGCTCCTGAGCTTGAGGACTCCTGCAAGGAGCCAAGGCCAGCTCGTTCTGCTAAAAACAATGAGGGAGACCCAGGGACCAGGCCTGAGGTCAGCAGAGTTATGAAGGGCCAGAGTCCATTGCAAGAAAGAGTCTAACCAGGCTCCAGAGGCACCGGGACTCCATCATGTTTCACATCCTTCATGACTTCATGATAAGGATCATAGCTTGTGCGAGGGTAGGTAGATTTTCCCATGTCCTTTTTTTTTTTTTTTTTGTATATTCTCTAATTCTGAAAGCTTGATTACCTGATAAAATAAAATCTAGAAGTCAGTTACCTTGTAGAAAACTTCCAAGGTAATTCCTTTGGTACAACAAGTATCGAACAAATGCTTTCCTTCCTGTTCCCAGTCTTGTATGAATGGTGCCTCTGTCGAATATCGGCATTTTCTGGTAGTTCTTCTAGACACAGCATGATATAGCAAAGGTTGGTGGTGGTTTTGGATTTGCTTTGTGTGCAAATTCAGGGATTGTTAGGCATCTTGGACAGATGCTGCTAACTCTGCAGATCAATAGTTTTGCAACCCACAATGTTGATATAAGCACCCAACTCTGGTGGAGTTTGGCGGTGGCTTCTTCCAGCAGGTTTTATTTGATTTTTTTTAAAACAAGTCAAACCCTTGCTGCTTTCTAGCTTCAGCTGAAGCTTGTTCCCGTGCCATGCCTGAGCCCCCAAGTTCTGCAGTTTCTGCGCATGGCAAATATTATCCTCTTCAGCCCTATTCCCCATTATGCCATGGCTTATTCCCACCCATGTTCCATTCCTGTGGGTCTTCGCAACCCTCCGCAACACATGGGGGAACTTCTAGCCAGCCCTAAATAGGCACCAGATGGACCATCTTACAGTCTTATTGCATCCAAATGCTGTTTTATAGCACAGACAATTTTACCTACTACGTTTTATTTCAGACCCTTCTGTCACACCATGGCTTCCCCTGGGCTTGGTTTGTCCCAGGATTATCGCGAGCTCTGAAGCAGGACAGAGGATGTTCACCCGCTCTCCAGGCGCACGAGGAGCCGCGTCTTGGGATCCGGGTGCCTTGAACGCCTGGGCTCGGAGCAGGAGCCCCGGCACGAGCACCAGGAGGAGCATCAGGAGGAGGTCGCCGTGGCGGATGCCACTGTTGTGAGTGTCCCAGGCTGGTCGAGCTCGTGGCCCGCGGGCTCCTGCTCGGCTGGCTTGGGACACGGAGGAGTGCAGGGGGAAGGACATTACGTGGGAGAATATGCATGTTCACAGCTCAGAGGATTAAAGACCCGTGTTCTTATCACTGCAGAACAGAGTATTATAAATCCAGCCTTAGAATACCAAATCCCCTCGCGGCACGGCCATTGTTTGGGAATATTAAAAAGCTCTGAGACAGAAATAATCAGTTTCCGAATGACACACTGTCAAATAAAACATTTCTCATATTATCCCTTCCTTCTCCTTTCTCTCGCCAGCTTCCTCAGTTGGATAATTTAACATGAAAAATAGATTAAAATGAGGCTGGCTTGAATGCTTCCTAAGTTTGACTCTCTTTCTCCCCAGGAAACTCTCCCTCCGTGTGTGTTGCGTTTAAATAAGTGGCTGCGGGCGCAGGGTCGGAGACGAAAGGATCACGTTGAAACTGAGCCACGCTCGAAAAACTGATGACTGCTGCCCTAAGGAACGGGCTGAGGGGCTGGTGCCGCTCCCTGGCTGCACCGCGGGGACTGGCATAACCCCAAGTCACAGCGTGGCCAGGAGGGCCATGAAACGGAGCCCGGAGCAGGGAGCAAGGGCTGTTGTAGCCGTGGCTGGTGGCGAAGGCTGTGCTGGTTTGGGGGTGTTTGTGTGGGGTTTGCCTCCTCTGTGCTTGTTTTTTTTTCCATGAAGTGCCACAGCACCGAGACCTCCCACTTGTCCCCATGTCCCTGTGGGCAGCAAGAGCTGCCTTTGGGGTTTAGGGGTAGGTAGCAGCTTGGATGGGAAATTTGGCTTACTCGCATTGACCCTGTTGTCTCCAGGGACTTGCGAGAACTGCAGGCTGCAGGAGGATCAGCAGGCTAAGAGCATCGGTGCCTTTGCACCTTTGTGTAATTTCGCTTTGGGGCCCTATCCAGGGGGCTCGTGGTTTTACCTCCAGCTCTTTTCTGCTCACAGCTCTGTGGCTGAGGAGAGCATCCAGGAGAGAGTCCAGCCAGGAGGCTCCGTGTCACAGCTTTTCCCAATAGTCGTGTCAGTGAGTTTTGTTATTGCTCTGGAACGTTTCTGCAATGTCAGAGGCCTAATTCAGTTATAAGTGCACTGGCACAGAAGATGGACCTAATCTTGCAGCGTGGTGTGTTTTGTTGCTGTTTGTGACGCTGCTGTGCTATGTGTCACTGGATCTCCCTTTCAGAGGTTTGCTGGGCAGCTGTTTCTCTCAGGCAAGCCAGACTTCAAGGAAATAACCTCAATTTGATGCCACATGGCCGGCAGGAACTGGCTTGAGGCACAGCGGCTGTTTTATTCTGGGTTTTCCAGATGGTACTGCGAGGTCCAGGCCAGTTCCTTCTCCTGGACTGAAGGCTGCAGAAGGGCTGGGTGTGATGCCCTCCTGGAGGGAGATGCCAGGACGGTGCATGGCCTGGGTGGTGGAACCCTCTGCTGATGTGTGTCCATCCAACCAGCTGTTGGGGGAGAGACTGGGATTCGAGCAGAAGGGGGCAAAGCAAATCTGATTTCCACATAAATAGAAGATACCTGTGTTCGTTAAGTTACCTTCACTGTGCTGTGGCCCATGGTGGGGCAGTGTTGGGCTTGGGAACATCCTCTGAATCTCTTTCTGACCCTTCCCAGCCAATGCAAGCGCAGAAAATGTGACCTTGTGCTTGCTGCTCTGGACCTGCCCTAGCTATTCTGAGTGGACCCGTGCAGCGGGGAGGCCCCCGCCTGCAAACCGTGCAGCACGTGCCGGAGGGAGGCTGCGTCTCTGCAGCCGCGTCGCCGAGCGACTGGGAGACGCGTCCCAGGCATGGCCTGGCTTCCCCTTGCTGCATCAGCACTGCCCGGACCCGAGGAAGTGCATTTCTTTTCGATAAGCTTGAGATATCCTTGCTGTGTTTTGCTTCCAAGCACAGATAGGATCCTTTTCAAAGCCAGGTAGGGTTCTGTAGCATCGCCTGTCCCTTGGGCCATGTCTGTTCCCTCCCACGGGAGCCTGCAGCCACTGCGGATGCTTCTGGGCTGCTCTGCTGCAGCAAGGGGGTGCCCACATTGCTCTCAAACCCGCTTAGAGCAAGGGGGAGCATCTATCCAGGCCAGAGCAGCGAAGACGACTGCAAATCCATTCAGTTGCGGCTGTCTGAGGGCCCGGCCCCCCAGCTAACTCGCTTCGAGGACGGCAGTTTCCATGTCAGCCCTTTATAGATGATCCTGTTCATGAATCTGAGCTGGGCCCTGGGTATGGTGCAGTGTTTGGAACTGAATGCAGATGAAATATTTGCACGTCTTCCCTTTGCTTTTGCACATTCTGTAAAGTTCCCCAATATGGCATTCTTTGTGCTAAATAAATGCCCGCCTTAACCTGGCGGTTACGTGTTGTGCTGTAAAGCCCCAATTGCTCATGCTGCTCCTGATTTACATGCCCTGCTTTGCTGGTCTGCCACAGGATAAAATTGCCTGGGCTCTGCAGGGAGATTGAGTGGCTCGAAGCTAACACCCACCCCTCCTGCTCGCGTAGGGGATGAGAGAGACTGTGTCTGTGTTATCTTGGAGAACGGTCAGAGGCAGAGCTGGTATCCTTCAGCGCTACCCAGCGCAAGGAGAGGCTGCTCCTATGGAGCCACAGGTATTTGGACAGTATTTCTCCCCTTTCTCCCCAGCAATAATGCAGTTGAGCTGTGTCTAGTTAAACTTAGAGGTAGGAGAAGAGGAGAGTTTTGTGGAGGAGGTCTCGGACTGGAATGTGTCTTGTGTGTGCTGTGTCCTCAGGCCTGCCACTACCTTCTCGTGGAACCTCAGGCAAGTCACTTGATTGTTGTGGGCACTTTGGTGTCCCACTTGGAGACCTTGGAGGATGCATCTAGTGATGCTGCAAGGTATTCAGCGTGCTGGTGGTGTGAGCAGGAGGAAGGACCCCTCCTCTGGAGAGCAGAAGCTCTGCGTGCAGGATGCGCATAGGAGATGGACAGTGGTGAGCGGAGCAGCAGCTGCACTGTCAGACTTGCACTCGAGAGCTCTTTTCTATTTATGTTCTGGGCAAATACGACCTTAATGCACTACCTGGCCACCTCTGTTCTTGGTCCTAGGGCTGGAGAGCCGGGTCCTTATCTTTATCCCCATTCCCAAGGAGGGGGGACAGCTGTCACAACCCAAAATGAAACTTTAGGGGCAGCCATACCCTGGGGAACAGCAGCTGTGATGTCACTTGTTACATGGTCTTTTACGTGCGTCTCTGCTGAGACTTTATTATTGGTTGTCTGCTTGTTTTGATATGGTTTCTCCTCTTAAATAGTGGGAGAGAGCCACCTTCTTTCTCACCTCCTCTCGCAGGGGTGGAGGGATTGGAGCCAGCATCACCTTGGCCTGTGTGTGGCAAGCCAGGTGGGCTGGTGGAACTGAGGATGGATTATTGAAAACCAATTCTCTGGAAGAGTGGGCAAAATAACTTGGGGCAGAGCTGCGCATCTCCTCACCCTTCCCTGCCCTGTATGGATCAGGTCTTTCTGGCTCTCCTGACACTTTCTCTTTCCTGTCTCCCGCAGGGTGGCCTGATTGCTCTGCTCCTGCTCCTGCTGGTCTTCACAGTGGCTCTGTATGCCCAGCGGCGCTGGCACAAGCGCCGCCGGATCCCGCAGAAGAGTGCGAGCACGGAGGCTACGCACGAGATCCACTACATCCCCTCGGTGCTGCTGGGCCCACAGGCCCGCGAGAGCTTCCGCAACTCGCGCCTCCAGGCTCACAACTCAGTCATCGGGGTGCCTATCCGCGAGACCCCCATCCTGGATGACTATGAGGATGAGGAAGAGGAGGAGACCCCACGGCGGGCAGAGCCCAGCGCCAGGGAGGATGAGTTTGGCAGCCAAGTGACGCGGACGCTGGAGAGCCTGGGCCGGGCTGGGGAGGAGAAACCTGACTACGAGAAGAAAGGTTTGTGGCTTTTCTCTCTGCTCTTTCCCACTTCCCATCCCCTGCTCGTCTTTCCGTCCTCTGCAGTGCGACTGGGAGTGCGTAGCTGAGCCTGGCTGCAGCTGGTACCCCAAGTCCTGGAGGGACCCTGCGTCTCGCGGCATCCACCGTGCCCATATAGCTGCTCTGCAGCATTTTTGGCTGTCCAAAGTGTCAACCACTGTGTAAAATTTGGTTGCTCACTCTTGCCCTGTAAGTTCTTCAGAGGGGAAGATCCCATCAGAGCTTCTTTGCTTCCATTCGTTGCTTGGTTGATAGCCCTGCGTGCCAGGGAGCAGCATTATCCCCATCCTTAGCGACGACTTCAGCATCTGTCGTGTTCCTGTTTGATTTGAGCTCTGCTGGGGACCTGGTGACTCTTCGAGGTGCCTGGGGGCAGTGCCGAGGGAGGAGGTGCTTGTGCAGAAGCGCGTGCTTCGCCTTTTGTCCTAAGCATTCATCCTCGAGGGCGTTTGCGGACCTTGTCCTGGAACTCCCCTCCCAGCAAGGGGAATTACCTCTTGACGGTGCTGGTGAAACTGCGGCACAACCAGTTGCGAGCCCTTGGCTCTCACTGCCAGATCCCAAGGCACCAGTCCCCTGGCCTCACTGTACAACCTCGCTGTGCTTTTCTCGTGGGTCGGTTGCTCCTAAACAAGATGGACTCACCAGGAGCTCTCGTGATGTTTTTTGCCTTGTGTGGGCATTAATCAGGCTGGTCTTTACTCTTTAGGTGGCAGAAATGTTCATTGCTCAGCTGTAGAGCAGCACATTAGTTTTAGCAAGCAAATGTGTTGGTGCAATGGGAGCTCGGTGAGCCTGCTGAGCCTTGATGGTCCTTGGAGAGTTGCTCCATAAAGCTGTATTTTCCATTGGTGGCAAAACCTTCCCTTCTTTTATCCTCCAAGCAATCAAACAAATGATCCTGCAGTCGCCCCCAAGCAGAGTCATCAGGGCTGCAGATTTAAGGTGCACATACGAAGCCCTGTAAGGACCTGGAGATGGCAAATGAGAAGCATCTCGTGGTAGGGGAAGAACAGCAGAACTGAATCCATATGGATCTGATAGAAATAGATCTTAAATGTGTTCTGTTTCCTACCCATGGTGTGTGGTATTTAACCCTCCTGTGGAAGAAGTCAGGTACAGCATTATGTAACGTCTATAGGTTAGAACAGAAAGCCTGTAAAATTCTGCATCAGTTCTTGCTGCTGATTGCTGTAGTATCTGCCAATCCCTGTGCTGCTGACTGTGCTTGTATGGTCTAATATTGGATAATGGCACTGTTGTGAGGGTGTTAATCGTCTGACAGACACGAGGAGTTGGACAGCAAGGGCCTGGGCTTGTGTGGCTCTTCCTGAGCCCTCTTCTGCACAGGTGAGACCACGGGGGGACATTCTGTGCCTTCCCAGAAGGTGCGGGGGTGGCATTGGAGGTGCTGTGGGCTCTTGGGGTTCCCCTTTCCTCTGGCAAGAGCCCAAGTGCCAAAGAAGTTGTATCTAGCCCAGGAAGAAAGCAGCAGTGGTGGGAAGCCAGGTCGCTCTGGGTCACCCAATGCGGGGGACGCGGTGCCAACACGCAATAGGACAGGCTGGGTTCCTCCGTCCTCGCTGGCTGCGTAGGGTATCCGGGAGCAGAGGGGAGCCCCATGGCCAGGGCCTTGGCACTGCTCCTGCGGGCTGGACACGGGAGAGGCAAGTTAGTGGCTGTCGAGTTGCACGGCCGTTCCTGGGAGAGGAGGAGCGGGAGCAAACCGTGGACAACAGATGTTGGCCATGTCTCTTAACGTGCTCCTGGAAGGTGCTCGGATGCTCTAGGAGGAGGCCGGTGCAGGAGCCCACATACAGCATGCGAGACTGACTTCTCTTCAGTGAACTGTTCTCTTAACTGCAAATAAAACTCGTGCTGCCAGACCATATGGCTCCGCTCCTCGCGCGGAGCATCGCGGCTCGCAGGGCCAGGCTCGCTCGGGGTGGCTCTGAGCGGCCCGTCCGCGGGATGGGGCAGGAGGCCGCTGTGCGGGCGCAGCCAGTGGGCTCCGCGTCTCCTGCGCGCAGAGGAAAGCGCCTTCCCCAGAGCTTTTAGCCTAATGTGTGTTTGATTACCGGGGTGTTTATTTAAAGACCATCTTGCTGAAGCTGTAACACCCACCTGTGCTTATGGAAATGTCGTTAGGAAGTGTTTAACGTTGTTAACCTGCAACGTACAGTAAAAGGCGTGCAAATAAACAAAAGTGAAGTACATTAGTTCTAATTGCTGAGCTGCTGCAGCCGGCCGGAGGAAGGGAGGCACTGGCTCCGTCTCACCGTGACGGGGCTCGCGGAGCGATGCTGGATGGAGCCAGTGGGAGCTGGAGGATGCACCAAGTGTGCAGAGCAGGTGCCTGCAGCGCTCACCGAAATGGTGTCTGACATGGAGGTCTTTCCCATGCATGACAAGCATCTTATTCTCTCCTCTCCTAAGCCAAGTTGGCACGACGGTGGCAGTTCTTGTTGCTCGGAGAAGCACAGAGGTGCCCTGGGGTCTCCTGGACACCCTGAGCACTGGTCTGAGCGGCTGCGTTGGTGTCTGCCGGTGTTAAGCAATGTCTTCCCAACCCTGCGCTCGGTGAGAGCGAACAAATGAAAGCCTTCAAATAATGTAACTGAACTGCCTTTTTTTATTCTTTCATATTCTCTTTTTTGTTTTGTTTTTCTATAAATTATTTAGTCGTGTGAGTGGAGAAGACAGCAGTAACTGCATTTCAGTGCTCTTCAAAACATAGTAGTAAACAAGATCTGGGGCAGAATATTAAACTCTCTAAGGACTTCAGGAATTGGTGATAAAGTACCTTTTGTGCTGACTGAAAAATCCCCCCGACGTCAGGCTGCAACAGTTTTCCAGAGCCAGGACTGCCCACAGGCTGCCGCTGGCTCTGAGTTACATTCACTGATTGTCCCACCAGTTCTCCTAATCACTGTGTTGTGCTTTGCACCTTAAATTGAGACAGAGAAGACAAAACCTTAATGAACCCAGCAGCATAACTCAGGAATTATGGGGATGCTCAAATCTTTGGACATCAGATGCTCCTGCAATTTAGGAACTGTGACCATAACCCTTCCTCAGAGAAGGCAGAAGGGGAGCGCTCAGTTGGATGTGCAAAGCCATGTAGGAGTATGGGGTTGTCATTGGCTTCTGGGCACATGAAGTGCTGTACTTGAGTGCTTTTCTGTTGCTTGGATTTGGTGTCTCAGGGGTCTTTGCTCTGAACACGTGTGGCACAATCCAGTCCTGAGCTCTGGCTCTTGTCTAACCACCCCAGGAGAGGTGCTGGTGGTGCCATCCCTAGCGCTGATCAGAGTGCTGTAGGACACCTCCCTCCCTTTGCTTGAGGAGTGACATATTCCTGGTGCTGCTTAAGAGCAGCTCTGTGTGTGTCCTTAGCAAGGTATGTTCATCACGTGTGTCCCTTTCCAGGTCTGGTCCCTCTGGAGCCTGCTGGCTCCCCTTGTGCTTCTTCCCACGAGGTCACCTTCCCTCTCCATAAGGAGACTCTTCTCGGGCCGTCAAGCTATGGCATTCCTGAGTTGCTTCTCTGTGCTGGTGGTGGCCAGAGTCTGGTAGCCATAGTTCTGATTAGGATTTCCAGGCCGAAATATGGAATACACGTGCTGGGAGCCTTGCTCTCGCGCCTCGCAGCCGCTTCGCCCGCGCTGGGCAGTGTGGCGCTTCGTGAGGCACCGCAGGTATCTGGGCGTCTTCTCCTGTCTTCAGTCTGCCTGCCTGCTTTACCCACCCTGCTCGGTTAGGAGTTTTGGTGCAACCCCCTAGAACCAGGGGGGAAATTGTGCCAACTTCCCATGGGTGACCTGAGGAAAATTCTCTCCTTGCTGCTCCTGCAGTGCAGCTTTGTGAGGAGACATCAGTGGGGACTTGTCAGCAGGTTCCAAGTGGTGTCATCTTGCAGGCTGTCACAGATAGCTCTTTCAAGTGTCAGTCCTCAGCATTAATTACCAGGGATGGCAAACCTGATGAAGAGGGAGCATTGCCTCCACCTTTGCATGCTCGTGGCCTTCTCCTGCGTGGTGGGGCTCTCCAGCACGGCGGGAGCCCTGGGAGCTCTGCTGGACCCGGGTGCTGCCTCCCCTCCATCATCACGAGTTTGTGCATGGGCTCAATTGCACTTTCCATGGGTGGAGGCATTTTTTTCTGGAGCTCTTGCACAGAGAAGGTCTGTTTTGCAAATCACGGGCAAGCCAAGCCCGAATGCGCTGAGCCAAACTTTCCTCGGGAGCCTCGGACGCGGCTGTGCAGCGCGATGTGCAGGAAGGCAGCTCCCTCGCTCTGCCGGCGCATCGGAAGCGGAGCTCAGTGCAAACAAACAGGAGCAATGCGCCGAATAATGACATCTAGCAACAAGCGTGTCTCGGTGATAAAGTTAATGAAATTACAGGTTCTGACCTGATACCAGACTCTGCTCTGGGTAGATAAACAGCAGGGCAAAGATGAGATGTTTATTTCTCCCCAGCTGCAGCCTGTAATCTGGACACACCGTGCAGGGCCATTAACATTATTACTGTTATGCAAAATCATTTTTGATTTGGGAAGGGAAAAAAAAAAGTGCCCCAACTCCCTAGAAAATGGAAAGCTGACAAAATTAGAATTGCAGCAGGAGCACAAGCTGACCTGGTGACATTGCACAGAGCCCAGATGAGTTTAGACAGAATAAAAATCCAAGGCAGCTTATGAAGAAGAAAAGTAGTCTGTCTTATTAATAAAATGGAGCGCAGGTGGAGGCAGAGAGTTCTCATTAGCCAAAAGGGTCCCTTGGTGTTGCTGGGGAAAGGGGGTTGTCCAGCCTTCTTGCCTCAGGCAACTGAGAAATCTCCAAGAATTTCTTGCTTTGTGGGTCCGAAAGGTTCAGTGTGGCATGTGCCGTTGTGAGATGTGGTTCCTCAGGCGCTGGCCTCTGCTGGTCCTGTGTGTTTGAGGTCTTCTGCAAGCATAAGGTTTTGGTAAAGTCCCGTGGGTGCCGTCACCCTCCTCCCTATATCAGTGTCCTCCATCGCTTCTCTGAACTGTACCTCGTTCCTCCAGACGGTTGATGGTGGATGTTCCTGACAGCTTCTGTCCTCCCTTGCCTTTCCTGAGCAGATGGCCTCGAGCTTCAGCCCTTTGGGAATTCCTAATTTGTTTTTCTCTTGTTACGTCTTTGGCTCTCATCCATCATCATACCACTTTGTCCTCTAGCAGCGGGAATGCTTCACTTCTGTTCGTCAAGACGTATTTCCAAAGGTTTGGCCCCGACTCCGTCGCAGGCAGCACCATTAGATCCAACAGTATTACCTGAGGGACACGTTGGTTGCATGGAGATGGAGCTGGACAATCAAAGTAAAGGAAAGCAGAGGAAACTTGAATGCGGTTTTACCAACAAGTTTCCCAGGTCCCCTGAGGAGAGAGGAGGAGGATTATCTGTCCAAATAGGTTTTAATGTATTTGGAAAACAAAACAACTCCTCGCTAGTGAAATCCTCATGGTGTTTTTCTGGTTTTGTGAAGCCAGTTGTAGGGCAAGAAGAAGAGAATATTTTGCCTAGGCATATCTGCTAAGGACCAATGGGAACCGGAACTTGTGTGCTGAAAACAGAGTAGAAAATAGTGAACTGTGAAATTAGACTTGCAAATTTAGGTATCTGGCATACCAGTCCTGTAACAAAGGACTCATCGTTATTTTCTTTTTCTTCCATGTTCAGGGAAAGAACTGCTCTCACCACAGACACTGCAGTCTGGGTATGGCCTCCAAGCCAAGGCAGGAGACATGACTTACTGCCAGCGGTTCAGATGATGCTTGCAGTGGGAGTTATGCGAGCATGGGTGTGCTTCTTGCAGTCATCTTGGCTTCATAACTCCTCAGCTTCTTTTCTAATCTGCTATGTTGACTTGGGTAAATCTCTTCATTTTCTCTTCCTTAATCCATGGATGCTTTTTCTCAGCAGTGATACTGGGTGGCTTTAAATCCCAGCTGCATCTGGTGTGAAAGCAAGCTCTATTATTCATTATCATCTGTCGGTGCAGCACCTGTGAGCTTCACCATGACCTCGGTGTGCCGGGAGCTGTACAGAGCCTGGAGGAGAGGGCCTGTCTCTTCTCAGAGAGCTCCTGGTCTGTGTGTGAAGCAAAAAGCAGCAGATGGGGAAGCCCAAGGAAAGGCGAGGTCAGGGGAATGCGAGAGCTGTGGTCCCTGGCTGCCAAATTGCTCTTCCATTTCTCTGGCTGATGTAACGAAAGCCCCTCTCTGGCTAGTGTAGTGAGAGAGAATTTGAAGGAGGAATATTCTTGACAGTTTTATGGGGAGATGAATAGCTTACGTTTGAAAGAAGAGAAAAGGGCAGACAGAAGAAGGGTCGAATTAGTTGTCCAGGAAAGTTATCTCTAGAACAGCATTTGTCAAGGCTGGAGAAAGGGATGTTTCAGGGACAGCGATGCGGAGCTGGAAGACAGATAGTTAAGCTGTGTCCTGGAGCTGTTACTCATAACAAATGTATGAGCCCTTGGATGTGAGACCGAACGAGAAGATCTGCGTCAAAGGTGGTGTCCCAGGAACAGCCTAAGTGACAGGCAGGCTGAGGCCGCGGTGTCATGCTCAGTGGTGGGAGAGGACATCTCGGGGAGACCCTGATGGGGAAGAGCAGTCCAATTTTGCTGCGCTCGAGCTGAGGGGCGTCTGCGAGCAGATGCAGTGTGCCCATGAATCACAGCATTAACCGGAGGCTTCCTGAGCCTTTAATAAATAAAACGATGGCTTAGCGTGTGCTGGGGCTGGAAACTAAAATGGGACAGTGCATCAGGTTGGTGTCTGATGTGTCTTGGGGCTCTATCTTCTTTTCTGTGACCTAATGGGATAATGGCCCTCTTTGTATTTGATCAGCTTTTCCCCAGATCTAATCCCCACCAACTTTTTGCATAATTCCACAAGACGTTTTAAAACGTATATTCGCGCAGCTCACGTGACTGCAGTGAAAAGTGCTCGGTGCAGTCTGCTGATTCCTGCCTGACAAAAATCCCACTGCAAATTTCAACTTAAAAGAAATCAAAATAAATTAGACCCTCCTGGACAAGAAATGGGTCCCAATTCAAAAAGCGTTTAAGCATGTGCTTATTTGGTGTCTCTAGTTATCAGAGCAGTTAAGCATGACTTTAAGTCAAATGTGCTCATGTCCAAGTGATTTGAGTGCATAGTTGAAGAAAAATAGAGAGAATAGGGGCCCCTGTTGCAGAGGTTATGATGGATATGCTATTTTATAGTGATGCCAGCTGTGACTTAATGTTGATTTGCAAATGTATATATGTGCCAGGGAAAAACTTTGCTTTTCAGAGACATAAACTTGGTCATAATTAATGTATGATTTGCCTTTCCAGTTCTGAAGGGAGAACTTCCAAGCTGGAATTTTAGGTTTGATTGCCCTGTCATAGAAAACCGATCGTATCAGGTCCCAGTCTGGGTTGTCGTGGGGACAACCCTGTGGATGCCTCTGTGCCGGTTTTGCTCCTTGGGAGGTCCTAGTTCACGCAGTGAAGTCTGGAGTCGGGAGAGGGGGGCACATTGCAGGCCTGTTCTCTGCTAGCGGGCTCGGCAAGGAGAGGTTTTGAGAAACGCGTGAGCTGGGGTGGGGTTGCATTGGGGGGCTGCTTGGACAGCGCTGGGATTGCAGGCAAGGGGCAGGAGCTGCTTGGGAAGTAGCAGTGTGTGAAATTGCACCTTCCCTGCTGGTTCCAACCTCATTTCACAGCTGGGTGAGAGGTGCTCGAGGCTTTTCCTTTGCAGAGAAGAGGGAACGATGGTGGTTTGGGCTGGTGCTCTGCAGGGTTCCCCTGTGTGCCTCCCCTGAGTTTCTCCATCCCCTTGCCTGCTCCAGTTCTGCTCCAATTCAGCTCTCTGCCAAAGCAAACCCACAGGGGCTCCCAGCCCGGGAAGCCGTCGGAGAAGCTGATGTCTCCCTCTGAGCTTGCTTGTCGCCCCTGGGCAAGAGGTGTTTTGGGCTCCTGGCAGTGCCGGTGTGCCCGTGGAGCACAGCATATCGTGCTGGTATGTGCTTAGTGACCAGTTAAGGCTTAAACATCTCTTCTCCAGCTAGGACGTTCTGTGGTGCACTACAAGGGCTGCCACTGAGAAAATATTCTTAGGTTGGGGTTTGCCCATGTGTGGATTTTGTTGTTTTTCCTTCCCTTTCTTTGCTTTTGCTGTATCCTGCTTGGTAATTTTATGAGACAGAGGAGGGAAGAAGCAGGTGGCAAAGTGGCTTCTGATGATGCTATGGGGAATTGAAGAGAAAAGAGATGTTTTAGTACACCAGCATTTCACTGAACATCCCAAAGGGACAGCAGCTTCATCAAGTCCCACTGGTTTATCACTGATTTGCAAGATGTGGGTTGGTCTCACCCTGACGTTTTGTGACATCCCAAGCCTGGAACAGCCAAGTAGCTTGAACCCGAAGAGGAGGGTCCTTTGTAGTCTCTTCTTCCACCAAAACTGTGTGACTTGTAGCCCATCAAGTCAGCAGCTCTCTGAACAGGAGGTTTGTTGGGTTTTGTGGGGCTGTCTCAGCCCCTTGATGCCCGTTTGGGTTGTCATGGCAGTTCTGAGTGCAGTAGCCCCAGATTCCCCAGGTGTCTAAAACGCTTTTCATCCAGGCGAAATCACAAGCTCACAGAAGATAAGCTGTGAAGTTTTGGCTGTCCAAAGAAAACAAGCCATCAGGAACTATATTTTATAGATGCCAGGCTCACATTGTTCGTCACTCTGTGCATAACTATGAATGTTTGATAAAGCACTACATTATTAAAGGCAGAGCTGGGCTGTAGACTGGCTGGTGACCAGGAGTGCCTTTGAGATTCTTTTTTTTTTTTTTTTTTTTTCCTGATTTAAAATATAAAAAATAATATGGTAACTTTTAACTTTTTATTCTCCTTGGGTGACCCTGAGGGATCTCACGTGTCCTCCCCAGGCTTCCCTGCCGTGTGTGCGTTGCATCAGGCAGCCTCTTTTTGTGCACTGCAGGCAAACTGGGTTCTCTTCAGCTCTACCAGGCGCCGTTCCGTCAACGAAACGGAGCTCGCTTGGAGCAGCAACTCGATGTTGGTTGCTCAAGCCGCCCTGAAGAGGTGGTGCCTGGAAGTGAAGGAGAAAAACCCTGCAATTTTTCAGTGTCTGCTGGAAAGAAATAGGTGCCGATGATCTCTTAGGCAGCCCCGAGGGGTGTCACTCGGAGCTGAGGCTGTTGCTGTGCCGATGTGCATGGGGACGCAGGGTGATGGTCCTGTCTCGTCAGCCCTGACTTGCTGGCTAGGTGTCGCTTGTCCCTTCCTTGGCGTTTCGTGGGCATCGTGGTGAAACCGGGCGGTGTGTGCGGAGAAGGTGAGGAGAGGGGTCCATCCTGAGCCCTCCTCGGTGCTGTGGAGCGGCCCTGGCCCGCACGAGGCCGGCCCGTGGCTGGAGACGGCCTCGCCGCCGAGCCTCCCCCGGCTTACAGGCAGGGAACAAGGCGGCCAGTGCCGCCGCAGCTGCTCTGCTCTGTTTGCGTGTCCTCCTCCTACCGCTCATGTTCGAGCTGGCTACGGCTCCGAGACCGTTAGTTTTGTCAGCGAGCTCCTAAGGAAGACAGATGGAGGCCGGGCACCTGTGCAGGCACTAGGTCTGCAGGCACCTTCCAGCCCCATTTATCATAAGGCAGCAACCTACCTGCAGGACTCAGCGGGAGGGGAAGCTTATTAACCAGGCGCTTGGAATCAATCCTGTGCGAAGGCTGCGTGGAGTTACGGGGTTCGCAGTGACTCACCTGCCCTGCGGCTCCCGCTCGGAGGGCCCTGCAGGGCTCGAGCTGCCGCCGTCGCGTGTGCACGTGGGAAGCCGGGCCCCGGGGCTCTCGTGGTGCTCAGCTTTGCTCCCTCGTGCTTTGGAAGCTCTTTGCTTTCCATAACCTGGCTTCTCCAGGCATTTCTCCAGGGCCGGCTCTTCTCTTGAGCCAACAGATCAGCTCTCAGGCCAGCAGACTGCACTTGTTCTTTGATCAGGGTGACTGAATTTCACCCCGCTGCCCACACTGACATGCTTGAGGTGTTTTTTTTCACTGTAGTTAAAAAGGGACTGCTTTAGGTAGGCGTCTGTGCAATGTTTGTGCAGGTGAAGTTTCTTGGATGCAACACAAGATGGGTTTTTAGTGTTTTGCACCCCTTGTTCAGGTTAACGTCGCTTCTTTGTCCTCCCTGCGTGCAGAAATGGGGAACAGGATCTTCCTGCGCCTGCTGGGCAAAGGCGGGTTCACGTGTAACTAGCAAATTCACTGGCCAACTGGTACCTCTGTCTCTGTGGGGTAGCACCAGGCTGGACTGTGTGGGACAGGGGATGGATTGGTGGCGGTAGTGCAAATACGCACTGTAGTGCCAAGGAGGCGGTTCAGAGAGGTGGAAAGGGGTCACTGTGCCAGGTTTCCCGCTTGCATTTGCAGCCCTTGCTCTTTGCTGAGTGCTCTTCTACTCCTTCCCATCCCGAGGGATGCCAGAAGTCGCTAACGCTCTGCTGCCTCTGGCATTCAAGGTGATGAAGTGCTCCTGCTTCCAGGTTCATCCGCTCACCGTGATTGCTTGGCCAGATAGGGACCACAGTGGGTCCTTATCCATCCTATCCCTGCCCTTACCCACCTTTCACAGCAGGGTTCCCTTTGCCATTTTGCAGCCGTTGTTATTCCTGACCCTTCCCGGGTTGTGCTGAGTGCCCGGGGAGGATGGGTGCGATGGACAGGGGAGGCTGGAGCTCGGGGCCCTCCTCTCGCATGGAGATCACTGCTCTCCTGCCTGCTCCACGCTACATTAGCCTGGGATTCTTCATGTGCCCATTAGCACCAAATAGGGAAGCTTCCTCCAGAGTGTTTTTATTTAACTTTTCAATTATTTTATAACTTGAGAAGCATTAGCTGCTGCCAAGGGCCTGCCCATCTTCCTTGTTTCTGTCTCCACACTGCATAAGCTAAAAAGTTATGGCAGGTCTTAAAGATAAGCTAAGAGCTTCCTTTCAGCTGGGCTGCTAGAGCTGCGGGGATGCAGCTTCTCCAGTAGCCCAAGGACCCCTGGGTGCTGCGGTGGGGAAAGATGGAGCCAACCTTACACGGAGATCCTGTGCCTGAAGGTTTTTTTTTCCTTGCTGTTCCCAGCAGGAGGAGAACCGTGGTAAAGGGACAAATGTCCTGGCCATGTCAGGGGGGTGGGTGTGCTAGAAGTGTCTTCATCCCAGAGGAAATGCTGAGGATTTTCTAGGCCAGAAGCTGCTCCGAGGAAGGCCAAACCCAGCAGGTAACAGCCCCAGAAGTTCAGTGACCAGCTGCTTTGCAGGGTGCTCACATTGTAGAGGTGTTCAGGGAGAAAAGGGGTGCTGAACACTTACTCTTCAGTGGTTGGTCTTTCACTATGTGTTTATGATCCTACTACATTGTCTTAAACAAAAAGTAGGAAGCTGGGGAGGTAGCAGGGAGGAAGGGAAAGGAGGAAGGAAGAAAAAGCAGGGAAAGGGATGAGATATAGCTCACAGCGCCTGTCGATAGGGCTGTGATTGTGGTCGTAGCTGGAAACGGTGCCATTAATACAATGCTTATTCATTTCATATCATTAAAAAAAATGGAAGTGCTTTGCAATTACCCAATTCCAAATGAAATTAACATTCCGTGGCATTTTCCAGTAAATGGTTAGTTTGCACACATGAGTGGAGGCAATTAGCTGGGAAGTGATTGAGCACCGTGACTGGAGAGGGGATGAAGAAGGGTCAGGGCGCACGAGGGTTGGGGAGGGCCTTGCTTTGGGTCCTGGCTTTGCAGTTCCCCTTTCCTGTAGGCTGGATGGTCTCCTGGGGCTCCTGCCAGTTTGATTAGCAGCGGTTCTGGCTGGAGCAAGGACAAGAGCTGCAGATATTTTCTCCTGCTCTGTGAAGTTGGGAGGAATAACAAGGCTTTGCATGGGATCAAAGCAGAGAACTGGAGAGTTAGGTGTTAGTAATGGGATTAACCCCTTTTTTTCCCTGTCTGACAGGATTAGGGAGTCCGGAGCAGGGCCTGGGAAGCCTGAATTTGCTCTTTGGTTGAATGTTGCCTGGTCTGTTCTGAGCTGTGCCAAAGCAGCCTATGACCACCCAGCCAAATGACTCTGTGTCAGAATCTGAGAAACTGGACTCGCTCTCTTTGTAGTGGACTGAAACCAAAGAGGAAAATGAGACAGCTTATCCTAACTCCGTGTAGCATGATTGGTTTAGCCCAATTAGCCACTCTGTCGTGCTTCCAAAGACGGCGAAGCTTGTCTGTGTGGCTGTGCCTGCTGCCTCGCTGCCCCCATCCCAAAGGGCACATTCCCTCTCCCTGAGCACCACAGTTTGTACATAGGGGGCCAAGGAATCCCGCTGTGCTCTGGGCGCTCGGACAGCCCCAGCTCCGCCGTGGCTCGGGCTCCTGGGGCCGCTTGCAGGATGCTGTGGGCGTTTGTGTGGGTTTGTCTATGGTCTGAAAGCGTCAACGGCCGCGTTTGCCTGCCCGAGCTGGCTATGTTGGCGTTAGCAGGGTGTTTTTTAAGGAAATAGTGATGCTAGCAGCGTGACTCAGGGTCTCGGTTCACTGTGGGCTTGCATCCAAAGACTGACTTTATTTGGTATTTAGGAAGCTCCCTCTGATATTTTTCCTGCAGTCAGGGCATTTATAAAGTCACCATCTGTGGTGTGGATTCTCCAGTGTCCCTTAAGGGCTGTGCTTAGGTTGCAGCCTTGCCCGCGATGGGAAATGGGTGTCTCCTGAGGTGGTTCGGTGCAGAGAAGAGATGACAACGTAATTACAAGAGCTGCATCTCCTTTGGAAATAGAACCGAGGCAGCTCAGGGCATGCACAGCACAGAGGTGGTGGCATCTTGGTGGAGAGCGACCCCGACAAGCTCTGCAGGGTACCCCGAGGAAGCTTTCTGGGATTTCTCCCTCCCTGAGGAGGCTGCAGGAAGGAGTGGGCAGATCTACTGTAAGGAGCTGTGAAGAGCTCGGCTCCTTACAGAGCCTCTGCCAAGCCTGACAGGTGCCTGGGCTGGCTGGTTGTGGTGGGAGGGAAGAGGGGTTGGAGAAGGGCAGGAGTAGCTGCAGGGGACATCTTCTTGCTCCTGTGTGTCACAGGCTTCTGCCAGGTCCTACTGGCCCAAGATTTTTTTTGTCCTCATCCAAAAGAGGAAGACCATGGGGACAAGCCTCTGGGCAGCCTCGTGGCCACATCTCACTGTTAGAGGACTCTTGAATAGCTCCAGGCTGCAGCCTCTGCTCGTCTCGGGCTGGGGGCTCCGCTCCCACGTGGCTGTCCCGCCGTGGCGTCCCGGCAGACACGATTCCCTCCCCTCCTGGCTATGGGAGCCAGTCTGTGAGCTCCTGCAGCCTCCTACACTCTGCGTCAGCCTCTCCAAGCGTCTCCCTCTTCCCGTAGCCATCACATGCTCCAAGCTTTATTAAAAACCAATGGAGACTTTTTCAGATTTGTTAAACTACTGAAAAACTTCTGATCTTATCATGTTTTTTTTTCCTGCCTCATACCAGATAAGGAGTATGCTGGCTCTGAGCCCAGAACTGAGGGTGGTGGAGAAAAGGGGTAGAGAACCAGTCATCTCATGAATATATGAAGGAGGAAAGTACATTTGTTCAGCTTGCCTCAAAGGAGACGTCTCAGATGGAACTTTCCCCTCCCCTCGCGCGCTTGCTCTCTCTTCTTCTACCCTCCCCCTGCAATTTACAATTAAAATCAATTTCTTATGCATGAAGATCTATTTTTAAAGAGAGACACCTATTAATATATATAATGATCTATTAATATATATTAAGATCTATCTTAATGAAATGTGTGAGTTTTCTATTTTAAAGACCCCCCTCTTCCCTCCCTCCAGAAAAGGGCTGAGAGAGAGAAGAAGGAAATAGCAGAGGTGGAATACAAGCGTGTTTTCCAAAGTCACCCTGTTTCCAGTAGTCCTGTTTGGATGGATCTGAACGCCCTTCTGGCTAAGAGAGTTTCTTGGGGAGAGACTGATTCTCCCTAGATCAGAGTTTGCTGGGGCTGGGAAGCCAGGACAGAACTGAGGAGGTGGCCAGGGCCACCGCAGGCAGAGCGTGTGGTACCCTCATTGTCTTTTCCCCTGCTGGCAATCTAAGGATGACCTGGAGATGCTTGCATTGCAGAAGACACTTGGTCCCTTGTGTTTGGCTCAGGTGTGTGAGTATGTGTGATGATTCATGCTTAGTTGTGATCTTTTTCATGTGTACATGCACATACCCGGAGTTGTTTCCATAATTCACCCAGCGGTCTCCAAGAGTTGTTTGGACTTGGTGCTTGTGGTACTTGAGATGGACTGGTTGGAAGCAGGTGACTGGGAATAGAGTAGTAAAGTTCTCAGTGTTTCCTCAGGTCTTTGCTGTATTCACTGTGATTGTGGCAAGAGCTTTCTCTCCAGATGTATTTTCTTCCCAATGTGTGTAAAATGGCAGTATAAATTTTTCCCACCTTCATCACATAGACATTGGCATAATTACTTAATTTTATGCTAGTAAAGCACTCTACTTTTTGAAGCTTAGTACCTTTGGAGTGGCACTGTTGAAAATCAGTCCACATCCCAGTTTCAGAACAAACACTGTTGCTTATTTCATGCTTCAAAAAACAACAAACACCCATTATTTAGAGCTGGTGAGAAAACAGAGTTTCCTCCATGTGGAAAACTTCCAACATTGTGAAATTTATGCTCATTCCAAGTAGGAGAGAAAAGTCAATATCTTGAAATACTTTCTAGAATAGAAATTTCCAAAATATTGATTCAGAAACATCAAAATGACCTTATTGAATCTCAGGGGTTTGATTCACATAAAGCAATTACAACGTATTAAACTTAAGCTATTCAACACATACCTGGTGCGCATGTACGTTTACATAGTGCGTTACGGATGTAATGATGCATTAGACCTTTACCGTCAGCATCAGTGATTCACAGGAGAGTACCCATGCCCTGCGTGTAGAAAGAGATTACTTGAAAAATACTGGATGCAGTTGGTAAGGGTGAGGGACATGGTCTGAGAGGAGAGTTTGTGTCTGAAACAAGGAGGCTGGATTGTACGTGTGGCCACAGGGGCCATCGTAAATGCATACAAAAGTCAAATAAGAAGTAAAAATCCCAAAGACCTCAATTTCTAATTGCGTTCCAACTTTTTCATTTAATTTTTAATTGAGTTTGATGTATTTCTGTGAAAGATTTTGATTTTGGTGTATTTAGATAAGCAGTTTTTGAGCTTCTCTGCTAGTTGCTCTGCACAGTCTCCCCTCCAAAACTCTGGCAGCTTTTAAACCATTGGTAAATTTGAGGAACCAAATTGGGGTCAGATGCCTGAAAATCAAGTGCTAAAAAAATAAAAAGCTTTTGTTTTCTTTTTATTTGGTGTCTAGTGTAGGAAGCTCTAATACAAGCTGGTGTTTCCAGTGTCCTCCCTGCAGTTAGGAGAGCATGAATCTTGCTTAAGAAAGATAAAGATCCTCATGGCTCCATGGGCTGAGACTTCAAACCAAACACCAGAGAACAGCAGGCTCAGGAAGGCTGTCAGCTTTGCAGCCCATAAGTCTCGCAGCTCTATTTTAATATCCTACCAAAAAAGTAGATGTGGCCCCATCCAGCCCTCCCAGGCACTCGGTGGAGTTGCGAGGCCCTGGACCTGATCTGAGAAGCTGCCTGCTCTTCTCCTGCCCTGCCTGGGTTCGGTGCAGCATCTAGCAAGGCTCTTTGGTGCTCAGCGAGTGCCGGGGCTCTGCTGCACCAGAGCGTTGGCTTCGGCTGAGGGCAGTTCTCCAACATGTCCTTTGGGGCCTCTGAGGCAGCGTCCAAAGACTCTGAGATGTCCCAGCAGGATTGGGAGGGTCCATTCCCAAGGGATATGGGGTACTCGCATGGCGGGATGGGGTAAGCTCTGGAGCACCTCCACTGGCTTTGTGGAAATCCCACTGAAGGCGAAGCGGGTGCTTCTGCGTTTTATCACAGTTGCAATGTATTTTTACCCAAACATCACTCATGCTGTTCTGTTGATGACTTGTTTTTTTAATTTTCATCCAAACAACATATTTTCCCATGCAGTTTGTGCCAGCAACTAGAAGAATGGCTATTGGTATGAATTGTTTTGTGGGAGACATGCAGACAAATAGGGGAGCCATAAGGAGAGCAAGTCGCTTTCAGAACAGAGTATGGGGGTGGACAGCAGGCGGGTGTACAATGAGAACATGTCATGTGCTCCACAAAGGTACATTGACCTTCAGCTGTTGTACTGAAATTGCTAAAGGAGGTGGAAGTTGATTCGCAGAGACTGGATAGCCTCGTGGTATTGCCTGTGTTTTATCTTGTTTGAGGATGGTCTTATGCTGCCAAACCCCCTCACTTGGAAGGCGAGTGATTGCCACAGATATGATGAGACACTAGTGATGTGCCAAACCTTTGGGTGGATCTCACCACCTCTGCTGTGCTTTTAAAAGCTCTCCAAAGCGGTGACGAAGATGTGAGCTAAATAGTCCTGGTGAATTTATCTCCTTTACCTTGGAAACGGGGGATAGGGTAGGAGAGAAGACGGTCGGGCAGACTTTGCTCAGAGAGGGCAGTTGCGTCACGTCGAAAAGCGTGTCTCACTTGGCCGGCGCTGGCAGTCGTAAGGAGGAAGCCGTGACGAAGCGGTGGCGATGGCCCCGCAGCCGGCGCTCGGCGCTCGCAGCCCACGCAGCCCACGCGGGTTCGCAGGGCAGAGCTGCAGCGCTGTGTGATTGAAGCCTCGTGCCGCTGCGTTCCCGTCCTCCTCCGAGCGCCTAAAGCCTCACGGGGCGATGCGAGGGCTGCCCCCAGCACGTGAGCATCTCGCCAGCCTCCAGCAGGACACGTGCGGCCCCCGCCCGCGCGTGCGAGCTCGGATTGCCACGTGGTTGTGTACGATGGCCCCCGCACACGGAGCGGTAGCAAGCAGAGCGGGAGGTTTTCTTGTCTCTGGCTCTAAAAGCTCGGGTGGTTGTTGCCTGTGGACACTGCGGGGTGAGAAGACAAGGTGGCGGAGCTTATGGGGGGCAGCATCTGCTGTGTAGACGTGGTGGACGTCTTCAGGCTCGGGAGGGACCTGCTACTGTGTGGATGCTGTGCCCCCTTGCTGTGTATTGGGATCTTCCTTCCTTCCATCCTATGTAGTTGGCAGTGGGCAAAGCCCCCTCTAAGCCTTGACCCCAGCGATCATTCAGATTAAGTCCCCGTAGCCTGGCTTTGGCAGTGATGGTTTCTTTCCTGCCACGCTGCCCAGGTCAGACTCCATCCGCTGAGGTCCATCCTAGCAAGGGCTTTCCCTGTGTTGCTCCCAAGCCGGGAGCACAGCGAAGCCAAGGAGGTGCCAACGCAACAGGAGACAGGGAGCTGCCAGGCGCGCTGGGAACGCTGCGTTTCCTCTCCGTTTCCTGGAGGTTGAGTAAATATTTGTAACACTGCAAATAGCCGACAACTGCTGGGACTATCTCCCCACCAAGATAGTGCCCCCCCTGCCCGGCTCTTGGCATTCGCCGCGCTGACAAACAGTCAAGCAGATGCCTCTGGATTGATGCGCTGAGCGCGGTGACCAGATGGGGTACGATCACAACGTCGCTGATTATTCCTGTCAGCCGAGCAAGGAACATGACGGAGCTGCGACCTCTCGACGCTGCCGAGCTAGCTGAAAGCTCGCCCCCCTCCTCCTCCTCCTCTCATCACACTCTTGTTCTGGCCTCCTTTCAGTAAATAAGCTTTAGCCAGGCAGTTCCGAAGATCCCTGCTCTACTTGCACACGTTATATATTGCGCAGCCCCGAGGTTCAAATAAATTGCCATCTGTTTGCAGGGAGGCCCTGCTACGCTAATCTCTTGTCCCCGTGCAGCTGCTGAAGGTGGTGAGAGAGTTGTGAGTGACTGAAATGCTGCCGAAGAGCGGCCGGACCCGCCTCCTGGGCGAAGGAGCCGAGCTCGGCTGCTTCGGGAGCGCGGTTTGGGTGGCCTCCTCCCTGCCCTGCTTCCAGGATAGAGTGTTGGCCACCGCTCACGCCGTGCCGGGGCGCAGGGCCGTGCAGGGGGCGAGGGGCTGGACCGCAGCCGGTGCTGCAGCATCCTTTCAGGAGCGCTGCAGGATTGGGTTTGGCACGGCCCGCCTGGAATGATGCGGGAGATGGGGCAAGAAGCTCTCCTGAGGCCTCTCCTGCACTTGATTTCCCCCGTGGGTCGCCTGACGGGGTATCCAACACCACAGTGCCCTGCGGTGGCGGCTACCAATCCGCAGCCCAAGAGCTCTCCTGTTATTGTGAGTTGTGGTCCTTGGGGGACCCTGATGTTGAATAACGGAGAACATGATATATCTGGTCCCCTAGGGCAAATCTGGACTTCCCTCACGCAGATGGGGAGCAGCAGCTGCTCCACTCTTCCCTTGTGCTCCCACTCATCCACAGCGTCCAGCTGGAAAAGCTGCTGGCGTCAGTCCAAAGCCCAGACCGGGAATCTCGAGGACTCCCTAAGGGACCAACTCTGCTCCGAGCGGGACCAGGTTCGAGGGCGGCTCCTGCTTGCAGCGGGTGTCCTGGGAGGGCGGCCGGGTCCGTTCCCTCTGCCCGGCAGGAGACGGCCACCGGTGCCCACCCTCTTGGTGGGCATCGCTGCCCTTCCCCTCCCCTGCCTTTTCTCCTTCCTCCCTCCTTTGCTCACAGGTGTTTGGTTTGGGGAAGGGGATGCGACCCCACACATTGATCTGGCAGAGCTGCTGCTCCTCTTTTCAGCGTGGGTAAATTTTGGAGCCCTCTCCATCTCATCTGGCCACCCCTTGTTTACATCGCATCCTTCTCTGGGGTTACAAATGTCCCTGTTGCTACTGAACGAGCTCTGCCACCTGCTGCTAAGGGAATTGGCGGCCGCGGTCTGGGGCAGTGATGCATCCTGAGCTCGCCAGGCGTCTGCATATCCCCAGCTAAAATACATGTGAAATGTGTCTCCGGGCCTAGGAGAGGCAGTGGGTTAGTGCATTAGCCCTTAAACCCTGGAGTGTCTGCCAGGGATGGCAGGGAAAGCTCTGCTGGGAGCTGGAGGGGACGAGGAGCTCCTGTGTGTGAGGGGCTGCAAGGTGTCCACAGGGCTGGTGATCCCTTCCAGCCCCAAACGGGCACCGACACTGCACGGAGCTGGGGCAGCTTCATGAACTGATCAGAAAGAGGCTTCATGACTCTTAAAACAGACAGGAGCAGAGGTCACATCCTGCTAATGAGCTTGTTTGAGGAGCTGACAGAGGTCAAACTGTTTGCTTCAACCTGGGAGACCCGGGTGGCCTTCGGAAAGTCGGCTGCAAACCTTTGGTCCTCATTTTCATCTTTCTCATTTGCCAGTGTTTTCATTCTTTCCAATAACTGCCGGTTGTGCCAGTGGGTGGCAAAATTGATAGGACAGCTCTGTTCTTTTTTGTTGTTGTTTTTTCTTTTCAGCATTACTAGCTAGGTGGGTGTCTGAGAGCAAAGATGGGAATTGCTTAAATGCTGAGGAGTGTGATCTGCTGCGCGGCACTGAAGCAAGCTGCTTTGTGAGCTCAGGTGCCGTCACTCTGCATAGAAGTGAAGGCCTTTGCAAGGCCCAGCGAGAGGGCCAGAGGGGACCTTCTTGTTCAGCTGAACGTGTTAATTCACAGCCAGAGCAGCTCTGGAGGTCATTCACGAGGCTGGAAGCCGGGAGCCGTGCGTACCCCTGCACGGCTCCGGAATTTGCTTGCCGTGGAGGACGCGTTCGCCTGCGAGGCTGCCAAGCCATGCGTTTGTCTGCAACGTCCCGAAGCAGCATTAAACAGGATCCTAAGGCAGCCCAGTCCCATTTGGGCTTCCTGGGGCTAGTGATGGCCTCTGTGTTTTGAACTCTTCAGCCACGGCCACGGTGCTTCTATTTGCCCCTGCGTTCGCGTTCAGGAATAGGCAAGGAATAATTGCAAGCTTTGGAAAGTGGAGAGGAAAATGAGATTTTCCTAAACTCGCAATTCGCTGAATTCTGTTACTGCAATAAGAATTGGAAAGTGTTGGCTGGAGCCCTTGAGGTGGCTTCTTGCAGCAGCCCAGATGGGCAGAGCTCTGCCCCGTGCCCTTGACTCTGGGTCACGCCACTCTTCACAAGCGTGACGGTGGCTGGAAGGCTGGGGGGTTCACGGTTGCCTTCGACATCTCTTAACCGCAGTCCCTTTGCTGGTGTTGCAGCTCCCGAGGTGACGCAGGAGACGGTGGAGTCCCTCATGCAGAAGTTCAAGGAGAGCTTCCGCACCAACACGCCCATCGAGATCGGGCAGCTGCAGCCCGCGCTGCGCAGCACGGCCGTGGGGAGACGGAAACGCCGGAGCCGGCCCCGAGGTAAAGCTGCCCCCGCTCCGCCGCGGTCGTGCGCGACGCGTCTGCAGCAGAGAGGCTGCCCGGGGCTAAGGCAGGAGCACCTCGTGTGCCGACTCGCCTGTGCGGAGGGAGACCACAGAGGGGGGCTTCCTCTGCGTGGGGTGAAGAGGGGACAATCCTGCATCCTCAGGGTGCTCTGGGAGGCGGCTGAGAGCGCTGTCACCTCCTGTCCTCCCCTGGAGCTCCGCCAGGTCTGACATGGGTCTGTGGTCCCTGTGCCTCTGGCTGCCCTGTGTAACTTAGTATCATGGGAACAAAATGTGATTTCTGTGCAAGAGGAAGGAGTAAATTTTGTTTTGGCTGTAACTCACGTCTCTGGGGCCTCCCTTCGCTTTGCTGGTGCTTAGTTTGTTTTTGTTTTTGTTTTTTGAATGTTGAGGCCCCAAACGAGGTGAGAACAGCAATCTGTGGCTGCAGAGGTTGGACACGCACAAGTGTCTTGGGGACTGCACACTTTTATTTGTAGCCTCGCTAGCTATTCCCAATCCTCTGGAGCAAGAGGAGGAGGTTGGTTGGAACAGTCCCGTGAGCAGGGTTTGGTCCCGAGGAAAGAATAGCCTCCCACTACTGCCACTGAGAAAAAGGGTAGTTTCTGCGAGCTAAGCGGGTTGAGCAGAGTTCAGGTCCAGATTTTTGGTCGGGCTGTGGCTGGGGAGGAGCAGGAGCTGTGCTGGGGTGGCCTTGCAGCCTCTGCGTCGGGCTACCTAGCGCACTGCAGCATTGCGAAGCCAGGGAGGAAATAGTTTCCTCTCTGTTTACTGTTGGTTTTGTTTTTCATTTATTTATGAGTTTGAAATGTGATCTTTTATTCTGGATACATTTTCCTGCAATACAGGCCTGGAGAGGGCTTTTTTATTATAGCTCTGCCCATAAATAATTCACTTAGTGTGAAGAAAATGTTCTGACTCTTTAACTGGTTTAAATTATTTGGTTTGTTTTGTAGCAGTTATTCAAATACACATATCTGGGTTTCAGCAGGAGTAGGGGAGTGATTTGGGGTCCACAGTTGCTGGTGAAGTTCCCCGATTCAGTGCACTGGCTGTGTGCGTTTTTTTTTTTTTTTTTTTTTTTTTTTTTTTTTTTTTTTTTTTTTTTTTTTTTTTTTTTTTTTTTTTTTTTTTTTTTTTTTTTTTTTTTTTTTTTTTTTTTTTTTTTTTTTTTTTTTTTTTTTATTGTTAGTTGTTTTTTTTTTCTGGTGTGTGTATGTGTTTTTTTCCTTTTTCTTACTTTTTTTTTTACCCTTTTTATTTCCATTCTGTTTTGGGCTGCCTGAAGGCAGGCGGCTCTCTGGTCACTAATGGAGCAAGTCGATTAAGCCTCCCAGCCGAGCCCAGGGGACCCGCTGCAGCGCCTGGGGCAGGAGTGCGGTGCCAGCCCCGGTGTCACCCACTCACCCCCAGGCGAGAGGCCTGACACCCCCTCTCTGCCAGAAGTTCCCAGCTCTGAGCGTCTCTCCTGGCTAGTCCTCGTTGCTGCGCTGCTTCGGGGTCCCCATCTCCCTGCGGCTGCAGGGTAGCCCCGTTAGGTCCTGCGGTCAGTGACCTCCTGTCAGGGCCGCCCCTTTGGGGCGGTGGTGGCCGTGTCCTGCGCAGCGCTGGTGTGAACCGAGGGGAAAGAGCCAGCAGGTGCAGCCACCCTGGACCAGGGTGCCCAAGGAGGTGGTGGAGTCTCCTCCTCTGGAGATGCTCAAGAGCCTCCTGGGTGATGCTGGGTGCGATGCTGTGCACTGCTGTGCCTTGCTTCCCTGCAAGCGTCTGTCTCCTTGCGGCTTTTGGATGCAGCATTCCCATTTGAACCTGGCTGTGCAGGGCAGGTTCTCCCAAGCGCTGACTTCGGGGAAGAGTCTCCCAGGCAGGATGTGGAGGAGGGCAGGCGATGGGGGAGGCGCGGAGGAGGGTGCTGGGCTGCTGGGCTGGCTCGGGTAGGAGCCCTGCAGTTCTCCCTTTCTGGTCCTGAGCTGGTTGCAGTGGACCCAAAGGTGCTGCAAGAAGTGGGGAGCCTTTATTTCCCAGCACCTGGAGGAGTCTTGGATAAAAATGTTGCTTCTTGGTTCTGGTGCGAATCCAACCCACAACCCTGGGGGTACTGGTGGGGGCAGATGCTTTTTTGCCTGCAGGTGTGAAGGAGGAACACCGGCTTTGCCAGCCCAGTTCTCAGTGCCCACTCGTATTTTCCTTGGGTCTCTGTTGCTCGCTGAAACTCTTAACACTCATAATTGCAAATGCTTTCAGACACAGTGGGGACCTTTGTGTGGCCTTAAGTGTTAATGGTGTACTGTACACCATGAATTTCAAACAGGGACTCTTCTTTGAGTGTCTCTATTTCTGGGAGTTCTCACTTGAGACTCCGGAGAAAAAAAATTTTTTAAAAGTCTCCCTCATCAGAAATCACTGAGCAGCTCTGAAAATCAAGCCTGTTCTAGCAGCTCCAATAAAATGCTCCCCACGGCCCTATCACTATCTCTTTTTCTCACAATTTATATTTCTGTTCACTTGTGACAATCTTGGCTGGGTGCTGCTGCTGAATCAGGAATGTCTTTTCCATGCACTTCTCTGCTGCTTTCCCGTTTTGGAAGTTTTGTTTTTATGGCTTGTGTTTAATTGTCCCTCTGGCGTGCAAGTGATTGGAACGCTATCGAACATTAAGGTTAAATGATGATATCACAACTTACTATGTTTGCATTTTACATCCAATTGCAAACACAAACCCTTCGCCTCATTAATCCTTTGCAATCCATTTTTTTTTTTTTTTTTTTTCCTCCCCCTAAATGAAATTGTTCGTTTGGGATGCATTTATTTTCCCTTAACAGCCACATGACAGTTCCACTGATGGAGTTTGCATCCAACTTTGTTACTGGGTAGTGACAAGTTGGCCTGACGGATGCATGTGTGTAATTATTTTTTCGCGCTTCAATTTAATTAATGCTTAACCTCATCAGAGTCCTACAGCTGGAGTGCTCTCTCTGCAGGAACTGCTAACAGCAGAAGAATTTCCTCCCTTGCAAAAGGCTCCAAAAGGGCTCAGAGAGCCTTGTGTTAAAAAAAAAAAAAAAAAAAAAAAAAAAAAAAGGAAAAAAAACAAACAACGCAACAGCCCAGCCCCACAAAAACAAATCTCAAATCAGCTCTATCTGGCTGCCCTTGCCTGCTCTAAGTGCATTTAAACTGCTGCCTATTGCCTGTCATTAAATGTGATTCTGCACTAAGTGTTTCGAACAGCTCTGGGAAAGGTCATATTTTGCTGAGAAGATCTACTTTATAAAAAAAAAAAAAAATCAAAAAAAAAAATCTCCATTTACAGTACCATAAACTTTATTTTGTGTAATGCCTTTTACATATAAACTTTCTCCCCAAACACTTTTATTGAGTGAAGCACATTTAGAGCTTATAAATAATACAAGGAGAGAGAAGGTAATAAGAGGCTGGGTGTGGGAAGGGTGGCTGGAGGGAGGATTTCCCTGCCGAGGGCTTAGTGGAGCTGGAGGTCTGGCCAAGCGGGTCCACGTTTCGCGTGGCCACCACTGAGAGACCTTCCCCTTGCAAGGGCGCTGATGCCCGTGCTGGGAGGTGGCATGAGCGGCTTGGGCAGATTGTTTGGCTTCCTGCTGTTTCATTTAATTTGGGGAGCTCTTGCTCTTTCCCTTGGCTTGGGAAGTGCTCCCAGCTCTGCAGGTTAAGATGTTTTCCAGGGGCAACTTGGCGCCGGTGGCTGCGTAGGGCTTGTGTGGATGGAGCATCCCAAGGAGGCAGCGGAGCCGGAAGCAGGGCCGTGGCTTGGGGGACCGGGGGAATTATCGTCACTGCGGGAATTATCGTCACACTCTACAAAGAAACTTCCTTTTTTGGCTTCCTGCGAGAGGCCTTCGTAAGGTCCCCTCCCGCTTGCCAAAATGAGCCGGCCGCGGGTTCGAACCTGGCCGCCTGTAACAGCATCCCGGCCCGCGCGAGCGGAGCTGAGGCGGGAAGCGGGTGCGGCTGCGAGCGCGGCGGGGGGACAGCGGCTGCCCTGGGGTGACGAGCGGGGCTGCGCGGCCGCCCCGTCTCGCGTGGGGTGCGGGGCTGGCGCCGTCCAGAGAGGGGTATCTGGTGCCCTCTCCTGGGGCAGGCGATTAAAAACACCCTGGCTGCTGGGAAAGGCTCTCAGCCTGCCCTGTGTTCCCCGAAAACACCCCAAATTGAGAGCCAAGCGAACCCCAGGGAGGAGGACCCGGAGCTGCCGCTCGGCCCGGCTCCCTTGGCTGCTGCAGAGGGGCCGCGTCTGGCTCCCTCTTGCAGCGCCTCCCTCCCCTGTTCGTGTTTTTGGACACAGGCAGAAGGAAGAAGTAAGATCAATGACAAGGAAGAATTTTAATCAACGGCAAAGGCTTTTTTTGTGTGTGTAGTGCTGCTGAAATCAAAAACTAGAGCAGAATGTTTCATTTAAAAAAAAAAAAAAGTATGCTACTTTGTTGCTTTTCTATGGCGTTTTGGGGGTTTGCCTGGATACATTTCAAACGAAAATGTTTGTCTTCCCCTCCTCCCCAATTGTTTCTGGTTTCCTTGTTTTCCAGCTAAGTTTGGTAGATGAGTTTTCTACTAACCATTGTGCTTTTGGGGGTGAATTAATTAAACAGAAGATTTCCACTTAGCTAATTATATGGCGGTGTCACCCCTGCCGGTCTGTAACGCAGGGACCTCCCTGCACTGCTGGGATTGGGAATGGCGGTGGAGGAGCTGCCATCGTCTTGATGTCCGTAGGAAGCTGAGGAGCTCAGGGTGCAGGTACCGGTGACAGCTGTGACACAGGAGCCAAGTTGTCCAGCAGCGGGTGACATAGGAAGGGACCTCAAGCAGGGAGGGGAGGACGGGGGCATGCGCGTGGATGAGCTCCCAAAGGCGCCTGCCGTGCCGGCAGAGGCAGGAATGGTCCCGGAGCTTGTGACCTGGGGGTCTTTGGGTTGTGTCCTGCTTGTTTTGGGCACAAACATAAAGCCAAGGGATGTGCTGGGATTGACACGGCGCCGGGATGAGCAACGAGAGCGTGAGCTGCTGAGCGGCCCCTGTCCGAGGCGTCGCGTGGAGCCTGGGAGCCCCATGGGGCTTCTGGATTTGGTTGCCTCTTCCTCGGACGCTGGGAAGCCTCCTGGTCGGCTCTGTTGAAGGTACCTTTTGAAACCAGCCGCTTTGCAAGCGAGGTGACGCTCGCGGTGCTCGCTGGCTGCCCCGCCAGGGAAGCGAGGACCCCACGTGCTCTTCTCTCCGGGAGCGGAGCAGCTCTGCAGAGCCTGCGGAGCTGCTTTCCCCCGGACGCGGGGCCCTTCCCTTGCAAACCCACGGGCATTTTGACGGTTCCTTCGGAGAGGAGCCATAGGGCACTTTGCTCCAGAGGCAGCAGGGCGGCTGTGGAGCAGCAGCAAGGGAGGCCAGAGGGCTGTGGGGCACGGAAGGGGCTCAGCCCTTCGAGCGCAGCCCCTGGGTGCTGCTGGCGCCAGTGCAGCAGAGCCCAGCGTGTCAGCTAACGGCTCCCCCGTCCAGCTCGTTAGCAGATTTAGCTTTTGCAATATCCAGTCTCCGAGCTGGGCCTGGCCTCAGACAGAAATCACCCAGAGAGCTCCCATTACTGATTTCTTCAGCGCGGTTTTGATTTGTTTTTCCCCATAATTGTTTCACTGAGAAGCTCTTTAACCTTCTTGCTTTGGAAAAGGGATTTAAAATGTCAGATTGGTTGGTCTGTTTTTTTTTTTTAATGACAGAAGCATGTCTTTATAAAATACACACAGATTTGGGCAGCAAAAAAGGCTTTGGGGAAGACAGAGCATCTGTCTGGACCGGGAAGGGTGGCCAGCAGGGGTGGAAAAGGGGGCTCAGCACGCAGCCTGAGCATGGATGGGCGACTGGAGATACCAGGCTCATCCTTCCCGTGCATCCAGCAGGTGCTCATGAATCCCTGGGAGAAGTTTGCATCTCGTCTCCCGCAGCGCTGGGTCACCCTTGGTGGCTCTTGATGGCCTGTGGGCCAAGTCCTTTACCCTGGGACTGGTTATTCCCACCACCCCCTGAGCAGCTGTGTGGTTCCGTGGGAGGAAATTCTTGGTTTTCTTTATGTTGACTTCCCTATGGAAGCCCTAGGTATCTAAATCCATAAACTATGTGGGAAGGATATTACAGCTGCAAAGTCAAATGCCCCAAATGCCCAAGCTGAGGTTGCCTGTACAGTCCTGCTTGGCTGTGTTGTGCACGTGCGTTAACGATATGATCTTTAATTATGTGATCAGGAAACGTGTTTGCCTTGGATCCCTGCCTTGTTCGCTGTCTAAATTAACTTCTGACTTGAAAACAACAGCGAGAACCCTGCCCCAGTGCGTGGCTGAGCTGCGATCTGTTTGAATGGATTAACGAGCTTGTAAATCTGCAAACAGGATTAGAGAGGAGAGCACCTTTATTGAGACATCTGGCTCGCTGCTGGGGCTGCAGCAGAGCGGGCTCTCCGAGGCGCAGCCGGCCCCGCGCGCCGGCGCGGGCAGGAGAGCCTTTCACAGCGCCCTGCCCTCCGCAAGCCTTTGGGGCTCGCTGCTGCTTTCTCAAATCCGTTGGCCTGAGCTAAATTACAAGCACAAACTTCATGTCCAGAAAGGTGCAGCCCCTCTAGGAGCCACTGTGGAGATGTGCTCCGTGCAGAGATGGGATTTCTTCTGTGAAGTTTCAGTAAATGAAAACGGATTGAGCACTTGGGTCAATGCATGGCATTTGGGTACAGTGTCGCTTCCCCCTTTTTGAAGGGAAGGCAGAAGTTGTTGGGTGAGGAGACTGGGCTGGAGAGGAGGGTGTGAAGGGTATGGAGAGAGCGTGGTGGGCACAGGGCGACGCGTGTGCGCCCCAGGAGAGCCCCCGGGGGGTCCTGCCGTGTGTTCTAAGGAATGGTGATGCCTAGGGAGAGATGAGCCTTTGGAGGTCCTTCTGGCATAGTTTGCTCTGCTGCTTGTGATTTGGAAGCTAAGCACGATGCCACCCTCTCCAAGAACAGCTTGTGCAATACCCAGGGAAAGCCAAAGTGGGGGGACCTGTTTGAGTTCATGGTAGGTAGCAGCACAGGGAGGTCCTGTGCCCGGTGCGCGCTGGAGAGCGGAGGTGTGAGCAGGATGGCGGGAGCTCTCCCGTGTCGCAGTCGCCTCCGCGCTGGCTCGGTGAGACCGGCACCGACCGTCGTGGATGGCAGCGTCTGGGTCACACGGCCTCTCCGTCCCCCTCCATCTCTGTTAAGCGCTCTGCCCTGCTCAGTCATTGGTTGCGGTGATTAGAACCTCTCTGTCATACCTCGGTGGCGTTTCCCCCCAGCCTGGCTTCTAAGAGAAATAAAAGAAGCTCTGATGAGGCAGGGCTGCTCCTCTTCATCCGGAGCACTCCTCTTCCTCCACTGGCCAACTGTGCACGGATAAGGCTCCGCAGACCCTTGCGAGGTCTCCTCCTCATCCCAAGCATTCCCAGGATGAGGGCTGGGAGATGGAGCTGGTGCCGAGTGCCCTGGCTTTGGAGGGACACTTGGGTGAGGTGCAGCAAAGCAGCCGTTTGCCCCAGGAAGGCGCGGTGAGGGTCAGCACTGCCGCCTCGCCGGGACCCCGCGGGCTGGCAAAGCCGGAGGCACCACCGGGAAGGTGAAGCCCAGTGTCCCTGATAGCGTGAGGGGGGGACGCTGTTTCCCTCAGGACCCCTCTGGCCGCCCTTCCATCAGCCGACCTTTGCCGCCGTGCGGAGGAGCCGCTTCCGCTGCGGGCCGGGGACGCGTGCTGGGGTCTCGTGGCTCCTGTATTTATACATCCTGCACAGTTCTAGGTAATCAGAAAATGCAATATCGCTGTCACCGGCTCTCCGAAGACATCCAGCCTGAGTAATTTAACATGTCAGCATCATCCATCATAGAGACGCAACCAGCAAACAAACGCAACGGCGGCTGCCGGGGGCTGGGACGCGGCTGGCAGGGCAGCCCCGGGCCCGGGACGGGCGCAGGCCCCGAGCCGGCCTGCGCGGGGCTCAGGGCAGAGATCGCTGCCCTTTCTGGCCTTGCTCTCTGAATGGGAGGAAAATGGGAGTTTCCTGGGGCTTCTCGATGCTGCTCCAGGTGCCGCGTGGCTTGCGGAAGGAAAACCGTGTGTCGAAATGCGTTTTCATTTGGGTTCTTCAGCATTTCAGGTCTTTTGCTGGTGTTCTTTGGCATTTCAGGTTTTTTGGTGCATAAGGGCCCAGAGTCTTGCCCGGTTTCAGAGCCAAGAGGCAGCTGCTTCGGTTCAGATGCAGAGGTTCTCCGCGGCCGCTGCTGTCGGCGCTCGTAATATCTGCAGAGCCTTCCTGCGTTGCTGGCTCCGTGCTATGCTGGTTATCTCCGCGCCCCGTGGGGTTTTCTTGCAGACTGTTTTTGTCAATGAGGCAGCTTTTATGTGAAAATCCCCCGTTTCTCAGAACAAATGTTGTCTTGTGGTTGTGCTAGGGTGGGCGTTTCAGGGACGCGCGGTGTGGCTCTGGTGGCCCTACGAGGACCCTCTCCGTTCTGCACTGAGCAGTCCTTGGGGTGCAGACGTGAGGATGCCCAGGCCCCCTAGCCCCAAACGGTGCTATTGGGAGCTCGGGGCGCGGGGCCTGTGCGCGAAGCCCTCCCTGCGCACCGTAACCCATTGCCGGGGCAGTAGGGCATCCAGCCGCTTGCTGTTCTCTTTAGGACCTTAATGCAAACGCTCGGGTAGCATCGGGTAATTAACGGCCGCACTGTAGTGCCCTAAATGACGCTCGGTAGTAAGAACTGATGCGTAGGCCCCGTTTCCAGCGGCCGCTCGGTGCAGAGCAGGTGCCGGCTCTTCCCTGCCTGGCAGCGAGCGGGGATGAGCGGCACCGCCAACCTGCAGCCAGGCCTCGCTGCCCAGCGCGCGCCCCAACCCGCGTTGGAAGCTCCTGCTGGGGCAGGGCATGGCCGGGGCCGGAGCCCGTCCCCCTGCAAAGGCCCCGCGGAGCTCCGGGCGCCGCTTTGCACCCACCTCTCACCAGGGTGATTCAGGACTTTGCAGGGCAGAAGGCAGCATTCCCCTTTTCTGTTCTGCTGCCAAGAAACGTGGCAATTGTACCTCTGCCTAGAATAAAGGGTTTTTTTTAAACAATAAAATATTGTAATGGCAGTTTAAAGGGCCGCTGTCAACCCCTAGAGGCCCAATTTCTTTAAACTTCCTATAGGAATTGAAAGGCTTCTGCCAATTAGGTTCTGGATGGCTCTTTTTTTTTTTTAGTGTCTGTCACTCCTTTAGTGTTTAAGTGCTAACGCCCAGAGGCGATGGTGGGGTCTGCCTGGGGAGACGAGCTGCACCGGTGCAGGATCCCTTCCCCGGCTCCAAGCACCAAGGGGATCAGGAGCTGGGTGCTGCCTGTCCTGGTGACCCCACAAGATCCTGGAAGCGGGCAGAGGCTACCAGCCTCGCCGCGGCGCCTCCAGCCACCCCGTGCCCGAGCTGTGACGCTGCTGATTGGGTTTCTTTCTCCTCGATTGCTTGCAGGTGGTATCGGCTTTGGACGTGCCAAAGGCAACTCTGGCTCGGAGGCAGATGACGAGACCCAGCTCACCTTCTACACCGAGCAGTATCGGAGCAGGAGGCGAAGCAAAGGTATCAGTGACTTAACTCGTGTCGGTGCCAAAGAGGCAAATGAGACAAAACTGGATGGTCGCGGTGGGGTCTGCACCTTCACTGTGCTGCTCGGTGGTGGGTGCTGGGACAACACTAGGTAAAGACCAAAATGACAAACTTTTTGGTAAAGACATCCCAATGGGCGCTATGAGTAGCATTTCCCAGTGGCGTTGCTGACTTTCTTGCTTTCTCTGCCAGTTTCCAGTGTTAGTCACGTTAAACGTTTAGGTAGCTCAAGCAGTTGTTCCCAAGCCTCTTCCCTCCATCCTGTAAGCGATGTTCGCCCTGGCAATTCCTTAAGCTAAGCAAGACTGGGGCTTTTCTTTATTTTACACTTTATTTCCTGTGCGAAGCTCCTGCCTCACTGAAATTTCCCGTGCTTCCTCTCAGCACAAAGGCAATTAAAAGGAACAAATTCAAAATGAGGGCTGGGGCAGGGACTTGCATACAAAAGTCCCTCCAGGCTTTTTGTGACTTAGAAGAGCTGAGAAAATGAAATATCATCCACAGTTTGAAATTAATGTCCACATTTGCATTAGTCACGTAACACCAACTTGTTTTGTTTAGGACCCTCAGACCGCTCCCATGGCTGGTCTTCTGCGGAGGACCACAGGGTCTCTGCTGTTGCTATTGCTGTATTTGAAAAGCCGCTGCTAAGAATTAACAACATTGGGAAGCAATTTAAGAATTGCACAGTGGGTCTGCTCCCTCCATTTGTTTTCCTTATTAAGCCAAGCACAGGCAGAGAGCAGCGTTGCAGATAGATGCCTGCACCCACCACAGCAAGTGCAGCTACATTTATTTCAGTGATTAGGCATTCAGATAAATGCTCACAATGTGTTTATTTCTATGTGAAATTACCTCAATGCCTATGATCAGCTTGATGATTGCACATTGGAATAAACACACACTCACAGGCATATTGCACTTATTCCTTTGGAAAGGCATCAAACTCTTTTTCTTTTTCTTTTTCTTTTTTTTTTTTTTTTTTTTTTTTTTTCTTCTCCATGTGTTTTAGAACCAAGAGAAATTCTCACTGAGCTGAAAACGAGCTTTTAATGGAAAGCAGGGAGAGATTTCAAGAATTGAAGTTACCTGTAGTGGTATTAGTAGAGCCTTGTTGAGGATAAAATTATTTGTGATGTCCATTTGGAAAGAGAAGGAAGAAATTTGTTCTGTTGCAAGTAATAATAAAAGAAATGGTCCTGGAAAGTCAATGGCACAAGGGAAAGATTTCAGAAATGTCCTCTTTTCAGTGAGTTACTCTGAAATACTGGACTTTGTGGAAAATCCGTGGGTACTTTGAAAAAGTTGCTGAAGTTTGTTTTCTTCAGCTAATGGGTTAGAACAAGGAGAAGGGGAGATGGTGCGTTCTCAAGGTGTGGAACGTTGTTTTATAAGGGTAAGCAGATAAAACTTTGCTTTCCTGCTGTCCTTATGTGCTTTTCTTTAGGTCAAGTATTCTCTCGGTCTCCCAACACACATTTGTGCTGCTTATCTAGCACAAAGATACTCTTAATGACATATGTGTTGGCTTGGGGTTGTTTGTTTATGCTTCCTTGTATAGTAAGTATAAAGGAATAGATAAATGGGAGGAATTCCTTTATTGTCTTTGAATAAAGACTTGTTCACCTGGGCAGCTTTGATGGCTGGGTTTGAAGGGGACTTCAATAGGAAGAGCTCCCTTGCATAGCTGGGTTCGTTAGATCCTCGCAAGGCTTTGACTGATGCTGCAAGAGCCCGGTTTCTTCATCTTTAGTTCTGGTTAAGCAAGGGATGAGTTTTGCCTAAAGTTCCCCCTGTATTTCCCCTCCTGTCTAGCTAAATTTTGCTGTCACTGTGTCCTTGAAAGGAATTTTCCATTATCCTTTCATTGACTCTTTTCTCCCTTGTGGAAGGAAAGCAATAGCTTAGTGGGAAGTCACAGTACCAAGCTCATAATTACAAGTACAGCAAAGATCCATAATTGGACAAGATCATAATTCTAATAGAGAAGGACGCATCGTCAGATATAGTTAATTCTTACGATGATGTTCCCATATTGATTTGGTGATGGTTGTGTGTCATTGCAGGTGCTGTGAGGTAGTTATCAGGTCCAAAGAGAGAGATTCCTCATGATTTCTCTCCCTAGACTAAGTTTTGCAGGATTAAGCGTAGTTTCTCATACTGTCAAGGCACTGATCACAGCGGATGTGATGAGAAGTTTCCACTTAGGTGGCATGCAGGATCATTTTTACTTTGTGCTTTGTTGAAGCAAGCTATTTCAGTGGTCATAGCTTTTAGTTGTCCCCTGTAGAAGAAAGGCGGCAAATTTCAGCCTGAGGATGTGCCTGACGAGGTAAACTAGAGGGATCTTCCCACAGGTAAATATTGACTGAGAGAGAAAACTCTGTCATCTGATGCATTTGCCTGTTCTGGAATTTCAGAAACACCAGAGTTATTGGCATCCCGTTTTCAATACTGAAATACTTAGAGAGATGATTCTCATTAGGAACATAGAGGGTGACAAGCTAGGTGTTGCCCACCTGTGGTCTCCAGCCTACTGCCCAGATGTCTTCCCATCTTTTAGGGCTGTGTGATCCCTTTTGATTAAAGTTCTGTCTTTGGAAACTCTTCGGAGAAGTTGGTAGGAGAGAAAGGAAGTAAAGCAAAAGAGAAATTCCCTTTGGAGCCTTGTTCATTTTCTGCCTGTTGGGCTCGGCCCAGTCTCAGCTAGAAACTGGAGCCTGGTTTTGAGGTGGGAAAAGCAATGCTGATCAATGGTGTCCCTGAGAAGATGTCTGATGCCAAGACAGAGTCTGTTGGTGCACGTATGCTCTCCTAATACTAACCTTTAGTGAGGCATCCCTGCTGCTAATTACAGTACTGTGCCAGAGGCTGTGCCAGCTCTCCATCCGCTGCCTCTTCATGATGGATCAAGGTGACCTCCAGGCCTCCTGGGCTCGCAGGGGCTCCTGGTGGCAGCTGGATCGCAAAGCTCCCTGCCTTGCTGGCGCGCGGTCTGGAGGGATCACCCACGTACGGTGCTTGAGTTTTGACTCGATATCGTCTTTTACCTCTCCGCAAAGGAAGCCCTCACCATGCTCCCAAGAGAACAAGGGAGAAAAAAATTTGATGCTGCTCTCAGAGAAACCATGTGCAAATCTTGAAACAGCATGGAGGGCTGTATGGAGCTAAATACACAGAGGCTTTTGAGACATTCAGCTCGGGTAGGGAATGGATGGTTTTCTCCTTTCCAAAAGCCCTCGATATTGACTCCACTAGATTTTCCAGACTTGCTATTTCATGCAACCTGTTCATAATATTTTTGTGCTCTCCAGAGACCTCAATCTCAATCACCAGCGCTCTGCTTGAGAGCTGACTCTCTTCTCATTCCCACTTCTCTCTGAAAACCAGGGAATGCAGGAACTTCCTTCCCAGCAGCAGAGCTGGATCAGAGCAGGAGGGAGGGATTGCGAATCCTGGGAGGGATTGCATTCCAGGTGCACTGTGTGGATGGCTCTTGTCTCCAAGGCTGTCGGTCAGTGCACATTTCATCAGTGCTAAAGTCTCCGTAAGAATCCACCACTGCTTCAGAGATGCTGCTCCCTGTCTCCCGTTGTCCGTCATGGGAGATTTCAAGCCTTAATACCTCTCCTGTTCTGTGCAGCATGCGATGTGCTCTGTCGGGCCCTGCTTTTGAGCTTGGTGAAAGTAATAGGAGCAAAAATCAAAAAAAGGGAGGCAGAATCCCTCAGAGAAACCTTTTTTGCCTGTAGAATTGCCCCCTCCTTGTCCCCCTCCTGCTCCTGGGAGCGGTTGCCGTAGCCTCCTGCTCTCCCTGGCTGCCTGGGAGGTGCATTCGGCTGCGCCGCTGCCCGAGCAGTTCCAAGTTCCTCTGCGTTGCCTACCTCATGCCTATTAAAACAGAGAGAGAAGCGGGAGGAAAAACAGCAGCATCGTAATTCCGAGGCTGTATGAGGCTCTTTGCAAGGGCAGCCCAGGCCTCCTGGTTCCGGTCGGTGCTGTTTGTCAAGGACCGAGCGCGTCTAATGAGCCTCCCCGGCTCGCTGGCGCGCGCTCCCCTCCCTCCTTCCCTCCTTTCTCGGCCACTTCAGGTCTTGGAGCGGCCTCTCTGTAACGTGGGAACGTTCCTGCCTTTTCGCGGCCCTTCCTCAGAGATGATCCCTGCGGGATGAGCCGAGGGTAAATGATGACGCATTGTGCCCGCGGGCCAGGAGCCCCGTGGCTGCCTCTGCTTGAGGGCACTGAGGCAGGAAAAGGTTCTTGGGTGCTGCCCTTGCTCCCCCATAAAACGGACCTGGGCAGGGGGCCTCTCTTGAAGCCTTTTAAAAGAGAGGGAGTGAAGCATCCAACCCTGTCTCGGTGCGGTGCTGCGGTCCAGGCACCATCTCCCGCGCGCAGGAATGCTGGGGAGGGGGAGGCCGCGGCACGGGGCCGCTCGTGGCGGAGGCCCCGTCACGAGGTTCCCGCCGCTTCCCCGGCGCGCCGAGATGCTCTGGGCGAATTAGTCAAGTGCAGTTATCCACCTTGGATCGGTGTCGGCCGCCCGGCAAAGCCTTCTGAGGGCTGTTAGAGAAGCGAGAAGCCGCGCTTTGATCTGCCTCTGTGTTTGGCGTTTAAAACAAGGCCTTTTATAAGGGAATATTCGGCTTCGGAAGCCGTTACACGCCAGGCAGCTCCGCTTTGATCCTCTCCCGTCTCCGGAGGCAGCCGACACTTACTATTTCATGGGGAGCTAAACGACGTGCGGGAGGAAACTGGGGAGAGGCTCACGGTGCCCCTACCCGTGCCCGGGGAGGGCCGCGGGTCGCGGCCTGCCCTGCCGCGGCTCTCGGTTGGGCTCGTCGCCTCCCCCCGTCAGGGGCTGGAGGGGAGACGAAAGGCGCCGGAGCCAACGTGGCGGGTGACTGGGTCGTGGCATGCGCGGGGGTGCTTGGACGTGCCCAGGTGGGCGCAGGATGGTTGGGGCCGACGTGGCTGTTGCCCCGCGATGGGATCCCCCTCCCAGAGCTTCTCCAGTCGCCGCTGCGGTCGCTCTGGCAGCCGCGTGGACGAGGCCGGGGGGCTGTCGCGGAAAGTGGGGCCGTGGCGCAGCGAGGCAAGATGGCAAGGGCAGCCGTGGCCCCGTGCGCCCTCGTCTCCCTCAAGCCTCCGGGTGACATCAAGAAACACAAGTCCCCTCTTCCTTCTGAAGCGCCTGGCTAGATCCATCATTTCCCCCCATCCCTCCACGACCGCGGTGCCCGGGCAGCACCGGCCCCTCCTGGCCGGCGATGGAGATAGCGGCTGTTGCACGTGTTCCCGGAGGCGCTGCGGGCTCTGCTTGTTTATTTATTTATTTATTTTCGATGGTATCTGATACAGCCCCGGCGAGTAATTGAGTGTTTGAGAGTGAAAAATTATCTCTCTGGCTCGGCCCTTATCTTGACAGCAAAGCAGCACTTTTAATTTAATTTTGCCGGGCGCGTGCGAGTAACAAATTTCACTAATCGCTCGGCTGTCGCCCTCCGCATGGTAACGAGCCTCGGGCTTCCCGGGAAGCGGAGCGGTGCTGGGCGCGCGCGGGAGAGCGGCAAGGGGCAGCGTTTGGGGCCCGTGGCCCCAGGGGAGCTGTTTTATAGCAGTGATTACTTTGTCTCTTTTTCCTATAGGGATATGTTTTCGTTACGCGTGTCGGAAATTGCCTGCTTTCCTCCTCAAAACGAAGCCTTCTGCCCAGACTGGCCGTTGTGTTTGTGTGCTGCAAAAAATGGGAGTCGTTTGAGTTTTAAAGCAAACAAAATATTGGGCCCTAATTCCAGGAGAAGTGCTTCCACTGATTTGCAGGAGAGCAAATTCCAGCGCAGGCAATCTCTGCCTTGAAATATATGGCTGTTTCTTTAAGGTGATTGTATCTCCACCAGGTCAGTCCTGAGAACATGAAAGCAAAACTGACTTCCTTGATTTTAATTGTCCATGCCAAGAGAAATGCAAAAAAGCAGCAGCATAAGTGGCCAGAGAACAAATGGGCTTTGCACAAATTCAGCTCTGCAGTGGCTGCCAGGGTCGCATCCCTGTGTCCCAGCAGCACGTGGGTCGTCCTTGCTGTCCCAACCTCCCCTTTGCTGTCCCCTTTGCTGTCCCCTTCCCTGCCCGGCCATCAGGACATTTCCTCTCCCACTGCTTGCCCCGTCCTCCTCCGGGGCTGGGCGCTTGCAGCGTGCTGCCCGGAGCCGCAGGCGCTGTGTTTTGGAGGCGGGGAGGGGTCGCAATGCAGGGGAGGGGATAAATATGAACCGAATGCATTTGTTTAATGCGGGAGGCAGTGCGGCTGCAGGTGCACGTCAGCAGCGGCAGCTCCGGCTATTAGGGAGCGACTAAGGGCTCTCGGGGCTGAGTGGCGCAGGCTGCCGTGCGGCAGAGGAGTCGGGGCACCGAGTCCTTGACCTCCACGGCCGGGTGCGCGTCCTGCCACCCTCCCCGCATCGGCATCCGCGGCCCCTCGGCACCTTTAGCTCTCTCCTTTGCTCCCCTGGGATTATCTTTTCTGCAGCCGCTCCCGTGCTGTAGCAAAGGACACGTTGGCTAATGGCTAATTCATAGGTGCTCCCGGTGTGACTTTGGTTCGGTGCGAGCTGTCGGGCCGCCCTCAACTGCTGGCGGAGGGGCCCAGCTGGAGACAGCCCCGTGCCCAAAGCTTGTGTCCCGGCATCCCAGGAACAGGGGAGCCGGGGGCTGGACGGGGTGTGGAAACCCGGATCCAGGTTGTGTACACGGCTCGCCTCGAGTCTCACGGCGATGGAGAAGCTGCCTGCTTGAGGGGGGCGTTGCGGGTTCTAGTGCTGGCTTGCTGTAGTTCAGAGCATCCCTGCCGGCTCCTGGGGTCTGCAGAGCACAGTGGAGGCTGCTGGAGGGGCCACCCATGGGTGGCAGAGCCGTGGCGGGCTGGGAGGAGGAGCTTTGCCATCCCACGCTGCGCGGGTGTCCACACGGGGGTGCAGAAGTGGGGACCATCCCTGCCAGCGGTGCCGGGAGGGCTTTGCGGAGCGGGGATGAGAAGCTGGCAGGGTGGAAGGTGAGGGCCGGGCAATGCTCGGCAGCGAGAGCAGCCCTGCGACGCTGCTGTCGATCCCAGTCGCTCTTTGGTTTGCTGTGACACGAGCTCCTGCTTGTTAAACACCTTGAGATGCTTCTGCGCGAGGGGGTCCTGGATGCGCCGCTGCTCACCGGGGTCCTGGACGGGCCGCTGCCCCACGTTACCTGCTCTCTGTCACCGCACAAGGCGGCATCGCTAGGAGCGCCCAGCTCTTCTGACGGGCAGGAAGCAGCAGAGGGCTCGAAAACGGCCCTCCCGGGAGCGAGCCCGGGCCCCCTTCCCAAAGCGAGCCGGGGCTCCGGAGCGCGGCGCGGCCGGCGCCTTGGGATGCAGCACCGGCGGCCGGCGCGTTGCTAAGCAGTTCAGGCACTCGCCGTTGCTCCGCTTCGCCCTCTCCATCCCCGTCCTTCCTGGGCAGTGGGAATACATTTTAATATCCACACGGCCTCGCAACGATGCAGGTTGTGCTGTTATCCCGGGAGGGGGCGGATTGCAAAGCGCTTGGCGTTTAACACCCACATATGGCTAACGCTACGGGCTGCGTGCTGATAAAGAGGAGGTAATTAAAGTTTAGTCTCTTTTATAGACTAATCTCCCAAGCATATATTTATGAGCCTGATTTAGAAACATCATATTACCAAGAGCACAGGATATTTGTGTTGCTTGTAAATCCATATGTGTTCAGAGCGTACCTTTTTTTAAAATTGAGGTAACGCTGCCAATGCCAAAAAGAAATGAGCTTGGACTTGTTTGTTTTTTTTTCCTTCACCCGCTTCTTTTTGGGGGTAGGGAGAAGCGTACAAAGCAGCCAATAATTAGCTGTGCGAGGCAATGATATTTCAGAGGAGACACGGTGTGTTTGGAGGGGCTGTTTGCAGCACGTTTACACCGGTGGCTTTGAATTTATCTTCATCTTGCAGCAGGTGCAAAATGTTCGGGGGAATTTGGTGCCTCGCGAGCTGTTTTTAAGCTGTCTGCAAAGGGACCTGCATGTTCTCAGGGATGCTAGAGCCAACCTAATTGTCAGCAAAGAGTAAGGGGGGCGGAAAATCCCCTTTCTGAAAGCTGGTGATGGCAGGAGCCCCTGACCATGGCCCCCGCTACTTATATGGGGTCAGAGGCTTTGAGAGTAGGTTTTTGTTCCTGAACTTCTCTTGTGTCCTAGTCTAATTAAGATGTGGTTAATTGGATCACTAGCAGGAAAAAATCTCAGGTGCAATTCTCCCCTAAAACTGAACAATTTCTGCCGCTCTCACCTTTGCTCTCACCGTGTGGGCACCTGAGGCACGGGGGAGAGGTTGTTTCTCCCTGATCCACAGAGAAGTCATTTCTTCCCGTTATTCATCCCCACCTGTCTGCTCCGTGCTGGGGATGCGCTGCGCCTGCTCGGTGCCCGCCGTGGCTCCTGACCTTCCCAGTGGGTTCCCCACGGCGCAGCCTCCTTGCACCGCTGCTCTGGACCCAGCGCCCAAATGCGGTGCCCAAACTCGGTGCCCATGTCTGGGATATTCCTCAGTCCTCGCATCTGTCCGTTTCCTGCCTTGGCTTCCTCCTCTTGGTTAAAATGAGTTTGATACCCGTGTTTTGAGTTGAACTGAGTTTGCAAATTTGCAATTTAAACATCTCGGAAGCCCTGAGCTTGCCAAGAGGGGGACAGAGTACAGGGCTCACCCTGGCAAAGCTCCGGTCTCCAGCATCATGAGTCAATCTGCTCAATCATCAGCTGCGAGCTGGGTTTGGATCCCCTCGGGGCCGCAGGGAAGCTCCTCATTTTGTCCCACATCCTGAACCTGGAGCCCCAGGGAGCCTGTTGGGGTTTGTTTAGTTAGCAATGGGCTGTAAAGCCTACGTTTGCCTGTGTTTCTGGAGGCCTGGCGCTGAGCTCTTCATCTCCAGGTGGGTGCTTAAACACAGCGCAGAAGTGCTTACGCTGGAGTGTTAGTGGTCTGAAGAGCAGGCGATGGGATGGAAAACGAGAGAAATGTCGCTCTGTTTAAAGAGCGAGGGAAGGATCTGCTTTTCTAATAGCTTCCCTTCAAACCTGGCCGCGAGCTGGCCACGAGCAATAAAGAGCTCAACGGGAAATCCAATTTCCCTTGGAGCAGAAGTCTCCTTGTTTTGGTTCAGTTGGTCAGAGCCAATTTCGGGCCGTTCTGGAGGTCAGTAATTACAGATGAGATGGATATGAGTGGGAGACAGAGCCTGGGGGGTTGGGAAGGTGGTTGCATGAGGCTTGTAGCATGTTGTCCCTTTCCTCATGCAGCCAAGCTCAGAATTCCAGGATCTCGAGCAGGCTTTTTGCTGCTTCAAGCTCCTGTGCCCCCTTCCCTCGTAGGCAGAAATCAGCAGCCTGTGGGGCTAGTGGGGAGGGGATGGGGCAGTTTGGGGCTCCTGGTGTCTGCCTGGGCCCTGCCCGTGCTGCAGGGTGGCAGGAAAGGGGCCGTCCTCCTATCTGCGAATCGGGCCCTGGTGAAAAAGACGATAATACTCACCTAGCTCGGGAGGGATTTATAACTTAATGTTTGCAAAGCACTTTAAGACCCCGGATTGAAAGGTGATTTATAATGGTAAAATTCAGTGATTCAGTGTTCTCTAGTCTCTTGTATATCTGGCTGTGTCCAATTATCCTGATTATAGCTTTTTTTTCTTCTTTTTTTTTTTTTTTTTTTTTTCCCTTATTTATTTATTTTTTTATGAGCAGTGCCAACCAGAAGCAGAGTTTCATTGTGGCGGGCTCAAGTTTTTGTCCCGAGGAGGTTCGGACTTGCACTGACCATAGGGGTAAAGAGTGGGGAGGGGAAAAGAAGAGCACACCAAGGTGAAGAGCATGGGAGACCAGTGATAAAAGCCATGCGTAGGAATGGGGTGGTTTAGATGACATGTGCCTAAGGAAAGCCTAAAAGGTACTGCATAAATAATCATTTCGTATCCTCGTGGTGGTTGCAGGGGAAGGACTTCTCAGCTGCTTTTGCTGTTCTGCAAATGGCAGCAGGAGCATCCCCTGAAGAGGAGGCTTTTGCTGGGCATCCCGCCTGTCCCATACAAAACAGGAGGTGACGAGGGCTCAGCCCACACATGAATTCCCTGCTCTGGCACCTGGAGTTCTGAAACTGGAAGCAATCGGATTATAAAGGGAAGCACCTGGGCACTAACTTGCTTGGTGCCTTTCCCCTTCAATTTTCAAACAGAAGCTTTCTAAATCTCACTTCGCAGAGAGCAGGGAGCAAGGGGGAAATGGCTGGATTGGGCTCCGAAGCTAAATAAGTGCACCGGATTCAGAGCAGGGACGCAGGCAGCTCCACTAGGTTATCCGAGCTGTTCCTTTGCAGCTGCTGCAGTAGCGTGAACACGTCCTCGCTCTCTGCTGGCATTTCCATGCTCTCCGCGTGGTTTCCAGGTGGCATGGAGCGGCCTCCCAAACCTCAGCGAAGGGACTCAGCTCTGAAGGGAGGCTGTAAAACTCAGTGCTGGCGCAAGGTGTCGGTTTGGATAGATTGAGGATGAGCTGCTCCAAGCTCCTGTGACCTGAGTTCCAGACAGGTGGGGAAGAGAGAAGAGGGGCCAGTGCCCTCAGGGTCACTGGGGATGGTCCCTTTGTGGGTGGTGGGGACCCCTTGATGCAGCAGAGAGGTGGGCAGAGGACGAGAGCTTGTCACAGTCGCCACATCAGGGGAGGATATTGAAAGTAAAAGTGCTCGGGGCTTGTGCCAAGTGAGAGCCCCTGGACTCCCCAAGGCCACCAGGTCTCTCAAAATCCCCTGTATTGCCTGTTTTCGTTTCCTTCTGCCGTATAGTTCACAGTTTGGTCTGCCCCCCGGGCTGTCGGTGACCTGATCTGAGGGTCTGAACACCTCGGGCGCCCTGGCCCGGTGCCACCCGAGCTGCCCGGGGAGCTGTGACGCGCTGCCCGTGGCAGGACCTGCTGCTGTTTGAGCTGCCGCCTTGCTTGGGTTTCGTTCTCCTCCGCTTGAGGAATTCCCAAGGAAATGCAGGGAGGTGAGAGCTGCCGCAGAGGCCTCGCGGGTGCCGGTGCGGCCCCTTGCCGCGCTGTGTCCCCACACGGCCGCCGCTTGTCCCGGGCACTGGGCAGGCCCCGGGTGAGGATGGGGATCCCTCCATGCCAGCCTGGCCCGCTGCAGAGCTGTCCTGCTGTCAGGAAGCGTCAAGGTAGCAGTGGCAGAGATGCCTTTTGTGAGGCGGGTTTGGAAGATACCGTCAGCCTCTGTGAGTGACAAAAACAAGCTTTTTGCGTAATACTGCCTGCCTACAAAAAGCGGCTGGCTCTGTAGGTTGCTCTGTTGTTCCTTGTAGTCCCTGTGCGATGTCTGAATATTGAGATATATCCGTATAAATAATTAACACTCGCTAGTGCTATGTAAAATCTACAGGCGTAGGATTTTCCAGGTGTCAAGCAAAGTGAATGATACTGTGATACAGGCAGCCCTTGGATTTGGCTTGATTATTTCAGTGGCTTGCCAAAATTTGCCTGATGAAGCGGTGCCGATGAGAAGTGGCTGCTGCTTTGCCGTGGGAGCCTCTTGGAAACGGGGAGCAGCGCTCGGAGGTTTGTTTTGTGGGGAACCGGCTCTGAGACCAGGCAGGGAGCAGATCTGCGTGGGGCTCTTATGCACCCATTTCTGAGGTCCCCTGGAAAATGTGGTCCCCAGCCTGATGTAACGCAACGGATTTGACAGCATGAATGCTTAAAAAAAAAAAAAAAAAAAAAAAAAAAAAAAAAAAAAAAAAAAAAGCAAAGAAAATGTGATTGGAAAGCTGGAATTTGGAGACGTGAGAAGCAGGTGTCCTGCCTCAGTTTCCCTTTTCCTCCTTGTTTGCCCCACTGTGAGGGCGGAGCACTTTGGTGGCTGTGCATCCCGACACGCGGGGTGCCGGGGCCCTGGGGTGTGTGCGGCCGTGCAGATGTGAAGGGAGGCCAAGGAGGCCTCTGGTGCAGTTATTTCCTTCTCAGCATGAGCCGCCCTGGACAGATGCTTCTCCTGACAGGCGTGCCGCTCTCGTGTCTCCTCACCCGGCGTTCTCTCTGCCTTCCAGGTTCCATGAAAAGCCCCGTGAACAAGACGGCTCTGACCCTCATTGCCGTCAGCTCCTGCATCCTGGCCATGGTGTGCGGCTCCCAGCTCTCCTGCCCGCTGACTGTGAAGGTGACTCTTCACGTACCTGAGCACTTCATTGCTGATGGTAAGTCCTGCTGGTGACTTCAACCACTGTGCCCCGTCAGGACTGTTTTGGATGGTGGAGTCTGTCACTCTGCAGCCAACTTATACCATTGCTTTATAAACATCTCCGGGGGAACAGGTCATGGGTGGTGAACTTTCCTCCTAGTCCTCAAGGGAGTTCTTCCCCGCGGGAGCTTAACGGTGCCAAGTGATGAAGGTTACAGCGTCTGTCGGGATGTCAGCAGCCCAACAGTCCATCTGTGTCATCGTGGTGCAGTGAATTGGTGAGGAAGGTGTGAAGATGACTTGCAGGTCAGCTTGGGAAGGAGGAAGGCTGTTCTTTTAATCGGCATTTCTGTTTTCAGTACTGGAATTGTTCTGTCCCTATGTTCTCCCTCTATCCCTGTCCCCATATCCATAGGTTTGGTGGCCTTTTACATGGGAAACTGTCCTTGCTCCAGAGATGCTCTGCATTCAGCTGGAGGAGTCCCTCTCCTCAGAGGAGTGAAGCATAAATGTCTGTAGACTTGAGGCGGAAATCTCAATTGTGTCATTACTATTATTAATAATAATTGTTACCAATGGGTATTTCTCTTTTCCTCTGAAACTGCTGATGAGCCCTGGGAAATGGCACAGAAGTATTCCTGTCCTGCAAGAGGAAAGCTGTTTGTCCCAGAGCCTCCTAGCTGTGTAGAAAATGAAATTGCTGGTATTTGAGCAAAGGCAGAGATGCTTTGAAGAATTAGACGAGGGCTGCTGTCACTATTTATTGCATTCTCCAACTGGGCTCTTCGTGTTTGTTGTGTTTCACTGACCTTTTCCACGTAATGTGCAGTGAGCGTCAAGTGCAAGTTTTCAGTAACATGAGGGCAAATTTCATTTTCTTCCTGCAGACGGGGCCCATTATTCAGTCGGTTCCAATTCTTCAGCTCCTGTGCTTGTCTTGCTGAGCAGGGCGTGATGAGGGGGCACCTCTGCTCTGCCAGCACCGCGCGGCGCAGAGCCTGGTGCGGGACTGGCTGCCGGCAGCGCCGCCGGCTGCCCCGCTCTGCAGTATCCCGGGGCTGTCCCTGGCTCTGCTCTTGGGATGGGGGCAGATCTAGGGGGAATGAATATATTGGCTAGGGCAGATTCATAAAAGCTGGGGCAATGTGTCAGCAGCAGAGTGCAAAGAGGATCTTAAACCATCACCTTGTGATGGGCAGGAATTCTCTAGCCTGGTTTAAATGGGGCTCGTACCTGGTAAGAGTGGTTTTCCTTGGCCTTGCTATGAATTCACAAGAAGTTCCCTGCACTGTCGCGCAGATGGAGCCCATGCTATCCCCAGCGCTGCCGCGGACCTGCCCGGCAGCAGCTCCACAGTGGCAGCTCATCCAACACTTCTGTGTCTCTGCTGCGACGGTGCCAGTAGGAATGACGTTTTGCGCAGCCAGCAGGTTAATATCGCTGTGCAAACAGTGCTGGGGCTGGAGCCCTTCTGTACGGTAATCCCTGAGAACACTGCTTAGCTGCTAACGCTGGAAATTGCTGCCTAATTTCAGGGTAAACAGGATATCCTAAAAGTCAAGCTTTGGCCTTAAAGAAAAGAGGATGAGAGAGTCTACTCTTTTTGGTCTCAGACTGGATGAACTGGACTTCAGAGGATGGGAGAAACGAAAGATGATTAAGGGACCGGAGCATCTGTCTTATGAGGAGACTAAGCGAGCTGGGCCTGTTTAGCCTGGAGAAGAGAAGCCTGAGAGGGGATCTGATCAACATGTACAAGTACCTGAGGGGAGAATGCAGGGAGGACGGGGCCAAACTCTTCTCGGTGGTGGCCAGTGACAAGACAAGGGGTAATGGGCACAAGTTGAAACCCAGGAAGCTCCATCTCCACGTGAGGAAGAACTTCTTTGCTGTGAGGGTGCCAGAGCCCTGGGAGAGGCTGCCCAGAGAGGCTGTGGAGGCTCCTTCTCTGGAGCTCTTCCAAACCCGCCTGGCTGCCACCGTGTGCCAGGTGCTCTGGGTGTCCCTGCTGGAGCAGGGGGGTTGGACTAGGTGATCTCTAGAGGTCCCTTCCAACCTCAGCCATTCTGTGATGCTGTGAAAAAAGGGACTTGAACTGTTTATAAAAGACTTGCAAATATTGTCTAGTCTACAAAGAAATGTTATGGAAAGCTTTGCAGTAGCATTCTGAATAATCAGGGAACAGAAACTCTTCTTGTACTTGGGAAACTGAGGCAGCAGCAGGATCGTGTCCCTTTGAGCCCGGTGCTGAGCAGCTCAGGGTGAACCTAATTCTCAGCCTGCAGCACTTAAGTTGGGACAGGAATATTATTCCCATTTCAAAACTGGTTATGACAAGACAGAGCCCCAGTGACCTGCAGAAGGTCAAAGAGGATGGGAAATCAGTGGTGTAAATAGGCAGGCAGGAGCCCAGCATCCTTCTCCTGCACTGCAGCTCTAACCCAGGAAAGAGATCACATCCACAAAAAATAAAACAGGCTGCAACAAGCCTCCTTAGCATTAAAGTGAAAAGGGAGCTAAGTGCTTGTCGCCAGGACAGAGGTAGCAGTGCAAATTATGCAAATACTGAGAAGGCTCGAATGCAGATGACAATGAAATACCAATAAAACAGATTAATATCTTTGAAAGTGGGGGAAATGGGATGATCTCCAGTCCTGACTTAATGACTTTTCTAAAGAGGAGCTGGCAAGAGGACCAGTAGAAATGGTTTGGAGAAGAATTAAAATGAGCTTTGTAATGAAACTGTAAAATATAATTATGAACTGCAAAAACTTTTAAAATATTTTTTATGTGAAACAGTCAAATTCTTCATGTAGAAGCAGCAGAGATATTTTTGCAGTGGCTATCAGTTTAACTGGGGTTTCATCCCTTTATGCAATGAGTGAGTCCCTTGTCTGGGAAGGGAAAAACACTTAAAAGTTGTCTCCTCTCTTCCATAACAGCAGCTTCCCAGCCTGCACCAAACTGGCAGCAAAGGGTTATAAAGGATAAAAGATGACCGTGGAAGTGAGCTGTGCTTGGAAGCGTTAAGGGCTCCCCATCACCACCAAGTGCCGTGTGCTTGGCCCTTCCTCTTGCTCTGTTGTTGCGGGTTTCTTTGCTCTGCACAGGGAGCAATAGAGGCTGATGTTCAAAATCAGTGTCTGAGTGATCTGTTTGGACGGCAGCTCCTGACGCCCTTGCTGAGAGGGGAGGAGGGTTTTGCCCTCCTGTGCAGGGGAGCTTTGGGGGCTGAGGGAAGAGCGCAAGTCTTTTGCCCGGCTGCCTGGCTGTGTTTGCAGAGGGCGGGCAGAGCTTGTCCTGCCCAGTCCTTCACTGGTGGAATTAAATCACCTTCGCCTGGTGACAGCAGAGCCAATTGCTCTGGTCTGGATGAGACTGGGAGCTTTGGAGAGACTCGGAGCAGCCTCCGTGTGCTCCGCGTCTCGTGCATGTTGCCCTGCACTTCCACAGCCTGGTTCCTTAGGCTGTGCTCTTTTGTGTTTTACATGATGATACGGTGGGCTGCGAGGGAGGCAGGGCTGGGGTGTTTGTTGAGACGTTCCCGAGCGAGAGAAGGATGTCCTCTAATTCCTTTTTGATAGGCAGAGTTTCAGTAGATACTAGGAGCCAAGGAAAATGTGAAAGCGCAGAGGCTACCAACACATCTGCAGGAAAAGCCTAACGAAGACAGGGGCTGAGAGAAATCCCTCTCCTAGCAGGTGAAGACTCCTCTTTGAAGGCAGCTCTAGCTAGATGCAAGCGACGTCCTGGGGGCACCCAACACAGCTGGGATGAGGAGAGAGGGGGCAGGAACCCACGGAGCGCCCCTAGCCTGGGCGAGAAGCAGCTTTTCCCCTCTCGAGCAAGCACTGGCCTTAGAGGAGGAGGCTCCTGAGCACATGGGGGAAAGGGAAAGATTCAGGACCAGGAGCCAACAGCAGCAGGGGAATATGGTACAACCAGCAGCGTTAATAACCAGTCTGTCTCTGCTGCCCTTGTTTCCCTCTCTTGATTCATCTTCTTCCTTTTGTAGGTGTGATGGGTCCCCCACCTCCGAACAATTACGACGTGGTTTGCACAGCTGCTCCGTCCCCATTTTACAGGGCAGCCAAATCCATACAGCTGGGCACCAGCTGGGGTGCCTGTGAGCAGCTCCTGCCTGTGCTGCTTCTCGTGGGCGTCCTGAAAGGAGGAGGCCCCTTGGCCGTGCGGAGGCTGCGCGGGGCAGAGGAAGGTGCTGGTTCTGTCCCAGCCTGCCTGGGCTGCGGAAAGGTGCAGGCGGCTCCATTAAACCAGTAAGGATGGGGAGGCCTCGGCTTCTATAGAATCTCCCATGGTCTGCAGGAGAGGGTGGGTTTCTCCCTCCTGTGCCACCTCTTACTCCATGTTGGGGTGTTGGGGCAGGTCTCTTTTTTT
>VZSV01000103.1:1615111-1631125 GCA_013398735.1 Nothocercus julius
TTGTCTCTCCTGCTAACCTGCAGTACTGGTGCTTTTTTTTTTTTTTTTTCTCCTTTTTTTTCCTTTTTTTTCCTTACAAAATTGTTTTCAGCATCTGTGCCTCCCTTTGGTTACTGCCACCCCTCCGGGGGACTGAAACCTCCCCTTGGGGACAGCCTCTGCCACCGCTGAGCAGAAGGTGCTGTTCCCATTTCAGAGCAGGTTTAAACCTACAGAGAGGATCAGAGTAGCTTTTATGAGGAGTAGGAAAAGCAGAGCGTTGTTTAGAGGAACAATTTGCAGCGTTAAGGGTAGAGGAAGGAGAGAGCCCTTCCACCGCAGCACTAAAGCCCCTTCTGAATGTGTTAGCCACTCGATTCGGTGCTTCGGTAGTTTTTCTCTTGTGAGTAATCACTCAGAAGGTGGAGGCACCGGCAATGGGAGCTGCTTGCAGAGAAAGCAGGGCTGGGAAAGATACCCTGGAGGACTTGGCCTGGAGTGTGTCCTTGCTGCACAGCAGCTTGAAATATAGTATCAATTAAAGCTTCCCATTTTTACAGCCTGCATGGAGGTTATAGATGGCGTGGGTGGATGTTTGTGTCTGGGGGTTTTAGTGGGAGCGCTAGGTGAGATCCTCTGTGGCGCACAGAAGGAAGGGAGAGCTGCATTTAGCTGGGGACTTGCAGGGCTGTTTTATAAGTGGAATTAAAGGAAAGGGCAGAAGCTAGTTTTCTGTCACATCGGAGACATCTCGGAACATTTGCAGTCTCCGTCCTTCCTCTTTGGAGACGCCTGCCAGGGACAATGTGCTAATCCCTCATCCTTGCCCGTCGCTGGGCTCTGCGCTTGCCGTGTATGTAGGTCAGTGAGCGAAGGTACCGGCCGTGCAGCGACTCTCCTGCCAGCGGCTCTTGGCCTCTCATGAGCGGGCTCTGCTGTCGAGGGGCCGCATGGCTCCTGCCCCTGCAGCAGCCTGGCCGAGCATCTGCATGCGGGGGTTTCTGCTGCTCCCCGGCGCGCTCCAAGTGCGGGTGGGTGCCCCTGTGACGAGCAGCGGCTCCCTGCTCATTTGAGCCTGGGGAATCACAGTGCTGAGCTGCCCTCAGGACCACATAGGGCACTGCGAGCTGAAACGGCTTTGGGTTTGGGCCTGCGGCAGCCGGGAGGGCATCGCTTTGAGGATGCCCTGTCTGGTTTTCCGTACGCCTGGTGCGCCTGCCTCTCCCCGCGTGAACGCTGCCGCCCGGTGATTGCCATGCAGCTGATGGGTAATTGTTTCATCTGAAGATTATTCATTTCCTTCCCCCCGATTGTTTCCTCCAAGACGCCAGTGGAATAGGATGCCGCTATTAGCAGCTTTTGTTAATTTTCCCCAAAGATTGACTGAGCTCTGCTGACTGCAATTGCTGGGCTCGCAACAACTTCTCATTTTGTTTTTAATTAAATTTGTTGCTTTAAATTGTTTGCTTTTGACATCTCCTGCTCAATCTTGTGCAGCCCTCGGAGGTGACCGGGCATTCGTTTGGCTCCTCAGACGTGTGTCCGCGTGCGCGCTCGGCACGTGCTGCGCGTGCGGCCGCATGAAAATGAGCAGCCGAGCCCAGGAGCCGCGGGACCGGCCGCCTCTCCGCCTGTGCCGGCCCAGTTTCCTGCTCTTGCTTTTCCAGCAAGGTGACACTGGACGTGCTCTTGGGTTTGCAAATGAAGCACCCCAGGTTTACGCCGGAAGGGTGGAGAAGGAGGTCTGATCTCAGAGGGATCTGCCTGGGTTTCCCTGCCAGCAAACAGGAGTCCCAGGCTCCCTCACGGGTCAGAACTTTATGAACACCCCCTGAAATCAATAGAAGGAATTGCCTGGCTTTAAATCAGTCTTTTCTTCTGCTATTCTCTCAACCCTGAGCCATTCTGTCACACAAATGTGGACTTCACCGCGTGGAGACCTGTGTCAGTGCCTCAACACAAGGAAATCTGTTCCCATTTCGGAGCCTGGCTGACCCAAGTGCCACGTGCTGCTCGCTGTAGGTGCCCGCATTTGGGGACAGCTTTGCGAATTATGTTTAATTTCACTAGTACTGAACGAGTGGGTCCCCTCCATGTCGGCAGCACGGCTCGCTGCTCCTCCCGCAGCAGCCGTGCAACGCGAGCAAATGGCTGCAGCGTTGCCAGATATGAACTCTAAATATTAACATCAATTTATAAACTGTATCAGCTTGGATCAAAGGGATTCTGAGGCGGCTCGGCGGCGCGAACGCTCTTTGCATGAAGAACTGATGCGATCCTGTAGGCTGAAGTACATCATGTTTTTATCGTTCCCGTGACAGGCTTCTGATCCTGAGCTCGTTTCTTTCCTTTGCTGGCCCCGCTCCCCCACCCCTTCACGTTGTGAGCGAGTGCAGCCTCGCAGCCCCGTTCGGCTCGTCCCGTTGGTCCGAGGGGAGTTGTGGTGTCCCAAGGTGGCAACGGGGCGCTGCATCTCCCAGTGCTTGGGAAGCTCAGACTGATGTGGTTTACCCGGGAGGTTGATGGTGAGGGATGGGGGCACTTTGGCCAGCTGGCCTAGCGAAGGCGCTGGGAAGGTGGATGGCGAGACGCGCGTTGGCGCCGGGCGAGACGCGCGTTGGCGCCTGGCGAGGCGCTCCCAGCAAGGCCGTGTGGACCGTGTTGGCTACCAAGGGAGAACACCCCGGATAATGGCGGCAGCACTAAGTGCGGCAACGTGGGGAGCACTTTCTGAGCTTGCAGAGCTGGGAACCTGCTGTTTCACGTTTTAATTCAAGCGGTGGTGTTGATGTACAACCTCTCAATGAGTAGCATTATCTTGCCTTGATTCCGTGGTTGTTAACTTTGCATGTGCCGCCGGCCTCGCTGTGTTGTCTGCGCTCCCAGAAGGATGTTTATCTTGGTGCCAGACACAAAATCTCCTCCATTCACAAACATTTCGTACATATATATATATATATATTTAAACTTATCATGCCTCATCCATCACCTACCTCAAGAATTAGATTTGGACTGGTTTTCTCTGAACTCTTGTCCGACATCTAGAGAGCTGAGAAACAGCCCCAGGCTGGAGTGTGCGAGCTGGGAGATGCTGAGCATTAAGTGGAAGCTTTTCTTTAGGAATCTTATTTCTGTTCAGCTATTGCTGCCTCAAATGCCTGCTGAGGACATGACTGTGTTGTTACGAACACCTGTGTGACTGTCTTGTCTCATAGGTCCACGGAGGCTGTTGTGGTTGCTGGGAATTTGACTGTGGTGTCCTCTGAGTCCCTGTGCAGGTCCCCATCCGGTCCTTGTGCAGGGAGGGGACCTGGAGGACACGGATTCAGGACAAGGCAGGGGCCATGCTTGGGACTGCTGGCACGCAGGCCTGAGAGAGAGTCACGGATGGGCTGAGGTTGGAAGGGACCTCTGGAAATGCTGTAGCCCAACTCCTCTGCACGCAGGGACACCTCGAGCGCATTTCCAAGGGTCGTGAGAAGAGAATCAAGAGTGAAGCTGGCCACCTGTAGCAGTTCTGCAGCTTTGTGTGCTTTTGTTCAACAAAGCACCTCAGCAATGACATGAAGAAGCAGCCTAAAGCTTTCCCAGCCAGGTCACGAGCAGGTGGTGCCCGTAGTGGGGAAGCAAAGGACCCCTTTGTGCAACTGGCAAGCAGGACTGTAGCCCGCACCCCTTGCAGGAGTCAGATCCTCCAGCACCTTCTCACTCGAGTGTTTGGCTTCACTTGGATTTGGAAGAATATGTACAAGTCACTTTCTGTACTGAATTAAATACAAGTGCTTTTTGTCAGAAGCTAGTAGTGAAAGCTAGATGGGCTTCCAAGAAAGGAAAGAATGGTGAGAATTATCAAGCAAGTGCCATTTTACGGTTGAAATGTAACTGTTCCTCCCACGGGGGAAAAAACAAAAAGATGGTTTGAGTCTTAACTGTAATTACGTGTAGATTTATATCACAAATTTACTTTGCCCATGTGAAAAACGTGCGGATTTGAGCCTGTTTCTAACAGACAGGCAGGTGCTGCAGGTCGGGGAGCGCAGGTGCAAGTCCAGGGCAGTCTGGAGTCGAGCACTGCTTGTGATCCAAGGGGCATTCAAATAAATGAAAGAGAAAGGAATATGTCTAAACTTTTCCTGTTTAAAAAAAAAATACCAACTTAACTTTTCAGTTGAGTCATTTCCCCTTTATGCACGAGAGAAAATACTTGAAAAGCAAGATGGAATTGAAATCTCAGCTTTGAACCAGGTGCGATTGTCTCCCTGCTTTCAATTTAGAGTGAAGAATGAAGAACTCACATTTGAAGAGGTGAAATAATTCCCAAATTGCCAAGTTTGGAGCCAAGGGGAAGAGGGGGAGAAGAGCTGAGCACTGCGTTAATCTTCTAGCAAGCCCCATTTTCTCGCTTAGGTCGGTGTATGTCTGTGCTGGGAATTGAACCTCTGTCTGGCTCTTTGAAATTTCTGAAACAAATTTAAAAAGTGGAATATTTTTTTCTCCAGCATAAGGTCTGGAAAGAGAGCGCTGGTCAATGGAATGAGCTGATTAAGGAGGAGTTGCCTTTTTAGGAAAAGTTCTTTCAAATTTAACAAGAAAAAAAGAAAGAGAGGGGACTCTAAAGGAATTGAATAGGGTTATGCTGTGTAGGTAGAATTCCTACAGAATGGAGCAGGAGGTTCTCTCCCCATAGAGTTTGGGAAAAAACCATAATAATAATAATAATTCTGGAACTGATGGGCAATTGTTTGATTCCGCTGGGGTGGGCCCTGCAGTGTGACCCCCCAGAGCCCTGTAACACAGAGCACTGATTTTGGATCAAAAGGAGTTTCGTTGGCCAAGACGGGGTGAGTGGACCAAAGAAGAGAAGAAGGATGGAGGAAAGAATAAATCGGAATTCTTCAAAAAGAAAATATTTTTTGATCTTTGCTTTTAAAAATAAAAAAAAAAGAAAGAGAGAGTAAGGGGGGAAAAAAAAAAAAAAGCCCAAGCCTTTTGGCTGCCTTTTGGGCGCTTTGTTCTTTTCCCTTGTTAAATATCTATTCTGAGCCACTTTATCCTGTTTTGTTCTGGCAAATGATTTTTGAAATGTCAGAACTTGACGCCTCTTTTGTCCCGGCTTAAGCGCTTCCCTGAACTCTGAAGGAGACCCATGAGTGTGAGACAGGAACTTTTCCTGCTGCTGGAGCCGCGTCGGCTTTGATGGGAATTGAGGAAAGGGGGAGGAAAACCCCACGTGTGCAGAAACCCAAACAAAACCAGTCAAAGCCGTCAAGGCTGGACACGTTGCATGCTGAAACGGCAGTGCAGCGAAGCAGAGGGTTCGTCCTGCGTCCCTGGGGGCTGCAGGGTCGGCACTTTCAATGCTTCGTTCCTCCGTTCAGACGGTTGATGCACCTTGGTGGCCACTTTACCTTGGACCCTAAATATTTCCCCGCAACGGGGGTTTTACTGTGCTCCCGGATGGGAGACTTGCCCCAGGGCGCTTGCAACAGGGCGATGCTGGTGTTGGCTGCTCCATCTCTCGTGGATATCGTGGTGGTTCAAACACGAGCAGATAAATGGGAATGTGAACGTTTATCTGGGGTTGCCACCTGCTCGGCCGAGCACCCGCGGCGGCTGCACAGGGCAGTTTGCACCTTCCAGGTGCCCCAGGAGCCGCTCCGGGCGTCGCGTCCCCCGCTCTGCCCTCCCTCACCGGCGTTCGTTGAAAGCCCGAGTTGTGCAAAGAGCCCGTCTGGCTGAGGCTCCTGACAAACCAAAGGCGTTTGAAACGGCTCTGGCTCTGGAAGTGTTTGCTCTGGGTAGTTTCTGAAAGGATTTGATGTTCAATCTGCTCCTTTTCAGCTTTTCAAGATATTTTTGATAACTGCATGCCGGTGACTTTTGAAAGTTGTGTTGTATGTATCTATTCTTTGAAAATAAAGGGGGAAAATATGTGTAAAGAGGCTTTGAAAGCTTCAGAATTTTAGCTTTCAAAATATTTGTAAAACTCCTTTTCCTGTTATTTTTTCTTAGGCAAGCTATGGAAAGGATCAAGGTTGGGGTGTGTGTTTGTGTGTTTGTTTTTATCTTGAGTAAGCAGGGAGAGCGATGAGAGTATCTAAGAACACGTCTGAAAATCTTACTTGTCTGAGCTCTGACACACTCAGCTTCAAAGATGTGAGAAATTTCCTTGCTGGAAAATCTCCTCGCCTCCCTCCTGGGAAGAAAGGAAAGCATTTACAATTAACAATAGCATCCGATTTTTTGCATTTTTTTTTTCTCAGATTAAAGTGGAAAAACCTCTGTTTGACTGATTTGTTTCAGTTCATTGCAGTCTGGCTGTATTTTAAATAAAAGTGGGGTTCATTAAGGAGCAATTCAGTCATGAACTGGTATTGCTGCTTCTCACTCTGTGGGGGCAGAGGGTGTTATCTGTCCCTGTACCTCAGAATGTGTTTACATGTTTCTCAAGCCTCACTCATTATTTGGTAATTTCAAAATACAAAATGAAGATTGACAGGGTATTACATAGATTTATATATGTAAATAATTAACAGCCCCAAAGGGTGCATGACGCATTTCCATTTGGTAAAATAAATCAGCAGTAATTATCATTAGTGCTTAAAGATAGCTTTAAATATTCATGGAAAAGAATGAGAATTAAAAGATAAAAATTACCTGGCTCTAAGAGAATGTTTTGTGCCCAGTGTTCCAAAATATTCCACTGGTGGTGTGGGATTTACCCCATACTTGACTGTTAGGTTGTGTCTACAGATTGAGCTGTATCAGGCAGCGTTGGTGTCTGTGTCTGTGTCCCCAGAAACAGCTGGATCTTGCACCTCTGCTTTTCATTTGCTTCTACAGTCAGTAATTTGGCCACCTCCATCATCTAGGAGTGAACAGAGGCATTTGTGCATGTGGTTATGTTGTATAAAGAGTATAAAAGATGCAAATTCATATGTCTAAATTAGGACTCAGATTTTTAGGGCAATGAGATCTCAGCATTTGGAATAATGAGGCCACTCACTTGAATACTGGATTTCAGGCTCCACTTTTTTATGTTCCACATGGCTGGCATGGTGCAGGATGATGTTTCGCAGGGCTCCTTCCTTCTAAAGCAGCAATGATGCTCCTTCGAAAGGAAATCTGTAGCTTGCACTCAAGCAGGTTCATAAGTAGCCGTTGCTGTGTGTGTTCTTTGTTTGATTGTTTTTAAATCTCTTGGCTTTTGTTGAGCTAAAAGAGTCATGTGGTGTTTAGAAAAGTGAGTCCTTCACTAAGTGATATAAGCTCTCAAGTTGCATGGAAATGTGCCCTGGGTCTGTTGTCTTACCGTCCTTGGGTAACCATTAAGAAAGATTTGAGTTTTCAGATGCTCGTTGCAAAGTTCACCCTGCTTCCAAACCGTGACCGAGGTCCTAGCGCTTGGTGGCAGGGTGCCCGTTAGCTCCGTGTCTACGTGACCTTGCTCCTTGCCCCCTCTTCTTCGAAGGTTTCTTTCTCCCCCTGTTTTTAGAGGCTTTTGCCCGGGTAACTTCTGCAAAACACCACTTAAGAGCAGAGGGTTTGGGGCTCCCCTCTGATCTGTGCAGCACTGTTATGGAGGCAGTCTTATAATCAATGTAATTGAAGATCAGAGTTAATGAGGACCTCTGTGCCTGCAAAATCCCCCAAGCGATGCAGGGCCTCAGATGTTAGATAAGGAAATGATTGGGCTGAACTGAAAATCTATTTGGCTAATTAGATGATGTATATTCCCAGTTGCCAGTGGGGAAAAATACATTTTGCAAAATAAAGAAACATAAGATTTTGTAAGAAAAGATTTTTGGCAGGAATTCACTTCTGACTCTACAAGAGAAAGCAAGCAAGGGAGGTTCCTTGAGATGAGACTTCTTATATGAAAAGTGTGGTGAGCCAGTTCACTCACCATGCGCCAAGAGAAGTGAGGTGGGGATAGGACCTGTGGCTGCTGCCCATGAGTGCCCCAGTCCAAAATCCAAGTGTCTCCTGGACACTACCCGCATGAGCTGGAGAAGTGCTGCTCCAGTCTCATGGGGTAAAGCGGTTGTCCCCATTTCTGCAGAGAGCTAGGGATCAAATTCAGTATCTCGGGATATTTGGTAATATGAGGGGTATTTCAGCTGATGGATCAATAGTTGGCCACAGTCACAGGGAGGGGACTGTGCAGAGAACTGAAGTTCTTTGGGTCTAAACATTGGTGAATTTAGTATTATTTTCTTGAACTCAGCCTCACATCAGCTCCTGAAGAATAGAACTGCTCTGTTATTGGGACAAATGTTTTTTTTTAGCAACAGCCTTGAAAGAGAAACCACGAGAAAAGGGATGAAAATGGCTTAATAATCCATCAGAGAGGGTAGAAAGTCCACAGCTTTCCTTGGCCAATTCACAGCATTTTGTAGGAATGGTCTTTGCTTTGGTACTGTGCCTGTTAGGGAGAGGAGTCCTGAGGACAGACAGATCACATTAAAGGATCAGTTATGGGAAAGGAAGAGACATTAATTTGGAAGCTGCTGTATTGTACGTGAATTCTTCAGTGCCCTACGTAAGAAATCTGTTTCTCCTCCTTGTGACCTGCTCCCCTTACCTGTAAAATGCTTTGGTCTCTTCTTACACTCACCTAACACACATTTTCCTTTCCACCTTCCAGGCAGCAGCTTCGTGGTGAGCGAGGGGAGCTACTTGGACATCTCCGACTGGTTAAATCCAGCCAAGCTTTCCCTTTACTATCAGATCAACGCCACCTCCCCCTGGGTGAGAGACCTCTGTGGACAGAGGACCACGGATGCCTGCGAGCAGCTCTGCGACCAAGAGACAGGTAGGTGAGGCCTGGGAACAGTGATGACCTTACAAATCTTGGCGGCGCAAGGGAGGAGGTTGGTCTGTGTTTTGATGCATGCCTGGTTTACCTCTGCTTTAGCCTCGTGCTAGGCACAGAGGACCAGAAGGTACCACAAGGGTCGTATGGTGGTGACCCCCACCAGCAAGGTATTAAGAAGGTGCACACCAGGAGAGGGATTAGACATAGTTGACCTATTGGTTCTTTGGCAGGGCTGGAAGGACTGCAGGTACACAGAGTTTAGCTGCTTCTAAGCTGCACTATCTCATTGTCCAGGCTGGAAAATTTAATTGTGTATTTAGCCCTGTCTCCTTTCCTTTTCTTTTTTCTTTTTTTAACTATTGCACTGCAGAACATGACATTTTTGTTACTGCTTCTGCCTAATGTGACCTAGGTTTGATCTGTCCTCTAGTCCTTCCTTGTGGAGTTTCAAGGTCTGTTGTCTTTGGTAACATAAATGACCTTTTTGCTGTGCGTGCACTGCTTGCACACAAAAGCAATAGCCTGTGAAGCAGCAGCGAGCTGTGATGGGTCTCTTGAGATTTGGGGTCAGGCGAAGGCTTCCCTTCTGGTCTGTGCTCTCCTGATACAGCCTGGGAGCTACAGACACCTGCAGTTTTGCTCTGTCTGTCTGGGCACTACCCAAGTTGTGTTGTGAGAAACCTGTCTCTGATGTCTGCGATGAGCCAGGAATGCAGAAGATAAGAAATGGAAGATTAGGGGTAGATACAGAGTGGGAAATACACATGTGAATAGATGTACAGACCCCAGCCCAACATTTCTTGTGAAATGCGCAGATAATGAGGTGTGTGAAGGTGGCTCTGAGTGCACTGCTCCTGCTTCCCAGGGCCTTCCCTCTGGATGCCTTCTTGGTGGAACAAAGTGATCCTGTTGCTCTTGGCATGCTCGGCATCTGAAGAACATGCCAATGGTCCTGACTCCTTGAAGCCTATATCAGGCTGACTCCTAGGTCTCTGTGGGGGCCGTTTCCCTCCTCCTTTGGTAGTGAGAATTTCTCCCCTACTATGTTTGTGTGTGAGACTTTCTGGCTGCTACAAGGGACGTTGGTTTTGCCAGTGGATTTGAAGAGGGACAGCTCACCAAGGAGAAGGCTCCATTCTGCCATGGGCTGTACCCCTAGCACACAGTGACCTGAAAGAAAGAAATTCTCCTGACCCACGAGCTGTGAATCATGAATAAGGTGTGGACTGGGCATCCACCCGTGCTCATCCATCCATTCGCATCTGAGATGCGAATACCATGTGTGCTGTCATATCTTCGCTTGCCTGATCATGACAACGTTCCCTCAAGGCTTGTCTGCATGGAGACACTACCAGGCACAACTGCAGCAGAATAACCATTCCAGCTGCATTCCCTAGGTGGTCAAGTCCTCAGTATCACCTCCGATCCCCAGAAGGGCTGGGCAATGGGGAGCAGCCACCCGAGCAGATGGAGAGGGTGCAGGGAGAAGGCTTTTCTCTTCCATGTGTCCTAATGCCAAAGAATCCTTCTAGGCATCTGCGATACGCAGCAGCCTCTGAGGGAGAGGGAATATGAGTTCACCCCTCCCTGGTTCAGGGGAAGAGAAAAGAAGAAGAATCTGTCTCCAGCTGAAACCATGGGGAGACCGTATGGAGGTAAAACATGATTTCCCAATTGGAATGAGCCCTGCAGCTCTGTTAGCAAGCCCCATGCCATCCTTGGCATCAAAAAGGGCTAGTTTAATTCTTATGCAGTCTCTGCTCTTTTAAAACTGCTGTTTTGCCATATTTGCCCAGCTGTTGCTTTCCGTGTGCCTCTCGCTTGCGGGAGCAACTTGTTTCTCCTGCAGGATGCCCCACGCTTGAGTAGGATATGTCAGATCTGGTTTACAGTGTTCCTTATCCCAGGAGATGCTCTGCACAGCATCCTATCTGTGCTATATCCTGACCTCACCAGCCGCTTTGTAGCTCCTTTCTCGTCTTCTCTGCTGCACCCGGTGCATTGGGGTAGAAGCCCAGGGCGGTGACGACTCAGCCTGTTGCTCAGTCTGCTGCATCCTTGACATCTCTGGGACAGCAGTCGCCAAAGAGCAAGGGAGGAGCCCTAGCCCGGGAGGTGCTGGAGCAGCTGAGCTCCACGCACGGTGTGTTGCAGCGTGCGATTCCTCCCCTGGGCCTTGCTGAGCCGCTTGGAGCCTGCTCTCCTTCTGCGCAGCAAGCAGAGCTGAGGGCAGAGCAGCCGGGACCTGAACCGGCAGGTGCTCCAGCTGAAATCTGTAAATCAGAATTCGTAAATCAGCTTTTTCCTTCCTCCTTCCTTGAAATTTGCACACAGATAAGGTAAAGTCTTTGTCCCTTTGCCAGCAGCTATGCCAGCTGCTTCCTCAGGGTAGACTAGCACAGGCAGGTGGGACTAGTACTTTTCAGAGCCCAGCTCTGGGACTACTTTAATGGTGTCCAAACTTTATGAAGAACTAAGCAACCACTCGCTGAAAAATTAAGCCTTTGGAAGTGTGTACTTGACAGCCTACCTTATCCAAGGATTTTTATAGTCTCTGTGAGCATCCCAGGCGATGGATGCTGGGGATTTCCCCTGCCCTCAGTTCCCTCCAGGCTGGATGAAGCGGCCAGGAGAAGGAGCCTGACAGAAAGTCGTACTTGAAAGTTCAACCAAAGCGAGCAGGAAAAGTGCTTCATCAGCCCTGGGCTGACCTGTGGTTGCACAGAGCACAGGGCTCTTCGTGTACGAGGAACAAGTGCCCTGGAGACTCCCCCCGTGAACACCAGCAAGGCCGGCCTTGAAGCACTCCAGCAAATTTGCAGCTAGTTTAACTTCAGTCTGTCCCTTAGAGGCCCCTTGTCGCTGCAGTGTCAATACAGCCTGGTCCCAAAGCTTCCTCACTGTAGTTCGCCTCCAAGGCACAGACAGACCTCTTCTGCTTGTGGAAGAGTCAGAGGAAGACTCGAGGAGGAGTCTTCCTCTGTGGCTGTGCCAAGGGCTCATAGCACAGAGGGCACCGGTTCACTTAGGCACTGTCTGCTGTGACTCAGCTCTTCCCCCTTCCTAGGGCTGAAGACTCTTGAGGGGTTTCATTTCATATAACATCTGTCTTTGATGGGCTAATTCATGACTCAAGTCACCAAGTACTATTTCAAAGTGAATTATAATCTGCACTGAAAACTGCAGTTCTGAAATGCTAGGAAATGTCAAAATATGTTGTGCTTACCTGACCTTAACTTGCCTTCCCTCATGTTTTTGCAGTGTGACTCATTCTTTAATTAAATGATTGCTGCCCCCTGACAAATTTCAGCCCTATCTTGCAAAGTGCAAGCTCATCAGAGCTTTTCAAAGACAGCACCGACATCCACTCGTGAGCAAAATACAATTAGTCACCTCCTCCTCTGAAAAGTCCCAGCCATTTTGTCTGAAATGACTGCAGATAAATAAATGATTTGATTCCTGTGAGGGTCCTTGCCTCCTGTCTGTGGACATTATATGATGAGTGTGGTGGCTGGGCCTCTGTTTGCCTTCTCCTTGCTGTTGTTGCTCAGCCTGGATGAGCCAGGCGCCTCTTCTGGATCGGGCCACAGTCTGTTGTGTGGTGAAGCTGGGGTAGGACAGAGCTGCTCCTCTGCTGCAGAACTGCCAGAGCCCCCCGTCTTGCTGGCAAGTTCTGAAATGATGGGGCAAGTCCTCCTGGGGCTGTTTAAAGGGAACGTAGGGAAGGCTTGTCATCTCCTGTGGCTCAGGGTCAGCTCTCCTTGCTCTCCGTTCTTCCAAGGGATGTTGAGTATGTTTCCAGTACTTCTGTTTGTGCCATGCACGGGGTTACCTGCTCATAGAATCGCAAAGTGCTGCTTTTTCACTGGCCTCCCTTATCGGCGCTGGGAACGGTTATGAGGGCACCCGCTTGCGGTGGCATATGCAAAGTCTGATTTGTGAGCACAATTACTTGCTTGGTATGCACAAAATAGATTCACTTGCACATTCTGTGGGCATAGCTTAAGAGGCCTGCTGGAGAATTGGTCCCTCAGGGCCAAATGCTGGAAAAAAACAGCCTCTGATTTTGTGCTGTCAGGCTTGCCAGAACAGTGGCATAAATGAGATGGATAGCTACCTTGATTAGCAGGTGCAAATGCATTGGGTTTTTTTTCACTGTCCATAAATCAGGCACTTATCCATCGAAATTCTCTCCATTGCATCCGCAATTGATTCCACCCACAGAACAATAGGGACATACTTGTAAGAAGCGAGTTAGAGGTGGCAGCAAAGGGGCTTTCCTGGAAATTGGCAGAACCCCCCCCACACACACACACACACACCCCAATATTTCCATCATCCTCAAAACGGGTAGTTTGTTACCAGAGCCACAGATGGTGTTCCTGTCCTCAGCAGGCAGGGGTCTTGCAAGCAGGAGAGAGATGTAAGTCATTTTTAAGCATATCCAATTTTTAAGGGCACTTATTAAGAGATTTGGAGGTCGCATGGCTGAACATTTAAATTGGGAGAGGACCAACCTTGGTGCATGAAAACATCCTTTTATTTTCAGAGAGTTCAATTTAATATCACATAGCTTTTGTGCACATGAAGTGATATTTGTTTGTTCCTGTGAACTTCTGCTATTCTCACTGTTGGAAGAGCCCAGTGTCTTTATTGACTTAGACTTTTATAAGATGAGCTCCTGTCTCTCTAAGGTATGTAGTTTAATAACTTGGTCAAAAACCATGTAATATACGATTTCTTTTCATGAGGTGGCACAGCTTGCCTTACGTATCAAGCAGAGCAGGAGGCAGTTAACTCCCAAGCTAATTTAGCTTCAGGCTGAAGTGTTATACATAAACAGCCATCAAAATGTGTGCCTGCAAGGGGGCTGAGTTAAGGTTATCTGCGCTGTCTTTACACTCTCATTTTCTGCCATTAGAGTGTTTAATCCTGCAGCTGCTAATGTTCTTGTAATGGCATTTCTGAGCTTGTCTAAAGACCATGGAGAGGAGGGAGGAGAGATGAGGTCTGTGGTGTGGAACCACTCCTGGGTCCAGCTCACCTGCTCGGCCCCTCTGTGCGTCCCATGGAGGGGCCAGAGGCCACTTCTCAGCCTCCGAAGGGCAATGCTGGAGCTGTGCTCACCCCGAGGACAGCAGCTGTGGCACTGATAGAGGCTGTCCCTCGTGCTCTGCCAGCCCGTTCGGGGCCTTGTGCTGTTCTCTCGCGTCCGCCGTGCACATGTGCCAACAAAGATCTTCCTTAGCTGCGCTGCTTAGGAGCTTAGCAAATGATAATGAGAGTAATATCTGTGCAGAACGTAAACCCAGGCAGAATCCTCCAAAGTTAAGGTTGTGCTTAAGTGCTCTGATGCATCTGGGCAAAGACGGTGACGTTCAATGGGAGTGGAGGAGGAAGGGCTGTCTGCTTGATTCCAAGTTCCACCTCCGCAGGTGGAGCGGGTGTTGGTGGAGCTGAGCCCCCTGCCTCAGCTCCGGGTTGGACAGATGGGAGCCACCTTAGAGCCACAGAGACAGCCTGGTGGCCTATTGCTAGCTGGAAAGAGTTTTTCCTTCCCCTTCTTTCCTTGTGAGATGAACTGCTTTTCCCAGAATTGTCTTTCTCATCAGGATTATGGAATATTCCATCCCTGGAAGTCTGAAACGACAGATAGCAAGGGCTAGAAGAACAACTTCTCAGAGCACTTTCCCTGGCTGTTGCTGCAGCTGCAATTGTTCAAGGCGTCGCAGCCACAGCCAGGGGCTAACCCTGGCTTGGGCGGCAGCTCTCAAAGATTCTTCACTTGTCCATTGAAGTTGGGAATTTAATGATCTATTAAGGCCTTTTTTCATCCTTGCCTGCATTTAATTTTCTCTGAATACGCTTTTCAAAAAGGGCCCTCACTGTGCCATCCCGTAGAGGCGCAGCAAACTCTTTGCGGAGGTTTTTGTTGAGGGTGTTTTAAATTTCTGGAGTTCTAAGGATCAGAAACCCTGGCACGAATCCTGGTGCTCATGTATATGTTGGCCCTTTCCCAGAAAGTTCTTCTTCCTTTTCATCATCGCTGCCGATAGTGGTGCTGCTCCCTGCGAAATGAGCGCGTGGGAGATTGTGGCAGCCGAGGGCTCAGGCACCCGAGCGGACACCAGGCTGGTGTGGCAACTACTGCTTGCAGCTGCTTCAGTGCTTTAGTGCCCTGTGCTAGACTACAGATGGAGAAAGTCCATCTGAGGGACAACGTGGCATTTGAGATGTCCCTGGCGCTTCTAATAAGGCTCCTGATGTTTGTGTTTCCCATGATGGGAAATCACGTGGCACAAGAAGCCCTGCGAGTGGCGTGGTCACCCCACTGCTGTCTTGAAGGTAACCAGACCTGGGCAGCCTCCCACTGTGATCTTGGCAGCTGCAGACCCTTCGCGGGGTGCTGAGGTGGCCGCACCCACAGTACGATGGCACTGCGATGTGCCAGCGCTGACAGAGCATCCAACGGGCAGCCAGGGCCCCACTGCTGCTCGAGGTGCTCTGTCCCAGTTGCTGCGTTGGCAGCTTTTCAGCTTCGGCTTGGCCACCCGCGGGGGCAGCGGGCTGGAGCGAGGGGAGCTCAGCGCAGGGGCTGCGCGCGTGCCGGGAGCCTAGAGCCAGGCCGGGGGCCCAGGGCTGGCCGGGAGCAACGGGAGACGCGGCTGCGGCGGCCTGGGCACCGCGTCAGCGGGCGTCAGCTCCTCCAGGTGCTGAATTAAGAAATTGTTTCTGTGACGTTCCGCCAGGAGCTCGGGAACCCTCAGCAAAGGACACATCAATCCCGCGCTTCCTCTGGACGCTTTGAAACTCTGAGGCCTCAACAGCTTCATTACTGGAGGGAAGCGATCTCAGAGGGACAGTGACACACATTGATCAGCTCGCTGCTGCTCCTCCGTGCTCCTGCTGTCCGTCAGCAGCGCCGCGGGCTCTGGGTGGTGCTGGCACATGGGCCTGTCCGCTGCGGACTGAGGGTTTCCCTGCCGGCAGGGAAGGAGCCCAGTGCTGGCAACGCGGGAAGCAGGAGAGGGGCACCCGTGCCCTCCCCGCTGGCCGGCGCCAGGAGCCTGGCGGGAGCCGTCCCGTCACCCTGGGAAGGCGCCCGCCGCCTCGCGCCGAGGGAGTGATTAACTTAAATGATGCCTTTCTGCACGCAGCGCTTTGTGGCCTAATGAACTCGAGGATAATACTGATTGCAATCAGTTCTCTGTCCAAAA
>VZSV01000103.1:1631162-1643894 GCA_013398735.1 Nothocercus julius
TGCGCAGTGCTCGGCCTCCTCCCGCCGCGCGCGGCTGGGCGCTGCCGCTCCCCTTGCGTCTCCGAGCCCCGCTCAGCGCCCGGCAGGCCCCGCGCCCGGGGCTCTTGTCCCCAGGACAGCGGCTTTGAAGGCAGAGGCGCTGCCCCGAATCACGTCCCGCCAAGAGCAGCGGAGTCTTAACGCCTCTGATGGAGGTGCTGCCGCGGAAAAGGAAATCCCCCAAATCAGCGGCACAGAATCGGGGCTCAGGACCCCAGGTTTGTTCCAGCAGTGTCCAACCCCCAGCTCCGTGAGTAAAAATCCCCATGACCGCAAAGAGCAGCTTTGCCGGGAGCCGCGGCTGCGTGCTGGGCTGGTGGATTAAGGGGATCTGGCGGCATTATCGCAGCAATCGTCTCGCCCTAATGATGCTAACGGGATTAGCCGGCTCGCCGGCGGCAGCGGGATTCCTCGGGGAGCGATTCTTCACACCCTGCTCCGCGCTCCCCGGACCTGCTCCGCGCACCCTGCTCCGCAGACGGAGACAACCGGGAAGGTTTCAAACACAGCGCGAGACCCAGTTTCTGTCTCAGAAAGAGGAGCAGCAGCACAGGGCCATGGGTGAAAGGAAGGAATAAGTGTGCACTTCTCAGCTTAGAAAATAATACTGGAAATGACTCGAGCTTCCTGTTGAGCTGGTCCAGGTGCTGGAGGTGGTTTTATTCCAGCGTAGCATGGTTTCCTTTGCAGCGCGTGCTGTTGGAGGCAGTGAGCCCCAGCGCGGCTTGTGCTTCGTCCGGGAAAGCCACAAAGCTGCCGGCTGTTCCGGGTCCTTTCCGCAGGGAGCAGCTGGCAAGTTCTTGTATTACCCTGTTCCTGCAGGTTAGACTCTTTTCACCTCCGTCGCTTTAGAGGACGGTGGCAATGGCTGGAATAGCCCCAAACGACGGGAGGCTGCAGCGGCGCGTTCCCTTCCCGGTGCTGCGGCGCATGCGGAGTCGGAGTTGTCCAGGTGCTGGGGGCTGAGCAGCCACTGCCACCCCAGCTGGCAGCTCCTCGCTGTGCTGCGCTTGGCTCTGGCGCTTCAAATCGAGCTGCCGGTAGTCACCGCCAGCATCTGTGGAAATGAGAGCAGAAAGAGGAAGGTTGCATGTGAGATGCATCCGCAGTGTTTCTGGCATGTGTCCTGATGGTTGAGCCCGAGGTTCATCCCCTGTAAGCAGCATAGAGACCCCACTGTTACCTGTATTTAGTTGTGGGTATGCAGTCTTTGAGAAAGGAGGAGAGTAGGAGCAGCAGGAGTAGCTGTATGCAGAAACAGACTCCCAATAACTCTCCTTGCTGCTGTTGCTGTTACATTCCTGACTTCTCTGCAATGGCAGAGGTGTTGACTCCCTCCCAGCGTTTTGTTAACCGACAGACTGGAAATCCAGCTCCATGCATCCAGAATTTAAGAAGGACCTGCTCTAGCTTAAACTAAGCAAGCAGTGATCCTGCCTCTTGCAATAATAGACTGAGATTTTCTGTGGATTATCCAACCTGACTTGTGGGTTATGAATTCAAAGGAAGATGAATGGCTGTGTTTTTACCACTGTGCACAGTGAGGGTGTCTGTTTGCAGAAATAGGATGCTTTTCACAGCATTTTGCAGATTCTGAGTCATTTGTCCTGTTGCAGAAGCTGAATGCCACACTGAGCCATGTGCGGAACCAGTGCAAATTGCATCCAGCTTCAGGTTTGGTTATTTGTCAAAGCCTGTCACTGACTTTAAGCTCGGTTTGAAGCCCATCTTAACCTGAGCAATGCTGAGCAGATAACTCTTCTTTTTTTTTTTGCGTTAGAAGCTCATGGAATTTAGCAGTTTGAGGCAGGAGCGCTAGTTTTTGTTTTGTTTTGGCATTTGCTATTTTAGCAACGTGTTAACGTCCACTATTTAGGAAATGCGTTTCCTCAGAGGAGGAGTTGGAGATTGAGGGAACCCCCTTTGCTGTCGCTCTGGGCACTCGGCCTGCCAAGGGAGCGTTTCTGGGTGTGCGGGGATGAGCCCTGCTCCCAGCAGAGCTCTGTGGCTGCCTCTGCAGCCTGCCCAGAGGGGCTGAGAAAAGAGGTAAGATCGTAGCAGTTTGGAGGGGCTAAAGAAATGAGTAGATATCCAGCAGTGCTAAAAAAGCAAATGCTTGTGGCAAGCTATGGGAGTGCAACACGTTCTGCTGAGTTCTGTGAAAATCCTCCTAATAGGTCTGAAACAAATCTTAAACCATCTGGTTAAGGAGGGCACCGTCTGGTTAAATGGGATTTCTATACTCTGCCAAAGTTGTGTGGGTCTCCCTGGAAAGGCTGGACCCATGGGCTACGCGGGCTTGGTGGGGACAGGTATATGTGATCTCAGGGCCTGGCAGGGCTCTCCCTCTCTTCCCTGCCTGTTGATACCCGCACAGAAAGGTGAGTCGGTGCCAGGGCTTGCCCTCTCACTTACAGAAATAAACCTCCCAATAAACCACCCAATAAAGCCTCAAGCGCCGGCTGTAGCTGTTGGAAGTCTAGGATTGGAGTCGATAAAATCAATATTTCTGCAGGTTGATAGAGTTTCTCCTTCCAACACCAAACTGACTGAACAGTAAACAAACCGGCGGACAAAATAAACACGTCGGCGCTGCAGGAGAGGGGTTAACTGCCTTGGCACCCGCAGCCATCAATAACGAGGGAGGCCGTTCGGGCCACTTGATGCCAGCCTGGGAAGGTGCTGGCTGGTTTGCTGTGATGTCCGTGGCGGCAGCAGAGAAGCAGCCGGTGCCCCAAGCCTCCCAGCTTTGCTTTGCAAGCATTTCGAGATGTCTCTCGTCTGCAGAGCGTATATTTGTTATGTAATAAGCGCCAGGAATTAATGATCCACGGCGCGGCTGAGGAAACTTGCGTGCTAAGCACCCAGGGAAAAAATAACTTCTCTCTCCTTTTTTTCTTTTTTCTTTTTTTTCCCCCCTCTTGTAAATCACTGATGGAGCCATTAGGACACGCGTTCCTTAAAGCAAGAACGCCCCAGCCCGCCGGGCTCCTCTGGCGCGGCTGAACTCTAGCAGGAGTTAACGCCGCTGTCTCCTTCCCAGCGCTTTCCCTTCGGAGAAGTAACGCTGCTACCTCTCCCGTTATGAATCATGAGGTTAGCAGCTTTTGACAGATCATAAATCAATGCTTCGAAGTCGCTAGGACAAATCCCAGGACATTTAATCTTTAATATTAGACGTGTTTAAAGCAGTGAATATTTCATGAAGGTGCTGTTGCATTTTAGGACATCATTAGCTGTCTCTTTTTTCTTTTTCTTTTTCTTCTTTTTTCTTTTCGCCTCCCTCCCTTCCAGGCAGCTCTTCTCAAAAATCTCACCGGTTGAACCCCATTCCTTTCCCTCCTGACAATAAAGCTCTTTACCGTAATCCCTGCAAGACATTTTAAGAACTTGCTTAGGAACCCAAAGAACACATAGGTATTTGTCAGTCTGCATTAACTCGGTGACAGGGGCATCCCCACTGCCTCCCTTCTTGCAGCATCTTCCCTCCTTCGCGCCTGGGGGTGAGAGCAGAGGCCAAGCAGCTCCCCTGGCTCTGAGCTCATCCCGTCACTCTGCGAGGCAGGGGCGTGATGGGGAGAGGGAGTTGGGGGGGGGAAAAAGGGAATCTGGTAACCAAAATTCTTTGTGCGAATCCAGATCTTTTTGTTTTGCCATTGCTTGCTCCAGGATAGGTTGTTTGACCAAGCATGGAATCAATTTGGGCTGTGCTTGGTCAGGTTTCTGTGCAGAAGTCCCACGTCGTGCTGTCAGAAGTGCGTAACAGGGCGAGCAAGCACAGAGGGGGAAGGCAAGAGAGCAGGCGGGTGACAGGGGCCAAGAGCCTGTTAGCACCGGGAGGAGGCACAGAAAAGGGTGCTGAATACAGAAGATGGAGGCCGGGTAGGATGGGACGTCAGAACTTTCTGCACTATGTTCCTCCCGTGGAAATGGAGCCAGAAAAGCTGGGAAGGAGCCACCTCGGCCACTGCTAATTTTGGGATTGGGGGAGAATTTGCTCTCCCGACATGGCAGGAGGTGTTATTAGAGGCAGAGGTAAGAAGGGGAGCTCTCTGCCACGGTGGGTCCAGCACGTCACAGGCTGAACCACCGGGGTGCGCAGGTACGTGGGGTAAGGACAGAAGGAATCTCATCATGTAATCCCTTTCATAAAAACTCTTTTTGTGTTATTTTATATTTCTGCATCTCCTCACCTGGATGCTTCAGGAGAATCCAGAGTGTTTTTTTTTTTTTTTTATCCAGGAGTGGGATAAGGGAAGCCTGTGAATGACAAGGAAGAATTTTCCAGTGTAGTGATTTCTCACGTGCTTCTTGTAGCGAGAAGTCTGATCTCCTCCGTTTTCCCTTTCAGGGGAATGCAGCTGTCATGAAGGTTATGCCCCAGACCCCGTCCATCGTCATCTGTGTGTGCGCAGTGACTGGGGACACAGTGAAGGGTGAGTGGGAGCTGAGCCCCCATCTAAAGATGTTTGCTATGGGAGTCAAATCTTCCCCTGTGTTTGGCACCAGAGGCAAATCCGGGGGCCCAGGTGTGGTGTTCTTGCTGAGTGACATGATCTGGTTTCTCTGTCTCCTCCTCTGTCTCCTAGGCCTTGGCCCTACACCACACTTGAGAGGGGATACGATCTAGTGACAGGAGAGCAAGCACCGGAGAAGATCCTCAGGTGAGCTGAGTGAACGTTCAGCCTGCCCGCCTGCGAGGTGTGTGCCTTGGGGAGCACTCCGCAGCAGACTGCTCCCTCCCAGCCGCTCCCTGCTCCATCCCGGCCCACGTTCTGAGGCACTCTGGTGTTATTTGCCTTTGAGAAACCTTGAAGATTTGTCTATACTCTGCTGAAGGAGAACGGCTTTCCTTCTCACGTTGTGTGCTGGGCGTGCAGCTGAGCAAAAGTGAGGACAGTACGCACAGAAAAATCCCCTTCATTAGAAGGACCAGCATGACCACCCCCATGCTCTCCCTGTCATATCTTTAGCTATTTCTCTTCTATTTGTTAGCACTGGTCTTTTGGTACAAGATCAGGAGACTACTTAATCTGGTAATGCCATAACTGCTCTGGTTTTCAGGTGGTCAGAGGCCCACCGTTTACTGCAGATGTTATGTTTCTACATAAGTTTGTCCTCGTTTCAGGTCCACCTATAGTTTGGGTCAAGGCCTGTGGCTGCCCGTCAGTAAGAGCTTCGTGGTGCCTCCTGTGGAGCTTTCCATCAATCCTCTCGCCAGCTGCAAGACAGATGTTCTGGTAACAGAAGATCCAGCAGATGTCAGGTAGGAAGCAGATTTCTCCTTTTCTTCATGCTTGAGTCACTAGACAGTTCTTCAGATTTCTATTGAGAAGGTGGTAATTTCTGGGGCAGTAAGTTTGATTACTTCTTTTTTTCCAATGAGAAACCTGATGTGACAGATCCTTCCTTTTTTTGGGGAGGTGGGGGGTTTGTTTGGTTTTGGTGGGTTTAGGCCAGACCTGTGTGTACAACTCTCGATTTTGGCCTAAAGTCCAAGTCTGCCAATGAAATCAAGTAAATTGCTGCAAACATTTAGTGAGGCAATTTTTGGCTTAAAGTTGATGTTTGATTGAACAACTTAGACATGCATTTGCCAGTATGGAAATGCCATCATGTTTCAGAAACTCTTACGTATATCACACACAGCCAGCCCTAGATACTCTGCTTTCGTGATCATGAAGGACTAGGATCAGACCTGGTGGAAGGCAAAGTCACTTGTCCAATAACTATCTTATAATAGTAGTGGTTTTCTTTTTCTTCCTTGAGTTCCATGAATGCCCTAATATTTCTGTGGCTTCCCCATTTGGACTAGGTTGTCAGGGAAGGAGGAGAGGAATTTGTAGTGTGGGGTTCTCACTTACACCCTTGTAAATGAAACCTGAATTGAGAATACCAGATATAAATATTGGAGTGACCCAGGTAGAGAAGGGAGACAAGTTCAATGAGCTTGTATCTTACATGCAGGCAGTGCTGAATTATTAAAACTTTAATAAACGTAATAATAAATATTTGATGTTGAATTATGGAAGGTTTCACAGATACAGTGAAAACCAAAAAACGATCTATTATTTCTGCATTAGAACTTAAACACTTCTCAAACAAGGATGAGGCAGCCAGCTCAGGGTCCCTGTGATGGATGGAAATCAGGGTGGCACCGCCTCAGCTGGGCACCGAAAGTTGATGGGGGGAGCGGTGCAGAGGAGCTTGGCCTGGGTTGCTCAGACCCACCGCAGTTTGAGAGCAGGGACGGAGCTTTGCCCGGTGCCCACGAGCACTGTTCTGTCCCATGTCTGTGCTGAGAGCGTCCTGTGTCTGTGCTGAGGCTCTTGAGCCCTTCTTGCTCAAAGGAAGCACCCAAGAAAGGTGTAAAGGTTTTTGTCTCGCAGCATCTTTGCTTTGTCCCTCTGCACTGAGCCACGTGTTTTGGCAGCATCACGCAACAGTTCTGAGGATTCTGTTTTCCAGCCCACAGTCTGTGGTGTCTGCACTACCTCTAGCCGGGCTGGGGTGCAGGTGTCCAACACGGTCAGGTCGCGGCATCTGGAGGGGCCACGCTGGGCTGCGAGACGGCGGTGGTGCCGCTGCCCCTGCGCTGGGGGCTCCTCCATGCAGCACTGCGGAGATGCAGCTCCTGCACAGCCGTGTCCCAGCACCAGGGGCTCGTGTCCTGCTCCGTGTCAACGCAGCTCCTGCACAGCCCTGTCCCAGCACCAGGGGCTCATGTCCTGCTCTGTATCAATGCAGTGGTAGCGCATCCATGTCTCAGCACTCTGCGTGTCCTGCTTGTTCTCCCGTAATGCTGCAATGGTAATTCAGCCCTGTATTCCTTCTGTGTCATTAATAACAAGCGTGCTGCATTCCTGCAGACCTCTCATTAGTCTGACACCTTTTGGCTCAGGGGGCACTTATCTGGAAGACTTTAATGGAGGAAAATTGCAGCAAGCCTGGTTTGGAGAAAACAACCGATGAAGTCGTTACAACTCGGAGGGTTAAAGGTTCCAATGTGGCTGTGTGTTTTTATGAAGCTGTTTGAGACTGCGGAAAGGACAGGTGGGGATCTGCCTTTCAGCAGCTCTCCAGAGAAATGCTGGCTCCCTGCTGTTGTTCTGAGCAGTATTGTTCTCGGTGTGTTTTGCTGCTGAGTTGTGCTACAAGCTGCACGCAGGGGTTTGGGGAATTGGAACAAAAGGAGCGGGCTGCATTTCAGTCATTAAAGAAACTTCCTGGGGATGCAAATGGAAGGTCCCCACACCGGCACCTTAGCCGGGCAGGATTGCTGCCCGTGCCCTGCATGAAGGCTGGGGGCAAGTCCTTGCATGCAGGCTCGATGGTGATGATTTTAGGCCTATATATCATAAACTAAGCACAAGGTTTCTCTTGGCGTTAATGAAACTTTAATGTATTATTTATGAGTAACCATATTAAGCATCCCCTCCTCGACCCCGGAGTGCGACCCCTTGCATGTTGATAACATCGCTCCCTCATGATTGCAGCTGTGCTAACGGTGACATCTTTGCTAACGTAGTCCGTACACGTTTTAGCAAACAGCCAGCGCTCAACCCTGAGAGCAGTGAGGGATTGAGCAGGAGTGGATGGCAAATGCCCCGTCATCTCCTGCTTCCCCTGCCCGCTTGGCCGGCACCCTCCGCTCGCCTCTGCAAAGCGGGGAGCTGCACGGCCCCGCGTTGCCACCAGCTCTGAGGAAAAGTTTATAATTTCTCCAGAGCAGATATAAATCACGGCAGAAGCCCCAGGTGCTGCCTGACATGACATATAGCTCTATCGTTATGGCAACCATAGAAACAAATAAAATCCCTGCCTTTGCTTGACAAGCCTCTGAGATGTCCTGATGGAGAGACAAGTGTTCAGCAGAAGAATGAATTCTCTTGAACTCGCTGTCAATTCATCTTTGTTTTGCTCCCAAGTGAGCCCCTTTGCTCTCTGAATTCTTTGGCAAAGTATAATCAACAGGCAGTGGGGGTTTTTTATGTTATATATGTTTTTGATTCGGTTGTTAGTGCCACGCACAGTGCGTTTGTTCCGCCGAGCCCTGGAGGCCTTTGCTGCCCGTCTGAGCTCCTTGTGTAGCTCCCCACGCTGAGGACAGGGCTGAGCTTTTCTTCCCAGCATCTCCCTGCCCAGGTCCGTGGCCACCGGCCCAAGTGTGACGGGGACCTTTTCACAAGCACCGTGTGGCACTGTGGACCAGGCCCTTTCCCTGGCTCCGTAAGCAGCCGTCTGAGAGCAACTGCGGAAGCACCAGGAGCAGCTGCAAGTTTAGCGGTTGAGTGACTGCTCTTCCTGTCACTGATGGCGCTGCAAAGCACAGGAGGGGAAGCAAAACCAAGCAGATAAACAGATTTTGTTGATATATTTATCAAGACAATTAAAAAAAGCCAAACATGCAAAAGTTTTCTCACACTCGGCTTGATTCCCTTTAATGTCGCTGGGATCTCTCATCACTCTGCAGCTTCCCTTGATGCCAGTCCTGATACCGGGTCTCCTGTTGCGGGTGTTTCTGCGTGTTGGCCCAGCCCTGTCCAGCGCCCTGCTCTCCTCTCCACCAGCTCCTGGGAAGCTCCCGTTTCGCTCCAGCAACAACCGGGCTCAGTGGTTGAGCAGGATCCTGGGGCAGGCAGTGGATTTAAGCACTGTAATTTCCAAAATCCAAAAACAGTGGATTTAATTCACTGGTGTGAATACTTGGTAGAAAAGGGAGCTGCAAGTTAGCAGAATCATACGTTGGGTTTCTTCAGTGTTTTTCCTTCCCTGTTTGATGGTGAGGTTTGTTTTTATGTCTCTGCCTTTGCTTCCTGTTAAACATTGTCTGCAACATGCTTTGTAGCTGCCTGTTCAAAGACGGCGTGGTCCCTGTGACCTCTCTGTTTATAGAAAGAGCCTTTCTATAGTGTTTTATCTTATTTATCTTGTTTTTCCACTCTGTCTGAGGTTTGCTAACTCTGCCTTTGTGGCCATCTCCCTGCCTGTGGCAGGACTAGAAAATTTATGGGCAGGAGAGAGAGCAGTGAGTTTGTCCAGCCAAGACAGGGATGGTCTTTTTCCCTTGTTGTGGTGTGTCTCCTACCTCACACCATGTTTCACCCTACAGATTACCAGGAGAACCAGGGAGGAATATTCTACCCGCTGGTCTGCAAAGCACAAACCCGCTGGGTGCCAGTTCGTGGTGTGGTCACCCAGGAACCCTGGGCTTCCAGGCCTTTCCTCACCTGCTTTTCCATAGCTTAGCCATGAGTTTTCTTCCCCCAGATGTAGAGGTTCGTGGTCCCGTGGATACACAGCTCATTGCACGAACTTGTGTCCTGTTACTGTCCTCAGTGCTACCTGAGCTCTGCTGTGCTGGAGTCCCACATTTTAAACTGACTGTTCCCACAGGAATGAAAGGACACGTTGACATTGATTTGTCCATTTTGTTGGTATTTGAATATTGGGAACCACCCCATCTTCCCACATTTCAATCCATCCCGCAGAGGCAGCTGGGAGTAGAGACACTGGAGTAGATACCACCTCCAGTGGCCTCTCCCTGCCCGGGAGGGCTGTTCCACACCTCAGAGTTTTACCAGGACATGCTCTTGGGATCCTGGATTTTATCCCTGTAGTTACCAGACAGAACAATCTGCTGCAGTCTGTGCACCCTCCTGCCTTCCGGAATAGCTGCATCGCATCACTTAAACATGCACCCCACTGCCCCCGCGTCCCGCTATACATGTGGGGCCCTGATGACCTGTCCTTCCCCCCACTCTGCTCTCAGCACTAGGTCCAGATTCTCAGTCTGCCATCCTGGAGCAAAGGCTCTTTTGGGGAGGGGTTTACCAGCCTTTCAGAAAGCGTCGGGTCACTGCGGATGGGCACGGGGTTCAGCGGCCGCGCGGAACCCGCGAGGGGCAGGAGCGGAGCCGCCCAAGAGCTTTGCAGAGCAGGAGCTTGGGCCCAGCACACGCACCGCGCGCGGACTCGGCTTTGCCGCGCGGGTTGCCTTCACGCAGCGCGAGCTCCGAGCGCGGCCGCGGCGGCCGCCCGCCTGCGCTGCCTTCACGCGCTGCCTCTCGCAGCCCTGGCCGAGCAAACCCTGCAGGATGTTTTTCTGCATCAGCTTCCAAGCGGGTTTTCCCTTCTCCTGCTCGAAGCAGAGATGACTTCTTAACATGGGAGGGAAAGCTGAGGAGCGGGGATGCTGGGGACAGGGTCTCCTCTGCGGCGAGTGGCTTCGGTTCCTCGCCGCGCTCTGCCCCAGGGCTCCCGCGTCTCCTGTGATGTCCTGAAGTCCATAAAGAGCCTGGAAGCAGCGGTAGGGGAGCGGATAACCAAGGCCATGTTCCTGCCCGATGCACAGCTCTGCTTCAGCTCAGCCGTAGCTGGGGAGCAGCTCCAGGATGGTCCTGTGTCCATAGGAAAAAAGTGAATGTATTTTCCAAAGCTGTTTTTTAATGAAACTTAGAAAGAACTGGCACAACTAAACAGTCAGTTCTGGATGGATTCCTGTTGCCTTAAACTTGTCCGAGGTGAACTGTTTCTACATCTCCTTTCTCTTTCTTTATCTCCTGTAACTACTATTGGATCTCTTCATTCAGAGGACAAAACTAATAAAATTCATCAGAGATGAAGTGTTGCTGGGAACATGCCAGTGTTCCGGGATAAGCTGCAAAGCTGGTACTAGGAAGAGAAATTACCTTGGTGGCAGCTCAGGGGAACAGAAGTAGATGTGACCAAGGGGTGGCTGTTCTTCCCTTTTAAAGGCACCGCATGAAAGACACTGGCCCTACAAATTTGGACAGGACTCCTGGAGAAAATGAGGTTGTGCTGGGACCGATGCAAGGGCAGCCACGGCCTCCAAAGACAAATGAAGTTAATTAGTTCCAGGTTCTGCTCCCGAGCAGCCGGCGCGGGGTGATGTTTCCATCGACGCTGGTGCCTCGGTGCGGTGCCCCCTTGTGCCCCGAGGGCTGGCTCTGCTCTGGGATGTCACCCTTGCTCTCAAGGTGATTTATTAAGGCAAAGTGCCCTGCCTTTCTCTCCTGAGAGCCTCTGAGTCGCTGGAGGGCGACAGGGTGGCACTTTTGGAGCATCTCCGGTAGCTTTGCTGAGCAGCTTAGGCACTGCCTGGGCTCTCCCTGGGGTCAAATCCCACCGCTGTCGGTGGCCATGAAAGCCCAGGCTCTTCCATGGCTTCTGAGAGGGTGTTGGTGGCTCCCAGGCCACTTCCAAGGCCGTCGGGTGTCAGTGAGGACGTGGCGACAGCTTCTCGGCTCTGCCAGCAGCAGCCAGTGCTGCCTGGGGTCACCCCCTGTCTCCTCCTTCAACCAGGAGCTCCCCAGTGCAGGACAGTTGTGCACAGGCCCTTCCTGGCCCCTTCACCTCCAGCAGACGTGATGGAAGTGACTCGAAGGAGGTTTGAAGGACCAACCCACCCAGTGAGTGGCCTCCAGACCATCTTGGTGGCGGCTCTGGATGTGCCTGGGGCTTGGAGGATGCGGCACAAACATGGCCCCCACCTTCGGTTTTGCTGATTTAGATTTTTATAAGTACTTGTGTTGTAGTTCTCTGGCCTCCCCAAGTCTGTCTTGCAGAAAGCAAAAACTCTCTAAACTTCTTCATTGCGCCGCTTTGCAGAGGTCTGGTGGGTGCTAGTGGTTTCCCGGGCCCTAAGCAGAAGTGCATTAAGCAGAATATTGTTTTGAGGGACTAAATCAAAGAAGAACATTGCAAAGCTGGAGAGGATTGGAAGGAGGGCTGTGAAGCAAGCGGGAGGGGGAAAAAAAAAGAAAACATGAAAATTAGGTGAAGCCTAGCAAAAAATAATCCCATCTTGGGAATTGCCCTGCTTTCACCGCCTGAAGAATTACTGAGCACTAATCAATTCAACTGCAGACATTTCCTCTGGTGTTTTTGATATAATGAGGTGCTGTTGGCTGCAACCAAGTGCCTTTTATCATGCTATAGATCGGCGCAGTTAGGGCCGGGCTGCCGCGCAGCGACGCGGGCTGTGCCGGGCCCGGGGCTCCGGAGGGGATGCGAGCGGAGCTGAGCAGGCCCCGGGGCCAGCCGGAATGGAAGGAGCGGCGCCAGCGCTGGGAAGGAGGGACGCGGCTGCTCGCGCGGCGCTTACATAATTCAGCCGGTGCATGTTGGTTTTCCCCCGTCGGAGGGAGCGGGAGCGGGGGGTTTGAGCGGGCAGCGGCGGGGACGAGGAGAGTGGCAGGATGCAGAGCCCGCGGGGCGTCCAGACCCGCCGCTCCGCCGCGGAGGGCCTGCTCACGCAGGGGCTCCTGGCATGACCAGGGGTGTTTTTTTCTTGCATCCGCCCTTGACCGCGGGCTGGGTTGCCCCTCGGTGCCTCTCCAAGGAGTCCGACTGAGCCCTGCCCTATGTGTTTCTTGGGGCAGGTGTGCCGTGCGGCGTCTCTGCCGCGTCCTTCGCTGCCCTTGGGACCGTCCGCGCGGCCCCGTGCTTGGCTCTGCAGCCGTGGACGGGGGCTCCGTGCGGGCAGCGGCTCTGCGGGAGCTGCGCTGCACCCGGGAGCTCGCAATTAAGCGCCGGCTAATACTACCCTGCTGCTCTGGAAGGCTTAAAATGACATAAATGAAGAAGCTGAGAATTAAGGCAGGGTACTGTGCAAATATGCACTGAGCTTTTGCAATGAGAAGTCTCTTTATTCAGTTCAATCCTCATTTT
>VZSV01000103.1:1644864-1675812 GCA_013398735.1 Nothocercus julius
TGATCTCTAGAGGTCCCTTCCAACCTCAACCATTCTGTGATGCTGTGAAGCCCCCAAGCTCTGGCCTCTTGGTCGTGGCTCTGGCAGTGTGATTAATGTGGGCACGTTGCTGCTACCGCCAGGATTCTCTGACCTTTACAAGGTCTGTTTTAGCTTTCCCTGGTGGCAGCAGGGCTGGGGGAAGGTCTGGGCTGGGAAGGCAAGAGCAGTTTAAAGGGCAGTGAGCCCGTTTGGAGGGACAACGAGGAGTCTCTGTGCTGGCTGTCGGCTCTGCCGGCCTTTGCGCTAGGCGTCCTACACAAATGCTTTCTCAGATCGAATCTGGAAATGTAAAATGAGCATGAAACACTGTGTGACCTAGTTAGAAGCTCCAAGTGGAGCTTTCTGCCGCAACGGGACGGGAAGTGGCCCGGGAGAGGCAGGATTGCTGCGGTGCCTCCCTGTGCCGACGCCGTCGCGCGCTCCCGCCGGAGCGAGCGCAGCTTTAGGCCCCGTGGGTGCCTGCACTTTTCGCAGCTGTCTCCGGGGGTGTCAGGGTGAGAGGGCCGGAGGGGTTTCCTCGCGGGCCTGGATCGTGCCGTTCAGTCTGACAAATCCCGTCTTTTGTGCCCTGCTGCACCCCGAAGCTGCCGGGAGCTGCTGAGGTCCTCGCTGCCGTGCTCAGCGCGGACGCGCGCGCGCTCGGATCTGCTCCGCACGTCTCGGGAGGACAGAGCACCGAGAGGCTCAGGATGGTGCAGAGGACATTTGATCTATGAAATCCAAATCTGTTTAGATCAGAAACTAAGTCCAGCCTCGGAAAAACTTTGTTACCACAGTCTTCAGGTGTGGCATTTGCCAGTTGCCCCAGGCAGTATTTCCCCCGTTGTAAATCTGGGACTATTTTAGTGGCGTTATCTCCAGTGTGACCAGAATTCTGCGTACCAGCAGGCAGCTTGGGCATTGGGAATCACATCCTTATTATTCCTGGCAAAGAGCAAAATGGTCTTCCCCGCCCCACAAAACTAGATATGAGTTATGCAGTGGAGCCCTAAGACAGGAAGACCCATCAAGTCCTTCAGCCTTCACTAACAAACTCCTTTTCCCAATGGGAGCATTAGTGAAAATATCCAATAGGGTCAATCTCCAATCAGATTAAGAAATATTACAGAAATTCTCTTCATCCTCCAGCAGAGCTCAATGTCTGGCTGCAGCCAGACAGTTTCTTACACACAGGGATTCTCGTGTGAATCCTTATCCATGGCAGATTGGCTAATAAATTTCCTACATCACTGTAGCAGATTATGTGTTGAAGTTCAGACAGATTAGGTGGTTTCCTTTCCTGGAAAAAAACACATAATTCTCTTATCAAAGAAAGATAAGAAATCAATCTGATATACTTAAGAGTCAACAGGTAGACCCAGAGGGACCCAGGAGAGTGAAATGGTGATAGGAAGAAGCATGTGAGACCGTCGCTGAAACAGGCAGTCAGCGCCTGTCCCAGGTGGGTGTTGCTGTTGTAGATCTACACTTTTTCACACGAGGGGTAGCCCTCGATGTGGCCGCACCAGCCGGCGTGTTCGGTGCACAAGTGTCCAAGCAAGACAGAAATTTGTCATCCCAGAGAGTGCTCCTGAGCATAAACCAAGTTCAGTCCATCCAGGGGGTCTTCTGCCTTCTCTGGATTAATAACTGTTAGGAGAGTCAAGCTGCAACCCATGACAAATACTTACAAAAATCTAAATCAGCAAAGCAGAAGATGGGGGCCACGTTTGTGCCGCATCCTGCCGTTGTGCTGCCTGCTGATTTAACACTCCCCTTTGTGTCTGCGTGACCATCGTGGCTGGCAAAAGCTGGATAAGATCTTTAACGTGTAGAGGAGCTTCCCCTTGGAGGAGCTTGTCTGAGCTGAGCCCACAGCACGGGCTCCCTCCCATGCTCTACAGCATTCCCAGCTACCCGAGAAAGAGGGTTTCCTGGTCTCTCCCAGTGACAAAATCAATACCAAAGGCCCCCATTAATATTCTGGGAATGGCAGAGAAGATTGACTGCCTCATTAGCAGGCATCGTGTGGAACTCTGACAATAATTAACAACTCAACGGTCTTATTTGCTGGCCTATCACAGAAGTATTCAATCAAAAATGTAATTTGCTCGACGCTCCCATTTACCATAAAGAGAATATTCCTTCAAAGTTTTAAATAGACTAATTAAGAGGGAAGAAATACAGGCAAAAAATTATTAACAGTATAGTTTTAATGGGAAATTACTGGTGCGTATTAATAATGCAATAACCATTTTTAACAGCTGTCTGTCAGTTTGTGGGCCGGGGTAATTAAATTAGTCACTAAAGGGTTAGTCAAATTAGGCGTCAGAGAGCAGCGCTGGGGCTGACGAAGGCGTATCAGGCTTAATGTTCTGGCACGTGAAGGAGGTGGAGTTGCAGGCAGGAGTCGACCCAGGAAGCGCTTGATGACGGGGACCTTCCTTCCCTGCTGCCATCCCGTTTGCCTTCCGGCACGGGATGCAAGTCCCCCCGCGAGGCTGGGGAAGCCCTCGTAGCCCTGTCTGCACTGGAGACCAAGCTGCTTGTGTGCTCTGTTTCGTACCTATCCCATGAGAAATAGCAGGAAGGGATGAGCTCCCCTGGCTTTATTCCAGAGCTGCACAGTTGCTTTCCTGAAGGCTTCAAGATCCCCCTCGGAAATAGCATGGGCCTGTTTGAAGACACGGGCACCATCGCTGTGGGGGTACCAGGGAGGTCCCTGCTGCAGTGGAGCTCTTGGGGTGCACAAAGGTTGCAAGTGCCAGGATCTCCTCTTCCCTAAATACCCCTCGTTTAGATGAACTCTCACTGCTAAGATGGGGCAGGGAGGCGAGAGGAGTGGAGGAGAGCTATGCAGCTGCAAAGACCGGGCTGTCTCCGACAAAACAGTGAGAAAAACTCCTTTCTGAGCATAAACATTGCCCAGAGTGATTTCCTCTGTGCCGTCTACTTTAGCCTGATGTTGTTTAAGGTTTAAATCTCTTCCTGAGAGCCAAAAGACAGATGTGCATGGGTTTTTTTCTGGCAGTTGCTTTCTAGATTTTATATTCTGTAGGCTTCAGGCTTCTGTTTCCCCTTTCTCTACTCTCTCTCCTCTTCTGAAATGAATCTCAGTTACTTCTGGATGTTGTCAAGCCTGAAAAACATCTCTCTTGCCGCCAGCCTATTAAAAAACATATTTACAACTCCATAAAGCAAAGCTAGTTGTCAAGGTAATGTCCTGCTGGCTCCGGTGCTTCCAGGGCAGAGGGTAAATATTTGGGGAGGCGCTTGGTTGCGTGCTTGGTTGAAGCAAAAATTTTAGGCTGAACAAAAAGTTTTCTGGCTGGGAAAATTGTATTCAGCCTGGAGGAGGTTTTCATGGAAAGCACAGAGCCGGAGGGACTAGGGAGGCTTGGGTCCCCTGCCAGGGGACCAGTTCTATTGTCATGAGCCACTGTCCCTTGCCCTCTCTAAAGCAGAATGGGGGTGCTGGACTCTGCTTTGGGGCAGGAAATGATTACTCCTTCCAGTGTGTTTTTTTTTGAGATTTCAGATACCTTTTTCCAATTTATACTGATGAAGTGAGGACCTTTTCAATGGCATATCTACATGGTAGAGCAAACCAACATGAAACCAAATCTAGACTTGCATTTCTAATTAAATATATGGTTAAGCAGGCACCTAATTTCATTAGAAAAACCCAGTAAGTACTCACCTAGGTGATGAGAAGTCCTCAAAAGCCTGAACTGTAATATTTTTTGTGTCTCAGTAGCTGCATGGGAGAGCAGTGAGTCACCATCCTTGTTGCTTTGCGTGGAAAGCAGGAGAAGAGCAGAGACCCAAGCCCCTGGCTCCTAGTCCTGTGCACATTTGCTAGCGAGGAAGAGCTTCCCAGCTGAGTTACCATCCGGGCATCGCGGCAGGATGGGGAGCAGCTAAATATGTGCATGGTGCCGGGGGAAACGCAGCCATACCTAGTGCAGACGGCTGTGGTGTGGCTGGTGTTTCCTCACAGCACTTCCAGCAGAGAATCCTGGAGGGAAGAGAAAGTAAAGGGCACCCAGGTCAGAGAAACCACTGCAACACCTGAGCATCCCAGTGACTGCAGAAAATGCGCCTGCCCATGTTGCAGCATGGTGAACGGCCAGCCAGGCGCTCTGGCAAAGGCAGGCTCAATTCTCTTCCTCACATGTTGGAGAATTATGAGCCATATAGATTATTTTAATGGCCGTATTACTTCCAACTGTGCCTCTACCATCTGTTCTTCCCCAATTATGGATGCAAAAACCCAGCATGTTTCTCCATTCCAGCAGTAGAGAATGAAATATAAGTGCTATAAAAGGGTGTATATTCTTTGAACAATGTAGTTGGCACCTGCAGTGCTTTGCTCACGCTTCAGCCGCGTGTTGGTCAGGGAGCCTGGCCTGGTCTCCTTGCACCGATCCCTGCCGCTGTCGAGATCTGTGATGGCAGAGGTAGCTGTTGATAAAAGGAAGAAGCTCGTGGGCCACATGATTTGTCCAAACCGTGCAGGGCAGCTGAATTATTAACGCTGACCAAGTGTCTAAGAGCTACAAAACTCAACAAGAACCTCTTACCTCCAGCCCAGCGATAAACAGGATTGAAGCACGGTAGGAGGGAGGGAATTAGGACAGGACATCAAAGACTGGATTCCATCAAGTAAATCATGACATTGCTTCTGTAAAAGAGCCCCTAAATGTTTTATTAGGGATTTTCAACAACTACCAAAATTAAGATGGAAGAGATGAATTATTAAAAAACAGATTAACTAAACTAGCCTCTGAATTAAACATGAAAGGTACCTGTCAGGAGCAGCGTTGCCACTCCAAACCACCGGCCTCCTTGCTCGGCCAGGCACGTTGGAGGTGGAGAGGAGAGCAGAGCAGGGGTGAGGGAGCCGTGAGCTGTTCCAAGGGGTTGGGTTGTGCTGCTGAAGGGTAGAGAGGCTGGTGCTAGGGTCCAGGAACAGCAACGCCGCGTGCTCTCTCTCTCTGTATGTCTATATATCCATACATATCACAGGAGTTTTCTGTCTCAGGGATTTTGCAGTTTAAAGAGCGGGGAGGAGCAAAGGAAATAATATTGGCCCTGGGTTAAATTTTGCAGGGAATTTAAAGGTGAAATAAAACTGAAGTAATCTGTATTTGAGCCAGGAGCTGACCATTCATATCAAGTCTAGCGCTATCAGCTCAAACAACATCTGTGGCGGGGGAAGGACCGTGCCTGCGAACAGCTCCCGGGTTGTGTTTGTGTTGAGTTCAGCCTGTGGACCTGCCCCGTGGAGTTTTGGAGCTCGCAGGAGCCTAAGGACAGCTTGCAGGGGTGGGAAGCCCAAGGGGTGCCCAGGCACCATGGAAATTTCTGCAGGGCTCAGAAGCAGGCGGAGCATCCCCTTCCTCCCGCGTTATCACCGCCGTTGCTCGGCAGTTCCGGCCAGGGTTAGGAGCACTCGTGTGGTCCCCCCTGCCAGCACGCGGCGGGCGACGGCGCCCAGTTGGGATGGTGCCAACAGCTGGGCACAGCTGGCACGGCCAGAGCCAGAGGCCTCTGCTCTGTGGCTGCCTTTGCGCAGGTGCAGCACGCTGTGCTGCGGCCAGCTCGCTGCATACCCTTTCGTGTCTTTCGTGTCTTGCGTTACAGTTTTTCCACCTGTCAGAAAGAACCAATATAGGTAATTGCCCCGCAAAGTGGCTGCGCCATCTGGATTTGCTTTTGAAGTGACCTCGTGGTCCGGTCTGTCCTGCTGTTCCGCGTGCCAAGTTGTGGCAGCTATGAGGGCCAAGCGCAGGGATGGACAAGGGGAGAGGAGATGCTCCTGTCTCCGCTCTCCTTCCAGCCCCGGGAGAGCATTTGACTCAGGGTGCAAAGCACGAGCCGCTGTGAAATTCCTGTTTGTTTGTTCTCCCCACTCCACTTCTTTCCGCTTTCCCCCCTGACACTTTCAAAGCTCTTACATTCAAACGTACTATTGAAATCCCGTGAATGGCAGCAGAGGCAAATTCACAGTGTCTACAGTAGCGCTGCTTTCAGGTTCACACTAATGGAGCAAGTGGAGACTTCATTCATAATAATAACAAACCACTATTTTGCAGCTATCTGCTGCTTTTCATCTTCACATCTCAAAGCAGCATTAATTAACTGCACAGCGCTGTGGGAGGTAGGTAACTGTTGTTGTCCCCATTTTACAGATGAGGAGTCTGAAGCACTGACATATCTTGTGATTAGCCCGCGGTCATGCAGTAATTCAACATCAGAGTTTGCAGTAAATCCAGAAATGCCAGCTCCCACTCTGTGCTTTATTTCTAGGTAATGTTCTCCTCATCTCCTATTACACAGCAGACCCTTAGGAGTTTTAAGGTCATCTTCATTTCTTAAACTGAGTTTGGGTTTGGATAGATAGAGGAGTATTTCTGAAGCAGAATATGAGAGAGGGAGACTCTTCAGATGTGAATTAGGCCAAATCCAATATACAGGTCCACTTCCCCAAGGGCAGCAATTGGCCAGTGTTTGAGTTTTGCAACGTTGCTTCCATCACGATGAAAAACTGGAGAAAGAAGTCGTCTTTCCTCTGATCCCCAATCTTTAAAAATTGCATGCAGAAGTCTGCTTCGTTGAAATGGTAAAAGCAGAACCACAGACTGTTTTTGTCCTTGTAAATCCCCAGGTCTGCTTCTCCAGTGAGCTCTATATCCAACAGCTCTTCCTTGACACAGTTTTGAAGGATCCCATTTGCAGCAGCTTCCAGGGACTTTCCTCCGTTGTTGCCTGTTGGCTGATATATCAGTGTTTTGGCCCTCCCATGTGTGAGTCCTGGTCTGTATTATGGGTGAGCGTTTGTTAGAGTGGCTTTGGGTGGCTCCCCGCACACAGTGCCGGGTCAGCAGAGCTCTTCACGCGGCTGCAGAGTGACATGGGCCACGGCGTGGCCCGCACTGAAAAACCGCCCCGTTAACGCGGTTGGGTTTGTTCCTAAGCTCCTCTGCAGGTGCGCGGTAGAATTCCTCCCATTTTTCTGCAGCGCAGGCAGAGCAGCAGAGATCGTTGCCCCCCGAGAAGACTTTCATTCCTCGGTCGCTGCCCTGGGAGGTGTTTGCAGCCTGCGACGGCAGCCCCGAGTGCTTCGGTGCCAGTTGCTCATGCGGAGCCGCCGGCCGTGCCGCGAGGGCCGTGTCCTTCCGCGCGCCCCACGCCAGCGCCTCCCACCCACTCCTCTTTATTCAGCACCGAATGCCTTTGCCTTTTCCTTCCTCAGGAACGTTCCTCATCTCCTTTGTATTCATTCCGTATCTTTCCGAAATGGGTGAGTGTTTTGTGCTGGTACAAATGCCCATTTTGTACTGAGCAGGTTCCCACTGCCGCCGTTTCGCTGCCGACAAAGGATTTTACATTTATGTCTCTGGTACCTTTCAAAGGAAACATATTGTATTCCATGCAGTTGCCTTCCCATCCCCTTGGCTCTGTCGGATCAGACCTTGGATTAACATGGAAGCTTCTCTATTTAATCTTTCTAATTAAAATAGACACTGAAATTAGAGTGGCTAGTGGAATATGATGGGCAGGGGAAAGATGAGGGTGGTCCTGCAATGTGTAAATTCTTTTCTTCATTTTTCCCACTCTCTTCTTCTCCTGTGAGTCCCTTCTGCCCATAGAGGATGCATTTATTTCATATTATGCATTAAAATACAGTAGCAGGAAGGTTCCTATGAGACCTTATAATAGTGAGGCAGCATGCGTGTTCTGGGCTTCTTGGTGCCTGAGTAGATTCATAGGATCTCTGAGTAAACACTGGAATTAGTGATATTGGTGTGCAAGTGCGGTGTCGCTCTTGCTTTGATGTGATTTCTGTTCTTTCGAGGTCCTTCAGTTTGTGGGTTATCACTGAGGAGGTAGGTTTGTAAATGAAGATAGCAAAATAATGAGGCAGATTTTCCAAAGATGTGTCTGCTCTGAACACCTGATTCTAGGGCTACTGGGAGACCTTGGACGTTTGCTCAGCCCTCTTCATTTTAAGCAGGATGTATCATTAAAACAGGAGTATGGCAAGCAGAATGAATGTTGTTATAGGTACTGGGATTTAGGCAATGTATAGTCCTGTGTCTTGTGGTAGGTTCTGTGATGGCAGTACAGAATCTAAGATTTTTTTCCACGTTAGGAGCATCAATAATGTCTCTCTGCCATGTCACTCCTTGCTGTCTAATTATATAATAGCTGGGTTCAAGACCTACCCTTCCATGAGGAAGGTCAATTACAGGCTTTCTTCTCCTATTATATACGTAGGTGGGGCTGAGGTTACGTGTAGGAGGAATTTGATCACGCCTAGATCTAGGTCTAAAGTAGCAACCTAGGCTGCCTTTTTTATGCAACAGACATCTAGTCCTTGATGTTCAGGGCACCTGCACATCAGGGACTCTTGCTGAAATCCCTGTTCTTCAGGGACTCTTGCTAAATCATTGACTTCTCGGTGGATGACTGAAACAATCTCTCCCCAGAGAGCTTGCAGGGAGCCCCAAGAGACCGTCATGGATGGCATTCCCTGGCATAGGAGATCTCAAGCCACCCTCAGCATCTCTAAACCTCAAGAGCTGGTCAGAACTGACTCATGGATCGAGTGCCCAAATGCTGTTAGCCCGAGGGGCAGGGGCTGGGGTGGGTAATGCAGTTTTGAGCCGTGGAGGAGTGAGCAGAGGTGACTCCTCCAGCTCCTCCCTCTGCTGCCCAGCCGCCTCCTCAAGGGAGAGGACGTCTGAGAGCGTCCATGGCAAAAACTCTGCTGGGGCCATCACTAGGGCAGATGTTTTTGCTTTAGAGCCTTTATCCCTGGGCAGTTCAGAACCGGGAGAAGTCGGATCTCAGCCTTTTGCAGACACCCAGCAGCGCCTGCCTGGTCTAGTGAAGATGCTGCTGGCACGGGCAGATGTTAAGTTACATTCACACGATCCCCGCCTCGTCTTTTGCTTGGATTTGGATTTGCGGCCTTCTGTTTCAAAGGTGCATCATGCAAAGTCCCACAGCCTCGTCCCAACTCCAGGAATGTCCTTAGCAGACAGGTGCGTTTCCTGCCTCCCAGCACGGAGCTATCAAGTGAGGCAGGGAAGCTGTCCCTGCCGTGAGATATGGACTTACTGTCAGCTTCAGCCTCCCTCTGCCTTTAACCCTCTCTCTTCCTCCAGGTAAATAATGATGTTCCCTTTACCACGTTCAACTCTCCATTCAATTTATCATGTTTATTGATCCAAGCAGAAAGTCAATGTTTTCTTCATCTGCCATTTGCCTCGATGGCAGCCAATTTGGTTGAACAAGAGCAAAAATGGATGCAACACCATTCCGTTCCAGATTTCTGTATTTTTTTTTTAAACACTGATTATTTTTTGAACACACCTGGCCCTGGACACTGCTTGGCAGCATTCACTGTACGACATGGCTGCAGGCAAGGCTGAAAATGTGCAGCAATTACCCCTCGAATTGAGGAGCCGGCAGGAAGCCTGCGGGTCAGCTCATTACGTGGCTCCCGTGGTCCGGGCCACCCGGTTCTCTCTGCAGAGGCAGTTTGTGAACCATTCCCGTCTGCAGCTTTCAGGTGCATTTGAAGCCTTGTGTTTTTCTTGGAAGTCTGAAGGGGATTCTTCACAGGCCTTGTCCAGATCAGTGATTTTCAGCCACCATGGGCTCCAGGATCTGTGGGTCTCTTCTAAAAAGGATGTAAAGGGGGAGGAGAACAAAACTCGTGTGCTGTCCACAAAGAGCTCGGATCTCTGCCAGAGATCTTGTAAGACGCTGCGAGTCGGAAGAGGTTCAGCAGTGACAAACTGCACTGAACTGAGCGATCCCCGACGTGTGAGACGGTGCCTGTCAAAGCCAAGGGCAGATCGGGGAGCTCCTCAGCCTGGGAACCGGGCCGGTGGAGCCGGAGTCCTCAGCAGGACTTGGCACTCGGCAGGATTCCCAGGGACTGCATGGCCTTTCCGACAGCCTAGGCTGGGCTCCTGTAGCTGCTAATGAATGCTGGACACACTGGAAAATGTGGTCCATACTGGGTGCCTAGATAAGAGCCAGGTCCTTGTGACAAATCTATCCCTATGGATGTAAAATGCCTATGCAAATCTCTCCCTCAGTATAAAATCAATTGGATTCTAACTTCAAGGACTATTTCTGGGAGGAAAAATAGTCCGAAATAATATAGTTGTGCCTCAGTTCCTCTGTCTGTGCACGTTTACCTGGCTTTATAAAATCAGTGAGTGTTTCTGATAGAAGGTGCTATATATAGCAGTAAAGCTACGTGTGTATGTATAGATATGCATAGGTTCATCCCTAGTAACTGGCCCAGCTGAGTTGGCATTTTGCAGAATAGGGCTCATGGATGTGGTTTGCAGAACGGCTCCAGTTCTGGTTTGGGTGCCCTCCACGCCCCGGTGTGCAGCTCTGCCTGCGCCAGCGGGGTCCCTGCTCGCGCGGTGCTTCCTCCGAGGTGCAAAATTCCAGCCCCCAGCAGGGCGATGGGGAGGAGAGGAGGGAGATGGGATCTCGTGAACCCTGGGGTGCCAGGTGGGTGCTGAAAATGGCACAAACGCGACGCTTTCGTGGGGGATTTCAGCTGGCTCCGACTTCATTGCAAAACCTGGTAGTGCCCTGGCTTTACCAGGAGCCTCGCAGGGATGATGAGCTCTTCTGAGCACGTATTTCCTGTCTGAACATTTTTCCCCTTGCTCAGCCCGAGGAGGAAACACCACTTTGGAGCCGCGTGGGATGGCAGCGATTGCCCTGCTGCCGCGGGAGCCCGACTGCCTGTAATCACTTGCAGCCCCATTTCCGAGTGCTTAAGCGTCCTCCGAATCGATAGGAGCAGCAGGTGCTCAGCAACTGTGAAAAACCAGGACAGAAATGTCTGATCCTGCACTCCTGCCCGTTTCCTATTTATCTAATCTAATTCTATTGGCATTTCTAAAGTGCTTATCACTGCTGAACCTGAGCACTTTATGTGGATCTTGAAAAAAGCCCCATAATCACTGCGTAATGAGAGGTGGCCGAGTTTGGGCCACGGGCTGCTCTGGCTGTGTCTGCGCGCTGTGAACACTGGGACGTGCAGAACCACGTCCTCGACCCCATTTCCTACTAGCTGGACTTTCTCTAGTGGCCCTGGGGTGTCAGCTGCTATGAAGCCACATCCAGAAGAGCCCCATCAGAATGGAAAACATTCCCAAATACTCTTGAAGGCTGTAAAAGAAACAAAAGGGAAGGAAAAACCCAGTGATGCGGTGCCTAGGCAGCCGCTCAAATCTGAGTGAGATGTTGCCCCAGTCCAGGGTTTCCAAGCTCACGACTGCAAAATGCTCATGGTGACTTAAGGTAGACACTGCCCCGTGGGAGAGGTGGCAGCTGGGATCGCCCAGCGCGTAGCCCCTTTCAGAGCGAGGCTTGCTCTCGGGCTGCCATGCGTGTCCTTCCAGATGGGCCGTTCCCTCGGCTCGCCCGGGTTCCTCCACCACACCGTTGGCTTTGCCCTGCCCTCCCTGCCGCTGCCTCCTGCAAGAGCTGAAATCCTGCTTTGTTGATGCTAGTTATTTTGAAAGGCAAAGCGGGGGAAAGCGGTTACTGAAGTGTCCTGCCTCATGGGGCCTTGGCAGAAACACAGGGGTGAGTTGGGGATCAGGTGTGGAGAGCTCATCGCCCTGCATCAAGTTCAATGATTTTTTTTTTTGCCATCCCCCTACCAGGAGAATAGAGTTGCCCCTTTGTTCTATTTGACTTTGACCTGCTGTCACTGCCTGGTGACAGGAACCTGACCCATCTCACGATGTCTTCAGCCTTCTACGGCATCGGGTGGGATGTCCCAGGCCCCCTATTGCCTTGGCATGGGCTCCTGCTTTGCTCGCTCACTTTCCCAAGATTTCCTTTTCTCCCTCCAGGCCAAACTCCTGTAGAGGATTGACGTGGACATTTTGCAAGGATCTCTCTTTTGCAAGTGAGAACCACCCTGACTCAGCTGGCTTAAACCCTCTCTTGGGAAGCGAGAGTTGCTGCAGGGGCCGGGAGCGGCGGCAGGCGGGGAGCGCGAGGGCAGCGGGTGCTGAGGGGGAGGAAGGACGGGGCAGGATGGGCAGCATGGCAGCTGAGCCCGCTCCGGGAATGGTCTGCGTTAAGGGGGAGCAGCAGAAGCTTCCGCTGAAGTCAAAAGGCGCTGGGCTCGGAGAAGAGAAAGTGTCATTGAGTGCCAGCCCCGGTGAAGAGCCCAGCCTCGAAGGTGGCGCGTGTGGGCGCTGCGAGCAGGGAGATGATGAGGGCAGTGCTGCTCTGGCTCCGGGGTGCTCCTGTTTGCTAGCGCGGAGCGGAGAACAAGCGGTGCCGGCGGAAGGGAGCGGCGGTGCTCGCGGAGCAGCGCCGGCCGCAGCGCGGCCAAGGAGGCGCCGCGCGGCCTCCGACGAAGAGAAACCAAGCTACCGAGAAGCTGCAAATCAAGTTGTTCGCAGGGCCCCGAGCAGCCCACAGGTGCTGATAGGCGCTCAGGATGCCGAAAGGCCGAGCTCCTATTCCAGGCCCCTCGAGACACCCGTCGGCAGCGGAGCTGCGGCCCTCGGGACGCAGAGGGGAGAGGTCTTCCCGCCCCCCCCATAGGTGTTCCCGCAACAGCTTCATCAAATGTCTAATTACCAGAGGCTGCAATAAGGTTGCCTAGGTAACCCTGGTTCTCCCATTTTTTAAAGTTTTCAGCATGCGACTTTACAACCTTTGTCATTTCCTTTACTTTTTCTCCGTGTGTGCTGCGGCAGGAGCCCGTGCCCTTAGTGGTGCCTTCCCTTGGTGGTTTAGCCTAGGGAAGAGAAACCTGAGAGGGGATCTGATTAACATGTACAAGTACCTGAGGGGAGAATGCAGGGAGGACGGGGCCAAACTCTTCTCGGTGATGGCCAGTGACAGGACAAGGGGTAATGGGCACAAGTTGGAACCCAGGAAGCTCCATCTCCATGTGAGGAAGAACTTCTTTGCTGTGAGGGTGCCAGAGCCCTGGGAGAGGCTGCCCAGAGAGGCTGTGGAGGCTCCTTCTCTGGAGCTCTTCCAAACCCGCCTGGCCGCCACCGTGTGCCAGGTGCTCTGGGTGTCCCTGCTGGAGCAGGGGGGTTGGACTAGGTGATCTCTAGAGGTCCCTGCCAACCTCAACCATTCTGTGATGCTGTGATTCCCTTGGCAGAGGATGTCCCTGTCCCAGCGGCTTTGGCGCATCCTGCCCGGAGGCGCCTCCCAGGTGCCCCAGGATGGATATTGAGAGGAGGGTTTGGAGAGAGGGGAAGGAAGGGATTGCTCATTGTACTGAACGCGCAAAAATATTAATTAGCAAAGAGAAATCACTTGATGGTTTTCATTTGTGTGTTTTTAATTATGCTTGGCTCCACTGATAACCCCCACACCATTAGTGTGATACATTTTGCTAGATAAACACATTACTCCATGAGTTAATTAGTGTTCAATTACTATCAATTAATACATGTTAATGCTACCAATTGCTTGTTGAACAAGCACGTGTTTCTCTGCTAATATTATTTAAATTTTTAATTTTGCAAGCTGCCTAGAACCCCTTGCTGAAAGTGTCTGGTTGGAATTGCTGTTGGCTGGAGTGAACAAATGGCTGTGCCCAGTTCTTCTGTGCCCACTTCGTGACCCTGAGGTTTCTGTTCCTAGCAGACCAAATGTGCTGATTTTTCATCATTGAATTTCTTAAGGTTTTGAAACTGTATTTTGCATCTGCTTTTGGCTTGTTGGCCCTTAGGAACCCCGTTATAACAACACGAAAATTGGAGCAGACCTGCACAGGAGGCAAAGGGGAAGGAAGATACGATCTGTGGGCTGGACTCGGACAACTTTGGCTGCTTTGTCATTAAATTAATGTAACAAATTGAACAGCCAAACTTAACAAAGTTCAGTGTGGTGGATATTTCTATCCCTGGCTACTTGTGTAGTGCCCAGAGGCCTCTGAGGCCCTGCCTGGCCGAGTTGTCCAAGACAGATGGAGATCGGCAGCAACCTGAGGCTCTGAAGTTGTGTGGAAGAGGGAGAAATAATTTTGTCAGCACAGGACACTTCCAAAACAGGGACAATCCCATCCCTTCCTTTAGGAATCAGCCCCGGTGACGCCAGATGTGTGATTTGCCCGGCGCGCCGCGGCGCCCGCTTTATCGTCTCCACCGCGGCTCGTGAGCCTTTTTCCTCATCCTCCTCTTGCCAGGGTTGCCTAGGAGACGGAGCCGCCGCGAACGTGGGGCATTCTGTTTGCGTTTGGCTCGTTCGGGGTGCAAGAGGCTGAAGCTGGAAAAAATCATGAAATTTGAAAAATTGCAAAGAGTGAAAAAAAAAAAAAAACTGAAAGCGAAAAACCGAAGCTCGTTTCTGTCGCACGCGGCAAGAGAGGGGGGTCCTGGCGCGCAGCCGGCACCGGCGCCTTCCTCCGCAGACCCCGGTGTCCCCGGGGAGCCGCGTTCGGCAGCGTTGGCTTCGCGAGCCGTCTTTTATTCCGCCGCGTTCGGTTTGTTTTGTTTTGCTTTAATTAAATTTCTGGTCCTTCTGGTTGCCAAGGTAAGCTTCAAAACGCGCTCGTGTAGCGGCGGTGTTATTGAATCCCGGGCAAATTATTGGAGGCTTCTCATTATTTTGTTTTGGGTTTTCTTTTTTCATGCTTTAAACCTCAAGGGTTTGGGGAGAGCTTTTCTTGCAGGTGTTTATTATAGTAGGTATTAAAGTGAGAATATCAGGAAAGTTTCTAGTAAGCATCTCATAGGGAGCACTGTGTCAGTGAAATGAATTCTGCAGTGTCACCACAGTGGGGATGATTTCTCCCAGTTTAGGACTGCAGCCTCAGCGCCTGATGTCTTTTATACCCACGGCCCCTGCTAGAATGGCTGAGAACTGCCTGCAGATGCTGTGGGTATGTTGGATAAACTCATTTCTTCTATAAAAAATGTCGATCCCAGTCCATGCACATGCTTCTCCACACATGGTGTCAAGGGAAGCGGTCCGGGATGTGAACTCCGAGGTTTGGGAGCCCAAAAGCTGGAAGTTGCCCCGGGAGCGAAGGCTGCCCCGCAGCCTCAGTCTGCCCATGAGACGGCGCATCCCGAGGAGCTGAATCCGAGGCTGCTTTTCCCCGGGCCCTGGCTCTCCTCAGTGCGCAGATGTACCAGCTCTGGCGATAAATTGCGTCTTTGTACCCGGGGAGATGATTGCTTCATTTGTTGCAGGCGCCGTAAACAGCGCGGTGGAGAGAGGAGAGGCTGCAGAAAGAATGGGCTCTTGTTGCTGGCAAGGGGAAAAAAAAAAAAGATTTAAGTCCCAGAGAAAACATATTCCATTGCTTTTAAATTGGAGATCACTTTTCTCAGGTGACCATTTATTGCACATTCATCATAATTGGGGGGTTTTAGCTTCGCAGCCCTTTCCACAGAGCAGCTGAGCCTGCGTTACAATTAAACTCAACTGGACTTGTGCCACAAGCACGTGAAGCGCTGAAAGCACCAAGGAGAGCTTCGAAAGCACCTCCCGTTGGACACCCTTATCTCTTATTTAATCCTTATCTCTTAGTTCTCCCACCTTTGGTGAGAAGCAGGTAACACCCCCTGTGTACAGAGCTGGAGCGCGGGGCTGCAATCAGCACGAGACCCGTCACTGAGCACTGGGGGCAAACGAGTGATGGAAGATGCGCTCGTTCCCCACCCGGGGTGCGGAGCAGGTTGGCACCCTCGGGAATGCGCCTGCGTGTCCCCGCGTGCTGCCGCAGGGTGTAACAGGGGGTTTACCGGGATACCTGGGGCTGCGCGTTCGCAATTCGCAGCTCACAAAGAAGTTTGCAGCCCACGGGGGTGCAGGCAAAGCAAAAGGCAGCACAGAGCAAAGCGAGGCGGCTCTTACAGGTCTGGCTTCCCCCAGTGCCGTTAACACCTCGGAGTGGTTTGCTCCGAAACTCGACGAGGAGTTCAGCGCCCTCACTCATGATTTCAGTGCTGGCCGTATCAGGGGAAAACAGGGTTGGCAGCGGGAAGAGAGACGTGAGGGGAAAGAGAAAAGGAAGAAGTGCTGTAGGTGAGAGCATGGGTGATGCCGGGAGAGAGATCGTGTTTGCTGCACAGGAATAAAGCACCAGCGGCTCCGGTTGCTGGTGGCCCAGGTGTCCGTTCGGAGGCCCCTGGGCAAGGTGGACCGCTCGGGTCAGGATCCGTCTCTGTCAGCTATTGGGCTGAAAGATGTGGGATGAGGTTGCAGATTTCCTGGTGGAAACCTATTGGCAGCAGCTCTGCGTCCCCTCTGAGCGGGGAGCAGCATGCAAGGCCTGAGCCCGGCTGAGCGAGGGGAGCGGTGCGGGAAGGCGGCGGCACACGGGGCCCTGGACTGTCCCCTGTCCTGCAGGGCCGGGCGGAGGCGGCGCGGGAGGGCGCGGGGTGCTGAGCACGGCCGGGCAGGCGGAGCCGCGGGAGGCGCGAGGAGGGCGGTTGGGGTCCCCGCTCCCTCCAGGCACTGCTTTGCAGATGACACTGTATCCTGCCATCCACTGCTAGCAGGGCCTGTCTCTAAAAAGCCATGAACCCCAGGTCTCCAGCTTGGTCCCCTCCCAGACTCAGGCCATAGAGAACCACTAGCTCTGTCCAAGCTTGCAGCCAGTTCTTCCGTGTTTTTCTCAGTGGCACTTGGCCTTGTAGGACCCTGCAGTCTTAAACCATTAGCAGGCAATAAAACCGGGCAGCTGAGTTGAATAACGCCCCTTAATCCCCTTCTAGGATGAGCGGAGAAGAGCCACGGCGAAGCTGAGGAGCTTATTCTGAGACGAGTGCTTTGGAGGCTTTGAGAATTGCACGGTGTTGATATTTCATGAATAAATAACCCCCAGCAATATTTGTCACTGAATCTACTTCATTAACGAAGGCCCGGAACAAAGGCGGAGGGGAGGATGGAGAGCGGTGGGGAGGTGGAAGAGAAAAATATTTGCAAGTGAACAGAGGCAACTGCAGGCGGTAGGAAATGGCAGGGGCTGGGTGTGCGTGTCCTGCTCTGTGTATGTGACTGTGGGCGAATCGAGCACAGGAAATGAGGTCCCTTGCTCCAAACCGCCCTGTTCAACAAGCCCTAACGGCCGCGGGTGGGGAATAGTGGGAATCTGCTGGCGCGCAGGAGCGCGCGTGGGGCGGCGCAGACCCGCGGGCTGGGGCCGCCGGCTCCACGCGGGGCCACGGGGAGCTTCCTGCATCCAGGTTGCCGGATGCTCCCGGCACGGCGCTCACCGGGAAGCCCGGCTTCTCCACCTCGCCTTGGCAAAACGGATCCAGGGGTCACTTGATGAAATTCAATGCAGATAAATGTAGAACAAGGGAAATGGATGTTCTTTTGAAGGCAGCTCATTACTGCAGGGAAAGTGATTCATGTATCAGGCCCGTCTAATCTTGTGTTACTGAGCAGGGAGGGCGGGCGGGGGGCGGACGGCCACCAGGGATGCTCAAATGCTCCTCTCTCTCCTCAAGTGTCCCCAGATTGCCAGCGCTGTCTCCTCTCAAAGGGCAGGGCTGGGACTGGATGGCTGCATGTTCAGTTCCCGTACGGTAACCCTGCAGCACCTTCATCTTAACACACCTAACAACTCACTTGGGTGCCTCGGTGCTGGTCCATGTTTTGCCAGAGGTGATCCACAGTCCCTAGCGCAGATTTGCCAGTGAGGTTCCCATCTCCCACTGCTTTTCCCCTCCTTCCCGGCCTCCGCGCACGTTGGCTCCACCGGGAGCAGCAGCAGATGGGGCTGGACGTTGTGGGGTGGCGTTGCTGGCGTCGTCACGTTCCTCTAAGCACTTCTCTGCACCTTAATGAATAGCACTTTGGGGCGAGTAAATAGTATGTCCTTCCTCTTCTCTCCAGCAGAAATATGTGCCCTGATCTAATATATTCTGTCTTTCCCACTCCCTCGCTCCGGAGGAGCTGCGAACTCTAGAGGGAACAGAGTGCTAATAGAAAAGGCCTCGAAAGGTATTAGAGAGGCAACCAAGAAAGGACAGAGGGAGAGTCAGCTGGGAATACACTGGTAAATCTGGGAGATGGGCCAAGAAGAGGGGAGTAGCTGCCCCACGACCACCCCGGGGGAAGAGTTCATCGGGAGGCAGTAATTGGGGTGGAAGAGTGTGGCACAGGCGGGAGCTCGTGGCTCAGGGTGGTTCCTTGAGGTGCCCCCTTGCCGCTGGCTTTGCGGTATTTTGCCCGTTGGAAATCGTGGCTACTGGAGCCCTGGGGTTGCCTGAAAATCTGAAATTTAGACCTAGACCCATGCAGAGCTTTATTGCTCTGGGTTTGCTCCTTTTCGTAGTTTCTAGCCCCCAAGCTTGCGGAGAAAAGCTCCAGTGTGCCCTAAGGGCTCAGAAAGCAGAAGGCGAATTAAAAAAAAAAAAAAAAAAGGAAAAAACCCTCGCAATGATTGATTGATTTTTAAAATCTCATCAGTTTCGTGCCAGTCTCATTATATTTCTTTTTAATGGCTGACTCATGCTTTTTTGAACGTTCGGTGCTGGCAGCGCGGCGCGAGGGTGAGCGCGTGCGGATGCGCCCGGCTCCCTCGCTGCTGTCGGTCGTGGAGCCGCTTCTGGAGAGCCGCCCCGTGGTCTTCAGGGCTGCTGAGCCTTCCTGCGCTGCTGTTTTATTGCCCAGCACACCGTTTGGAGGTTATAAACAAATAACAAAAAGAAGAAATGGAGAAGAGCAATGGGCCTCGACTCATTGCACGGCTTTTTGGTTGCGGCTGTGAGGAAATGCTGGAGGGAGAGGAACAGGCCACTGTGTAGCTCATGGCATCGTCTCCGTGGGCAGCGATTACTTCCAGTTTCGTGTGCATAAAGATCTAACAAACAAGCGGTGCAGGCCAAGTCTGTCTCTGTCACTGACTCGCTCTGTGACCTTGGGCAAACGTCTTGTGCATCCGTTGCTGCCTCTAAGAGGGTGATCGGATCTGGTTCCCAGGGTGGGTTGCAGCAATCGGTTAATATACAAAATGTGCTCTGAAGATGAAAACTACCGTAAAGCTCTCGAGAAGCGTCTGTGTCCCCTTTGCAGGAATCCAGCAGGCAGCAAGCACCTCAATACTGTGTCACAGACAAAATTGGCTGCGTGTGCAGCTCGGAGAGGCAGGGCTGGGAGTTTCTCGAGTCTTTACATGTCCACTGAACCCATGGGCGTTTGTGCTTCTCATTTGCTTAAGGAAAAGGTTCGAAAGCGTGCAGAGTGCAGTAAAGCTTGAAAGCTGTGTGAGGCTGCAGGCGTGCAGCATTGCGCAGTTGTGCTGCAAGGGGGCATGGACTCAGCTGAGGGGAGAGCTGGGTTCAGATCCTCCCTTGTGTCCCTGGTCCAGGGTCCTTCATCACCTTGAATCGAGGAGATTTAAGCTTCCAGTTTCCACACCCCGGCAGATGAAGCCAAGTTTCTTGTGGTTTTACATCCTGAGTGGCAACCCCAGGAACTGGACAAGCTGCATGCGTGCACAGAAGGTTTATTTATCTCTAAGACATTCATAATGAAAGCAAACATCCATAATTCAGCTTTTTGGATTCTGTGGTATCTAGTATAGTTTTGAATTCCTCCACAGGTCCAGTCCTCTTTCAGTTGCTTGTTTGCATGAAAATAGTATCCCTGAAACCTCAGGCTTGGTTGATTTCCATCAGAGGTGTCGATTATGCAGCAATGTGTAGCGTAATCAGAAAGCCATCATGTTTTGGGGCAACTCCTTTTAACAGTTTATTGCTAATCAAAGCGCCGCAATGTTGCCCAAACAGCCCCCTGTGCAGCAGAGTTTCATCCCTGCGCGTGCCCTGTTGCCTCCCTTTCTTTCCCCCTTCCTATCGCTAACGGTACCTTTTCTCTCCAAGGGAAGAAGCAATGCTGTCCACCTACTTTGAAACCATCAATGACTTGCTCTCCTCCTTTGGGCCGGTCCGAGACTGCTCCCGCAACAACGGCGGCTGCACCCGCAATTTCAAGTGCGTTTCGGACCGCAAGGTGGACTCCACGGGCTGCGTGGTAGGTGCCTGGGGGCGCAGGGTGATGCTGCTGCGGGGGTCTCCAGGGCTGGGTGTGCGGCCGGGGCATTCGCCGCCTCCCTGCGCTCTCCACTGCAAATCATGAGCAGGAAGTTTGTGTTAAGACCATCAAGGAAGGAACAGTAACCGGGCAAGCAATTGCTCAGCCGTGTTCGCTTGGGCTTAGATGTGTAGAAGACAGCCAGAGGAGGATGCTGAGAGCCGCTTTCCTGCTTCTCGGAGAAGCACAGGCTGAGAACAGTCTCGTTTCTGCTGCTGCCTTGTGCTCCCCGGGTTCGATGCCGCACGGTAAAGAACCTCCCCCTCCTCTTCTCCACAATCCCCCTGTGCAACCCGCCGCTCAGTTCATTTCCGAGCATGCTCTTGTCCTGTCAGGCATCCTCCTGCTTCCCAGGTTTTGCTTTCGCCCTTCAGAAGGCCTCTTGGACCATGGAGCGCTCGTCCCGGGCAGAGGCACGGGCGGTCCCCGCCGCGCTCCTCGCCTGCACGCCCACATTTCTCTAAGGACATATTTCTGTACCCACATGTTCTGTAATGCGCCAGGGCCTCTGCACCACATGGATTGTGTTACCTGCACCGTTTCTGTGACCACGCCGACCTGTGCTTTGCATGCGAACACACACAACCATAATCCTAACCCCCCCCAGGGCTACTCCCCTTCTCCTCCCAAGCTCCATTTCTCACCGTGGCTGTATCCCCGGCCACCCCTTCTCTCCTGCAGCTCTGCAGAGACAGGAGTTAAGTGTCTCTTTATTTATTGAAGATGTTTATACACGGCAGCCTGGAAAGGTCAGGCTGGAGTGGCGCCGTCTCCAGGGTGGCTTTTTCATTATCCCCTTCTCCGCTTGCTTGTTAAGGCCACTTAGCGCGACAGCCTGACGTGTCGCAGGCAGCGCGGTACAGCAGTCCTGCTGCTCGCCCCAGCCCTTCCCCTTCATTTTCCTTTTCTTTCATTCTGGCCTTTTCCAGGGAGGGGCTGTTTCTTTGTTGTTTTTTTTTGTGTGTGTGTGTGTTCCCCCCCCACTTCTCTTTTTTTTTGTTCTTTTTTAGTGGCATTTTGCTCTGAAAGCTAATGTGCCTCCCAAATACTGTCAGAAACAATCGGGGCCCTGATTGCCCTGTGCTGCTGGGAAGAGACGCCTCTTTTTAAAAGTCAGGATATATTAAGATAGAAATTGTCAATAAATTACATGCCTAGCGTTTGCCACAGCGGCACACAGAGCAGCAGAAATTGAAAACTGTGTCACTCAGGGAAAATGAGACCCCCCTTTCCTCCCCTTCTCTATAATGGCTAAATGAGGCTTTATTTAAAGGGAACAAAACACAGGCAGCATGAAGGCTGGGGAGGGAGGGGCAGAGCTGGGGTGAGCGATCACCGCGGGGCACGTCCTGCTCCCCGAGATGCCAGCGGTGCCGGGAGCTGCAGCCCCGGGGTCGCCGCTCGCCCGGTGGCTCCGCAGCCTCCCGCACTTCTCCGCTGGGAAGTGCTGGTGCAGGTCTCTGGGAATCGCTGCGTCCACGAGGCCGTGGAGCTCAGACCAAAATCCCATCTGAACAGCAGGGTTCCCTCGTCCGTCGCTGTGGCCTAGGAAAAAGTGGATGGAAATGTGGACAGTTAGTGCCAGCCACCACCTTCCCATGTGAACGATGGGTTGTCCCCATTCACGGCACTGAGTGGCATCTCTGGTGACCTTGCTGCACCTTCTGCCTCTGGTCCTCCTGGATAGGGGCACTTGGCGGTTTCGCTTTTCCCCATCCTGCCCCTTATGTTGAAGTCTGCTGGGGTGAGAGCTGTCTCTGCAGCGCAAGGAGGGATGGGGCCCATTCCCTGCAATTTTGCAGGGATGTCAGTTATATTTTAAAGCTGAACTGCCGTGAACTCAATTTACCAATTTGGTAAGTGCTATAGGCAATATTGGGATGTAATTTAATTAAGCTATCCCCTTTTTATAGAGTTCAGGGAGCATTCACGTACTAATTTTAGCGCGAGGTTCGTTTCAGCTTTACTCAGGACACTGTTTCTCAAATCATGACAAGTTGTTAATCTCAACCAGTCAAGAGTTTATTAATTTGCTGAGAACCACAGAAGTATATAATCAGCGGTTCATCAATCAAGGCTAAATCCAACAAATGTTCTAGGCAGGTACTGAGCATAAAATATACATGCAGGCTTGTAAGCAATTAATACACACCAGAGCCGGAGCCTCGCCGCTCTACCAGGGAGCAGCACAAATCTCAAAGATTTCTTATTCCTTTTATGTATAATCATCATCTGTTACCAGTTCCTTAGTGCCCCTAATACAGCTTCCAGTAATTCTGCAAGGATTGAGGCTGCATTTATCTTGAAGCTTTTTAGCAGTGTGGTCTCTTCCATTACCTAATTGTTTGGCCTTAAAAGGACTTGTTTAAAATGTCGAGGGCAATTGCTTACAGACACTGTTTGAGTCCCTCTTAGGTCAATCTCCTCGGGCTTACGCAGGAGAGACGAGCACATAGCTTTACTTGGTTAAAATCCAAAGCTGGAGGACCCAGAGACTCTCTGGGTTACTGGGGAAGGGGAGGAAATGCAGGCCCTGAAATGTCATCCTGTCGCCACGGCTCCTTTCGAGGGTCCGGAGATTCCCTCGCGAAGAGGCCGGGATGGGGTCCCTGCTGCTCCTGTCCCTTGTGCAGGGGGGACAGCAATCCTGCCTCCATCCCGCACTTCCCTTAGGGCTCTTTTTCTCTTCCTGGGGCTTTTGTGCTGTTTTTGTTTGCACCCAGTAGATGGCATCGGTGCATAATAGATTTCTGCCAGTCTTTTCTTATCGGAGGCTTTTTTATCGTTTGGTTAATTCTAAGAATTGCTAGTTGGAGTCCTGTCCTATTAAGTGGAGTCCTGCTAAGGTCGTTACTTGGAATTACCAGTTGGGATCTCATATTTGAGCCCTAAATTTCAATGTAAGAATATTCAAGCAATAGAAGTGCATCCGTTTCAGTCCTCTTTTCCTTAGTGTGCCAGAGAATTGCTCTGGTGTTTGGAGAGTGACCAGCATTTTAAAAGAGAACAAAATCTCAGTGAGCTCCTCTAAATCTGGCAGTTCCTGTGTGTGCATTCCTTGAGTTGGATGTGTATGTCACAGCATCTATAAGGGATCACAGCTAAATAGGAGGTGTTGCACTGGAGGAACAAGTCAGAGTATTGCGAGTGCAGAACTGTGTTGCTGATCCCTTCAGCTCATCCAGGAGGGAAGAGGTGCTGAAGGAGCCAAAGGGCTTGACCAGCATGTGTTGGTGATTTGCAATTTGAGATGAAAAGCTGTGAAGTGGATTTAGGGGAGCAAAGGCAACACCTGTGAAGTGGCTTAAATTTGGGCTTCCCCCAGCTGCCTCTTGGCTTTGGGTCCCTTGTGGGTGTGAGTGCTCCTTCCTTGTATGTGCAGGACTGCTGGCCAAAGAGAGGTAAGAGAGGCCCTTTGTTTTTTTTCCCAACCAGTTTTGGTTTTTGCCTAGGCTAGTTACGGGACTGGCTTGTCCTCTGGGGGGTTAGGAGGTGCTCGGTGGCTCCTGCAGCCCCTCAGAGCCCGGGAGCTGGTTGTTGTTCGGGCTGCTGCTGGGGGAGGCAGCAGCAGCTATGGGGTGCGCGTGGTGCAGCGTGAGTGGGTGCACAGTCCTGAGCCCCATGTCTGTCACTGTGGGGTCTTGCTGTGACAAAGCCCTCCCGGGGGACCGGAGGGCCTGTGCTGCACACCGTGACCTGCAGCATGGCGAAGGCTGCGGAATCGGGACAGCATCGGGCTTTGCTGCTGGCTATGAGCCGACTTTGTTGTGGGGGACGGCGGGATTTGGTGGGTCGCGTGCCCTGCGCGGTAAAGCAGAGGGGGCCGGGCTGCAGAGATCAGTCTGTGTCCTCCAGCCTTGTTCCCTGCTTCTCGGGCACCCTGCAGAGGTGCCCGTAAGGGGCAAGAGCTCCCGCTGAGCCCAAACGTCCCAGGGACCGGTCACGGCTGTTGAGCGCAGAGGTTAAATCCTGCCCCTCCACAGCGTCTTGTTGCTCTGGGGCTGAGATTCGTCTGGTACAGTTTATTTCTGACTGGAGCAAGGAAGACGTAGCTTGGCTACGAGCACAGTGTAAACGGCTCTTGGTGATCGCAGCTCAACGCGTAGGGTAGGAGAGCTCGTCTGCCTCGGCGTGTGGCCGGGACAGGATCTACGAGAAGTCTCTCGGCTAAGCTGTGACCTGCACTGTGCCACCTGTGCTGTGTCAGGCCTGGTCCTTTTAGGTACGGAAGGAGGAGAAATTAGCCATGGTCCACACAGGTGTGTGAGCCTTAGCTCAGCCTGTCTGGAGCTAATCCTCCTCTTCCACATCAAACCGATGGGCTATTCCTTAGCTGCTGCGGAGAAATGGCTTAATTTAGGACTGTAACCGTTTCCCAGAGAAATGGGATCTGAAATGAAGGAGAAGGCCGGGGCAGCCTGTGCCTCTGGTCTCCTTCCAGCCCAGGTCAGCTGGGGACTCCTTGGGGACCAAGGAGGGAAGATCAAAAGGAAGCAGGTGAAAAGGAGAATTTTCCTGTAGGTAAATGGGACATTTGAGAGTTCCTATGCAGACCAAAGGGCCATGTGGAAATTTTGGTTCAAAACATCCCATTTTATTATGGGGGGTGAAATGTTTAGTTCCAATATTATCATCTAGAGTTTCATGTTATGTATTAGGATATCCCAGTTAGGTTATGCTACAACAAAAACAAAATTAAGCAGTGGGAACGAAAACATTTCAAGCTTGTCAAAATTAAATGCTTTCATAGTTTCCCAATGAATTTTGAGATGTAACTGATGGAATCCCATGAAGCACTTAAGCTTCATCAAACCTGCATTCTCTGACAGACAATTGTGTATTGAAAAATAAAAACTCATCCATCCCTGCCTTGCGAAGCACCTCGCTAATCATCAGAGATGTGCGCACGAGGAGGGAGGTGGGAGGAAGCTGTTCTTCTCTAATCCCTTTAAAGTTTAGCTGGCTCCTTGAAGCAGAAGATTACTACTTATGCACATTATGATTGAAATTAGAAACCCCTGGTGTAGAGAACAGTTAGGCACTGCATGAAACCCTAACAAAAAGTCCGTGTCCCAAGGAGACTGCAGTTTGTGTTTTATCTTTTTTCATCCAGGTACCTACCTGTGGTGAAAATGGGATTTGAGGAAGGGAGAAAAACAAGTTCAGAGCTGCTGGTACACAAGCAGCTGTTGCACGAGTTGCCAAATGATCCATTTCTGCCTTGGTGGGGATGATGTAGCGCAGAAGGAACAGGGCAACGCGGCCATGAGCCCGGGACCGCGTGCGAGTCGCTGCAGGGCGCTTGGTGCGGGAGCAGGGTTTGGGTGGAGAGAGCGGGGCTGGCGACGCGCGTCCCCGGGGTGTCAGCTCGCGGCCGCGTTGTGACACCGGCCGAAGGGGAGGCTGGGTGGAGACTTCCAGCTTTAGACTTGGCTTCTGCTGTCGGTGCTGCAAAACGGCATTGGGTGGAAGCACGTGGCTCCTGCTTTCACCTTAGGAAGGGGCCAGCCGGGTTTATAAGGTAGCGTGACTGTCTGGATGGAGACGTTGAGGAGGGGAGAGATCTGCCTGCTCTGGATGGAGGGCTTATAGCCGAATTAAGTGATAAACCTGTGTTGCTCCAGAGTTGACTTCTTGATGGGGTTTTTCTGAGGGTCTCGCCGGCACCAGCCCCCTCTTCCTGTGGCGAGGAGAGACCCATGGCTCAGCCTCGGCACGAGGGGATCAGGCCTCTGATCCCAGGCAAAAAGGCTGCTGATGTTGAGAAAACAGGGAAGAAGAACAAAGGGCAGTTTACTCTCTGCATAAACACTACTAAAAAGTCTTTTTAAAGAGGACTTAACAGAAGAGAGAAGCAGAGCGGCAAAGCCCTGCTGGGCAGCTGCAGTGAAGAGCGGGTGTCCCCGTCGGGGGCTGCAGCTCGGTAATGAGGCGCTGTCCCTGTGGTCTCCAGTGACCCCGTCGCCCGCCTCGTTGCTAATGAGCCTTGTATGCGCGGCGGGAAGAAGGGGCCTGTGTCACCGATGCAAACAGGGATGGGGCCGGACACTTGTTTTCCAAAGAAACTCTTGCAACGCTTTCAGTTGAACTTTATCTTCAAAACGAGCTTCCCTGCACTGGGTCTGCTGGGGTGGTGAGTCTTGCTGGAGGTGCTCTGCTCCTGGGGTCCTGGTGGGACCGGGAGCGCCGGCTGCTGCGGGCTCTGTCAGCTCGGATCCAGCAATGGTCCCGTGCCTTGATGAGGAGGCATCTCGTGGGCTTCTGGGGGCTAGCAGCAGGGACTGGGGATAGCAGGACTCCAGGTTCTCCTCCCAATTTCTGTGACCTTGGATGTTGTTTAGAGAGGGAGATGGAGGACAACTCTCCTGAAAACCAAATCAAAAATAGCACTTTCATATTCAGCATATCTATTTCTTGTGCATATACAGTGTCCTTTTTGCTGACTGTAATGGTAAAAACGCAGAGCTCTGCTCCCGCTGGCCCTGCGTTGCCAGCGAGGCCGAGCGTGGGTCTGGCTCTGCCGCCGCCGCCGGCCCTGCCCGTGCAGGGCTGGGGCAGGGGAGGACTTACTGCTCGGGAGCTGTGGAGCAGACGTAGCCTGCAGCATCTTGTCTCAGTGATAACGGACAAGATGAGTTTTCTTTCCGCTCCTGGGAACGGTTTGCAGAGCTAGCCATCGCAGAGAGAACACCTTGTTCCTTATAAACTGAGTAGACTTGCAAGATGGTAGTTGTATTTGTTGGGCAATATTCTCTCCATGGCTTTTCAGAGCAGACCAGCAGCCTGTAGTCTTTCCCTACCTCTGCTTTCCTCTCAGCACGCTTACTTAAGCCCTAAACCCACTTCCCAGACTGATGAATTCATATGCTGCTTGCCAGTTAGATCCTTCAATGAACAGTGCTCCAGGAGTTTCAGCCAAGTTCCCGTGGCCATCAGCATCCATGGGCCACATTTATCTAACATGGCAAACCACAGCGCACTGCTTTGGAAAAGCTGGCTAGTCATGGTAGGATCTCTTTGCCACTCTGGACAAAATCTGTAAATACCTCTTTATTTTTTTTCTTCTGTGTGGTGCACAGGGTTAGTTGGCTGCTGAGGTGGTGCCGTTCTCTTGCTGGTTCTCACCATACACAAAGCACCCGCTATGGATGGATCGGCGAGGAATGTGTCACCCCTGATTGCCCAGACAGAATTATTGGCTGAGTTACCTATTGATTTTCTAATCATTTTCAGACACACACCCCCATCCTGTGTCACTGCCAAGGCAGATCACAAATTGAACTGCAGCTGAATTGATGTGGGATTGATTAAAACTCACAGTAATTATTGGTTCTCTGCTGCCTGAGCCAGACAAATCAATGTCAGCAATAACAGATATGGTTCTCTATAAAAGCTCAGAAAATACTGAGCAAATGCTGGTGTGTGTTTTTTTTTCTTTTTTTTTTTTTAAGTTTGTTTGAGTCTGGCCCAACCCTTCAGTGCAGCCCATAGAGTCAGGATTAGCATGTGTTTTGTGTGGGGGTGTGTGTTTTTTGGTTTTTTGTTTTTTTCTCCTTTCTTTCTTTCTTTCTTTCCTCTAGGTATATCCTAGACTTGCTCTGTGGGCAAGAATCTTGTAGCTCCCAAAGAGGCTTTAGGTGCCTCTCGGTTCTGATCTGTTTATGGGGCATCCTGGTTGCAAACCCCTACCAGCAGGACAGGGAGATCCTTGCCTGCAACGAAACTTAATTGCACCCAGTAGTCACTCCAGCCATTTGCTCTGTCCTGTCTTTGAGTGCTGCGGATACTACTGGGAAGTGCAGGCAGAACTTGCAGCCCAGAGGGATTGAATTTATTCCTGCTTCCTCTGCCGTGCGCCTGTTTGTTTTGCTGGCTGTCACTAATTGCAGAGCCGGCTGGTTCCCCTGGGTCACCGTCCCTGTCATCTTCTCCCAGAAGAGCGCGGTGCTGTGCACGTACCCGTCCCTGCTCCGCGTTGGCTATAAAAGCTTCCTGTCCCTGGAGACCTTGTCCTGCAGCTCAGCAGCTGGCTGGAGAGACGGCTCCCCGGAGCTGGGGGATGTGGACGTGCGGGGAGGAGAGGAGGGGGTGCTTCCTCTTGCAGATTTAATGCTGAACTAGTTGCATTCCATAATTAACGTGCATTAGAATGCGTAATTGTAAGCGGAAACAAAGTGTGTGTCCTGGTGATTAAAAACCAAACTGGAGATCTGTGTTCCATGGGGTCACCTTGATTGGAGTGGGGCTGAGATAGGGAGGGTCTTTCATGACCCACTGACCCCGTCCCAGGGCAAGAGCCATCATCTTCCTCTGCGGGCTGGGGAAGATGCTGAACTCGGGATACAAGTCCCAGGGTGACGGTCCCTGGTGACAGCTCTGCTGAGCCCCTGGCTGTGATCCTTTGGCTCCTGCTTGCTTAAAATCCCATCCACTTCCTTGGAAGGTCTCCTGTGAACTCCAGGAGGACCTTGTGCAGAGCCCTGCTAAGTGGGGCAGACTTGGAAGCACAGAGCTCTCCAACTCACCCTGGCAAAGTGCTGCCCGTGCACAGTGCAGCACTGTGCTGCCCCGGAGCTGAGAAGTGGATGTGGTGCCAGGGCATGCACAGGGCTGTTTGCTCAACTCGGAGTCCTCCTGGGAGATGTGTTTCTGCCAATTTGCACAGCTCTTACAGTGGTGCCCGCAGAGCAGAAGGAGACTGCAGTATTATTTATATATGTGGATTTATAAATGCAATTATCCTGCTTCGGTTTCCCAGACAGCTTGGCAGTGAAATGCAAAGATGGTTCCTAGCAGCCCTTCCTCCTTATTTACTCTGCGCACGCATCTCCTCCCTTGCCTTCTGCATCTCCAGGCCTAGGTAGGGCTGGTTCCAGGCCTGCCTGCCAGCACCCTTTGTCCTCCGCCTTTCCTGCTGTGCGGAGATGGAGACACCCAGGGCCGTCGGATGTTGTTCTTTGCCGCTCTGACTGGACATTCCTGGTGCCTCCCTGCTTTGTCTCTGTGCCCTGTCCTGCTCCAGAGCCTGCACAGGGGGTGCTGAGGTTCTTGGGGGCTGCCTGAGCTCCTGCAGCAGCGTTGAGGGCTGAGTGGCCCGAGAGCGGGATGTGAGATGTCGCTGCGGGTTGTGCTCAAGCAGCAGCCGTGCTTCTGCTATGGGGAAACAGCAAACTCATGTCGGGCCATGGCCCTGTCTTTTTGGGATGTGACAAAAGGCCTTTTTGCCACTTGCATGTGGTGGTCCAGGACTCCCTAAAACATGTTTCTAATATGCAATGCAGGGAGGTCACCTGAGCAGGCAGGAGTTGATGGGCACCGGTGGGCAGGGCTTGGTGGCCGGTTTCCTGTGGCTGCAGGAACAGGGTCCAGCATCTCCTGAACTTTTATTAATATGTGCAGCATTTTGCTCACATGGAAAATTGATTTTCTTTTTTAAGCACGAAGTATAGCGGTTTTATAACCTTTCTTCTGCTTGACAGAGGCCATTTATAACCTCCCTTCATCACTACCTGTACAAGCTCCAGTCTAGCTCATCTTGAAGAAGTTCCATAATGCATTTTTAATTGTGAGCTGCTCCTAGACAGGATTTATCTATTTCTTCAAGGACTGGCCTTTTTGTTGTTGTTTGTGTGCGTATTTGGTGAAAAGGGATAAATAAGTAGGGTGGAATAGAAGAGTGCTTTAATCTGGGTGATAATTTATTGATGGCATTTTCCTGCCTGCTGGTTTTTATCTTTTGGGAGGAGGAAAAGCAGCTGGGGAGTTGAAATTAAAACCCAGAGCCGAATCCCATGTTGTGTGAGTCAGCGTGGTTCCCTTAACTTTGGAGAACTGCTCTAGTTGGTCTCAGCAGAGATCTGTCCTCCCGCGGTCCTTCCTTTGCCTTTGCAGGTAGCCGAGCGGCACCGAGGGCGACTCCTCGATGCAGGTGTGGAAATGACTGTAGAGACAGAGCTGCTGCAGTTGTTAATGAAAGTATGGTTAATGAAAGTCTTGGTTAGCCCCTCAGGGCTCTGTGCAAGTGTGGTCTTGCTGCGTTGGGAATTTCATCTTTCTCTTGAGTAAAGGTTGGTGAAAGTGGGTTTTACAGAAGACCAGGCCTCTCGTGGGATCCTTTGCCCTTCCCCAAAAGTTGGGTGAGTTGGTGAAGGGTAGTGGCCCTCTGGGCTGCTCCATGATGCTCAGGACAAACCAGCTCCTTGGGTTGGCAGCAGAATCCCTTTGGGAGGACAGACATGGGGCTGGGGCTCTGAGGTGCCTATGGAGGTGCATCCGTTACTGACCCGCGTCCCCTCTCTCCCTGCAGTGCCCCGAGGACCTGAGGCCCATGAAGGACGGTACCGGGTGCTATGACTACTCCAAAGGGATCGACTGCTCCGATGGCTTCAACGGCGGCTGCGAGCAGCTCTGCCTCCAGCAGACCCTTCCCCTGCCGCATGATCCCTCATCCAGCACCATCTTCATGTTCTGCGGGTGAGTCCCTGCAGGGCACTGGTTTTGCCCATCAGCAGCTCAGTACTTGCTGGTTCCCTTTTCCTTCCCTGCCAACTGTCCTTCTGTGCCACCCGTGCCTCCAAGCTGGCAGGTCTTGCAAGGGGTCTGGGCATGTTGTGTGCACCCAGCAGAGAGGTTAGTTGTGTAGCTGCAAGGGGCCTTGTTCACACATGTGCCCAGCTTCCAGCAGAGAATTCAGGCACCTGGTTTGCCTATAAGCAAAAGGGGACTTGAGCAGCAGTGTGAGCAGATGGACCCTCCTCATCTCCCCCCACCAGGACTCTGTGGATATAGAGGCTGTAAATATGTGATAAAACTGTGTGTTGGAGGGGGAAGGCGGAGGAC
>VZSV01000103.1:1675947-1712009 GCA_013398735.1 Nothocercus julius
TCTTTTGTGTGTCTGTCTTAAAATAGTTTCATCTCTGATTTTGGCCGGGATCCTATAATCCTACACAATTTAGCATTTTGTCGAAGGAAAATCTCCCTGACGGCAGTATGTTCTAAAAGGAGCTCAGTGCTTATCTGGCTGTGCCCTGCACAGCTGCAGGAACAGCCATCCGTCACGTGCTGTCCCGCGAGCAGCCCCGGCGCGGGGGCTCTGCAGAGAGCATCAATCTGCTGCTTCACACGCACAGGGACCTAATCTGTGTCCTTGGGGTGAGGATCGGGGACCGGGAGGGCAAAAGAGCCCATGCGGGAGGGAAATAGCCACAGGAGAGGGTTGTGCCGAAGAAGGGGCAAGAATGGGAAGGTTTGTCCATCCGCCCGTGTCCCATCCCATATCACCACCCTGGGTGATCCCTGTGCAGACTCCCTTAATGGGCACAGTTGAGTCACTGGGATAGAGCGTGTTGCCTCTGCTGTGGCTGCGGGCCGAGGGTTGGAAGTCCGTGTGGGCCCAAGCACCGTTTCCAGGGAGGGTCCAGCAGCTTGTGGGGTGGAGCAGAGGTCGCTCCCCAGTCTTGGTGCTGGCAACGTCCTTCTGCAGTCCTGTCCTTCTGCAAGGCAGCGCTCTGCTTGGGGAGCCAGCGAGGGAGCCTGTGGCAGCTGGGTGGGAGTATAAAGCGAGGAAGGGAAGTGGGGAAGGGAGTGCATGTGGCTCCGTGTGGGATTGACCTCAGCAGAAGCACAGCCTGTTCCCAGGGAGAAAGAGTAGGACAAGGGAAATGGAAGTTTCCTTGTCAGCTGGGAGCTGCAAGGCTGAGGGGGAGGGGGGAAAAAAAGGAGGAGAAAAGGAGGGAGGCAGGATGAGCACATGCACAAAAGATGGCAGTGATATCTTTGGTGTCTGTAGCCATGTCACATTCCAGCTGCTTGCCTCAGTTTCCCTTACTGTATGTGGAAGATAAGGTGCTTTATCCCCAAAGCGCTCAAAAGCAGAGCCAAGGAATAAAAGAGCAACCACTTTGGAGATGGTTCCTTTCAGGAAGCACGGGTGTCTGATTGCTGCCATGTGCAAACAGAGGGAGCATCTCTAGATTTCCCTGTTCTTGCTGGGGGCAGGGAGTAGTATTGGGGTGTCTGTATCAGTACTGGGGCCCACGAGCTGGGTTGGAGCTGAGCGTTAGGACTGAGCAGTGCTGGAGCTGCCTCTTTGGCTGCTCCAGGAGTAGCCAGAACACCCTGGTCCTTTCTACCGAGGATGGTCCTTCTCAGCTGCAATTTGTGCCTCGTGTAGGCCCTGTGTGCAAGGCCCTGCTAAGGCAGGTTGTGGTTGCTCTGCAGGTGTGTCGAGGAGTACAAACTGGCCCCGGATGGCAAATCCTGCCTCATGTTGTCTGACATCTGCGAGGGCCCCAAGTGCCTGAAGTCGGATGCTAAATTCAACGATACCCTCTTTGGGGAGATGCTCCACGGCTATAACAACAGGACCCAGCACGTCAATCAAGGCCAAGTGTTCCAGATGACTTTCAGGTACGGCCCAATTCTGCTCGTAGTTTTGAGAGCATCAGAATGGGACCAAAGGTCCCTTGGCACAGAGAAAGAGCTCTGTCACGTTTACTAGTATTGAGGGGAGAAAAACAGAAGAGGATGAACACGAATGGTTTTCCTACTGGCTCATTCCTCATGCAGACAGAAGCATAGGGGCCTTTTGGGCCAGTGCCTGTTGCTTCAGCTGAGTGTTTAATTGTCTTTTGGGCTTTATTCTGGGTTGCCATCTCATCCCTTTCTGAACTCTGATGTCTTTCATGCCTGTGACACCTGGCACCAATTGAGTTCAGCTGTTTAACTGCACACAGAATGAAAATGTATCTTGGTTTGTGTGTTTTTAACCGATGTGAGAACTGTGTTGGGAGAAGTCCTGTATATAACATTGCAAGAAAGAACTATGATGAAGGTAAATGTCATGTGAGACTATCAATAGCTGAAACACGGTGTGCTTGCAGGCTGTAATATGAGCGTATTTGGGGTGTGGAGGGACCGCTTCCCCTTTGAGAGCAGGTTTCAAATGGCCCTGATCTTTCAGTGCTTGATGATGGCAGTTTCCTGATAATCACTGAATTCAGGGGTAGAAATCGGTGGGTTTATTTCTTCTGTTAGGTTCTGCTCAGTGGTAGCACATTTTTGTTGAGTGACAACACCTATGAACGTCCGTGTATCTCTGCAGATTACTACCAGGAAAGGCTCCAGACACTATGTCCGTATTCCACTGGACAAGGCTCTTGCACCATGTCTCTGTGTGGGCTGAGGTTTGTTTTTTCCTGCTATTAAGGCACTGAGATCTCACTGCTGCCTTGGATTCTTGCTGAAGTTGTGGGTGCTGTCACCTCTGGCCATGTTGTTTTTTCTGGGTCCTTTTTCCCTAGCTGAGTGTAAAGTCTTCCCGGCTATGAATTCACACTGAACTCTGGCCTTCTGTTCTCTTGATGGGAGATGAATTACTGGCTCTACCAGCTCAAAGGCATTCGGAAAGCAGTAGCAAGCTGAGTGCTTGGAGGCAACAGATCAGCAGCCTTTGCTGGAGGTGAGAATTGACGGCATGTGAAGGCAATTTTCCCAGTAAGCTCCTCTTTAGTTTCTCTCCCTCCCATGTGACAAGCTTCAGTGGGTCCTCCAGGGCAGAGCCAGGCTGCAAGGCTGAGGGTTTTTTTTATTTTTTCCAGCTATAAGCTTTAATTCCTGATGGCTGAGCAGCTTGGGAGGCTTCAGTAAAGCCACCCAAACCTGTCACCTGGCAGCAGCAGCCTTGGGCTCTCTGTAGACGAGAGCCAAATGGAGCTGGTGCAGCCCCTCTCTGGACAACAACGCTCCTTTTGCCAGGGCTTTAATTTTCTCCGCGGCTGCTGTGGCAGCCTGGCCTTTCCGTGCGCCGCACCGGAGCTGGGCGTTGAGGAAGGCAGCCTTCCTCCTGCCGAGACAGGGCTCTGCTTTCGGGCAGCACTGAAGCAGCTCTTCGTCAAACACGTCTCCCGACTGGGGCTCGGGGACGCCAAGACCGACGTGTTGCCACCCGCATCCGTGGGAGCAGGGACGGTGTCTGACTCTGATAGGAAAGACGCTTCGGGGAAAGGACAACTAACAGGAGCCATTAGTACAAAGCGCTGTCCTGCTCTGCCCCCCTTCGCTTCTCGCTGCGGCGGAGCCTCGTCTGAAAGCACCAGGCTCCCTGTACCTGCCCATGCCAGGAGCTCCGTGCTCTGTGTGGGGGTTAAAATCTGAGCGAGGGATCACCCAGAGCACCCAACAGCAGCCAGAAATTGGGCTGGGGTGTCCAGGGTTTGCATTATCCCGGCAGAGGTGGCTCTTCTGAGCAGAGCCGTCTGGAGCGAGGACATTTTGGGCTAGTCCTGTGCTGCAGGACCCCACGCTGCCTCTCTGCATGGGGAGTTGCTATGTCTCCCTCCTCCCTCCAGCTAATTGATGCTTTGGCCAGGGAGGGTCAGTGCAGGCAGAGCCAGGTCCTCCACGTGGCTTTGCCAACTGGGTTTGCATTGCCCAGCGTCAGCCCTCAAGCTGGTCCTGGGCCCAGCTGCTGTGAGGAGTGGGAGGAAGAGCATCGGTATGAGAGCAGGCTGCAAAAGGACAGCCCGCGAGGGTGGGCGAGAGGGCAGCGGAGCTGGCAGGAGGGGCTCCAGCACAAGAGCAAATCTGCTGTGTGCACAGAGAGCACAGACTGGATCTGGAGAGGGGCCGGTGGTTGCGCAGGGTATCGCGCGCTCTGCAGACCTGCGCAACCTCGCAGGTCGGCGCTGCCCTTGCTGCTCGTTGGAAGTTGGACCGTTCGCTTTTAGAGGCTGCCGGTGCTGCCGGGAGGTGACGCTGCGGAGGCGCCGCTACATCATCCCCTAACAAGGCAAGAGGAGGAGGTTAATGGAGAAGAAATTATTAACTAAAAGATGTAATTTGCCTCTGATTTTTGTAGATATTCAAGAACCTCTCTGAGCATTAAGACACCAGCTGTTAGAGAAGGCCTTAATTTGGTGCATTTGAAACATAGCAGGAAGCTGCCTAATACCAGGGATTAAAAGCCTGTTTCTGCAAAGTAGGAGCAAGAACCTGCTATCAGAACAAGGGGCTGAGTATTTTAGAGGGATTTATAACCGCTGGGATCCTTTAGCTATGCAGATGTGACAGTCCTTTGAATGGTGTCTGCTTCCCATGTTGCCGCATCTTCAGTGTCTTTGATAAATAGGATGTTGTTGCTCTGCCGGCCGTGGCAGCGGGAGGGAGCCTTTGTGGCGGCGAGAGCCGTGTCTCATGCGGCAGCACCGGCTGGCTGCGCTGGCGGCCCCATCCCGTTGGGCTTGGGATGGTCCCTTTGCCACCTGACAGGTCACAATGTGGATTACAGCCTCAGCCCTTTGACCTTCTAGCTCGTCCTTCTGCCCGGTGTGCCAGGGGAATGGAGCCGGGGCCGTGCGTTCCTCGGGAGGTGGTAAATCCCAAGAGATGGGTGCAGGGAGCAAATGCTGGCCAGCAGAGCAGCTGTGGCCACGTGCTTGTGACGGGCAATGGCAGTGGCAACAGTGCGGTTGACGTTGGCGTCTCGTGCACTGTCACATCGTGCCCTCCAGCCTGGCCCTGCTTACACATCCCTCCCAGGGACCTTCTGCAGGTACCAAGGACCCTTTGTCCCCCGTAAGTGTCAGCGAAGTCAGAACTAAGCTCGAACTCTGCAGCCTGGGAGCTGAGTTGGTAGCTCTGTGTATTTTAATACCAAGGCTCAATAGCTGTTAATCATCACCGCTGTGCTGGAGGTGCAAGCCGGAGGTGCTGTTCGAAATGGGACTTTTTCCTTTCCTATGAAAACTAAGTGCCCTTCCCAGGACAGGTTTCCTGCCATACGTTCTGCCTGGGAGCAGGTGAGGGCTCTTAAATCAGATCCCAGAAATCTACCTGGCTCCTTCCCTGGAGCTCCCTCCTTGTGCAGGCAGGGTGGGCAGAACCACCTGTTTCCTTTTCTTCCTTTCTTTCTTTCTTTCCCCCCTCTTTTGCCCCTTTGTTTTTAAAAATGGCCTTGCCTTTCTGGCAAGGTGCTGTGGCCTGTTACTAAATAAGTGGGACGGCAGCCGAGCTTGGCTGGCTGCTCCGTGCAGCCGGAGCTGCTCTGTGCAGCCGGGATGAGGACGACTTCCCCCTGCCTCCCAGTGCCGCCCTCTGCGCTCTCCCCAGGCTGCTGGGTGATTATTTTCCAAATGGCTTCTTTGTTAGTCCCTTATCTGCTCTGTGCCATCTCTTTGCCTGCCTGGGGAATAGAGATTTTTGCTTTAAAAGCTGTTTGTAGTTTCAACCTGTTGCTTTTATGCTGTTAATATTTAGCAAGCCCCAATTACTACCCGTGGTGCCGGCTTTGCTTGCCGCGTTGTTGCTGCGTGGTGAAGGGGCTGTCGGTGCAGCGAATGGTCGCGGTGAGGCTGAGCGCTCCCCAGAGGGCGGCTCGGTACCCGAAACGTCGTCTCTTCCCATCCCAGCCTCCTGCTTTGCCTCTTGCTCCCATGGCAGCTCCCGGGTGTAACGTTGCAGCACGGCAGAGCTGTCTGTGTTGGCACCGCTCTCCCTGATCAGCCTCATCCCTGGCATGAGGTGCCCTGTGCCCCCAGGCCAGGGGAGCCCCTGGCTGCTCCTGCTGCCCACAGGGGTGGTCGATGGGGGCTCTTGGTGCAAACCCGCCGCCTCCGGAGCCGAGGGCACGTGGAAAAATTGGTGTCCAGGAAGCTCTGCGAATGCCGGCAGGCAGCGTGCCAGGGCGCTGCATCCACGTGGGGAATCGTTGTAATATTGATGGGGAGTTTGGCAAGTTAATTTTAGATCTGTCGCTCCTTCTCCTCACTGCTTTCCCCGTTCCTAATGAGAATGGTGCGGCGTGCTGGTGGCTCGGGCTGGGAGCATCCTGGGTGCAGCAGTGTCTGGTGCCAAGAGCATCCCGGGCTCCCCGTGCCCATGGCGGGCACCAGGAGCATCCTGGGTGCAGCCGTGTCTGGCACTGGGAGCATCACGGGTGTCCAGCGCATGGGATGGCAGCTGGGCTCAGCGGGTGCCGTGTGGGAGCTGCTCAGCTTGGGGCCCAACCCAGGCGAGGACTTTGTGCTGCCCCTGTGCAGCCTGTAGCTCCGTTACAGGCTTCACGGTACTGGAGTTCACTGTAACTCCATTAAATTAACATTATTGATTATTTTTTTCTTTCCCCTGCCTCTTGCAAACCTCTAAGTGCACAGTTATAATTGGGCTGTTTGTTGTGGCCGTGCTGGCGAGCACTGCATCACTGTGTCCTCCCGAGTGGCTTGTTTGCCTATTACCCTTCAGGCCTGGAGAACAGATGGGGCTCTCTTCCAGTGCCTGCCTTCAGTCTTTTTTTTATTATTATTATTATCTTTTTTGTCACGATTCTATTACCTGTTCGCAACTCTGAAGCCTTGGATGTAGCAGCTGGAAGCAATGATGTCTTTCCAAGCCAGGCTAATGCCTTGGGTCAACAACCCAAGTTGTTTCCAGCCAGAGCAGCTACCAGGGTGTCTCTTTCAGGAGACCATGACAGGGTCAGACAGATACAAGTGCCAGCTGCTTTTGTTGGGCTTAAGATCCGAAAGGGACTTGTTGCACCTGTGCTGGCCAGGATAAACTCTTGAGATTTTGTCGAGTCCCGGCTGCGAAAGGCTGATGCCGTCAGCACATCCCATCACTGAGGTTAGGGTGGCATCCTGCAGCCCTGCTCCGCTTCAAAGTTAGCCTCCCGCTGAGGAGAACAGACTGTGCTGCTTTGAGCTGGTGTTTCCAGCAGTCTGCAGACACAGACATCTGCACCTGATTGTCACCTCTTATTCTTGCAGCAAAATAAAACAAAGTCTGGTGCAAATGGTATCTTGCACACAGTGTAAGAGTCCAGGGCAGAAAAGATGCTTTTTAAAAAGACAGATTGAGATGTTTGTAACAGACCAATTCCAAGTAGTGCAGGTTTTCTGCTTCCTTTTGCACTGGATGTAGACAGGGCTTAACCTCCTTAATGGCCCCCTTCATCCTCCCTGAGCTGTGGGTCGTCACAGCCGTCTGCTGCTCCTGCTGTCCCTGCTCCTGACGCGCTGCCGGCTGCTCCATTCCCTTCCAGGCTCTGCAGGCAGCAGGTTGCAGGGCTGTGGGGTGGCTCTCCTGCTGTTTGGCCAATGCTCTCGATGGCTCCACAAGCCCCTGTGTGACCCGTGGGGCAGTTTCTCCTGTGGGGAGGAGCAGAGGTGCCTGGGGTAGAAGCTGCCGCTGAGTCGGAGCCGCAGCGCAGTGCATGGCCACGACCTGGCCTCCTTCTGCAGCCCCTCCTGAGCCCTGGCTGCTTGAAGATGTGATGCACAAAGAAGCGAGTAGAGTGTTTTGCCACTCTACTTACTGGTCAAGCTACCCTGTCCTGGCCTGTGTGGGGAGCTGGGGAGAAGCCCCTCTGCTTTTACAGGAGTCTCTGTGGCTGTGCAAAGCGCTACCTCAGTTTTTTGAGTGGGAGCTCTGGGCCTGGAGAAGGGGCTGTGCTGGGAGGGGAGCACAAGGGGCTTCCGCACCCGCCTGCCCTCTGAGCACCGGGCGCTCTGCTGCGCTGAACCCACCGCAGCTCCGTGCAGGGAGGAGCAGGAGGCTGTGCTGCTGGCCCGGATCTCCCTCCTCCGGTCTCGGCGCACGGTGGCATCCGAGCGGGCCCTGAATGCGGCTTTGCAGACATGTAGCCAGAGCTGCCCGTGCCCTGTGGGCACTGCTGAAATCGGGTGCCTGCCCTTGGAGGAGAGCGGTTGTAAGAGGGAACAGCCGTAGCAACAGGCCTGGTTCCTGCAGCGTCCTCACGCGCACAGGGAGAAAAGTGCAGTGGCCCCTGGGTGACCTGGTGGCACCACCCGGGTGAGCAGCGACAGCTGACATGGCAGCGTCACCTCGGTGAAAGCCGCAGGGTTTGACGCTGGATTGCAGGGCTGGTGTTGGACACAGCAGCAGCACCCAGGGTGCCGGTGCTGGGGAGCAGCCCGCGGCGGCAGCGGTTTCTGTCGACCAGCCCCTGCTCTTGCCTCCCTCCCCGGCCCTGGCGGTGCGTTTGTGTCTGCGCAGATGTTTGTATTCACTGCAGCTGATGAAAATATTCATTATCTTGTTAGCTGCTGCGGCGAAGGAAGTTCAGATTTGCATTTCCACAGCTAATCACGCAGCACAAACAGAGCCTGTCAGCCAGCAGCGCTAATTGGGCAGAACATGGATGTGCCGAGGCAGCGGCAGGAGGAGGTTCCCCGGTGCTGTGGGCGGTGAGGCTGAGCCTCGAGGTGCAGCAGGAGGTGGAGGAAGGCGTGGGAGGATGGAGGAAGGCTTGGGGTGGCAAAGGCGCACGTCTCGGGCCGCGTTCACTAGGTTCACGCGAGCAGTGGGCACGAACGCTGGCCTTGGCGCGGGCAGGAGCAGCCAACGGGGTGGCGGTTTGGGAATGCTGCTGGGAAAAGCGTGTGTTTGCACATGGGAAGATTGCGTCTCCTCACCGGTGCTGCTGGAACCTCTCCTGGGACAGGAGGCAGGATGCGGTCCAGGGATGCTTGTCCTGTGGATGAGCTGCTCTGATGCCATACGGGCTCCTCCTGCAAGGAGCATGACCCACTGTCATGCAGTCCATGTTGCTACGTGTCAACCTGTGATCCTGAGGTCCATGTCTCCTGCCTAGTGGCCAGGCCAACGTATCAGATGCTGAGTGAGTCTTTTGAGGCCCCAGTGTGTGCAAAAATTCATGGTGATGCTATCAATTTGAGTGCTTAGCACAAGGAAATGGTGAAGACTTGAGAGAGGGGCTGCAAAACTGTGTAGGAGAGAGAAGAGAAACTGGAGAGGGGCACTGGGCACTTGCAGAGCCAGAGCAGGGCTCTGCTCACCTGCTTGGTTTGACCTGCTTTAGCAAACCGCGCTTTAGCAGGACTTCTGCAGCTCTGGCCCCGTGGCAGAACTGTCTGTTGCCTGTGGCTGCTCGAGCTCTTCTTGGCACTTCCCTTGGGGACACAGAGGTGATTCAGGCCATCCCTTGCTGCGTTGAGACTCCTCCCCTGGTGCTCAGCACTGCCGAGTTCGGCCTCGCTTTTACAGCTCCCGAGGCCTCCGAGAGGTTTCCTCTGCTTTTGTTTGCTGGGGAGCTCCTAGCTGGGCATGGACTTGCTGACCTACTAGGTCTTCCCACCTCTGACTTTTATGGTTCTAATTATACCTGGTATTATTGCTTAGTTTAGTCTGTGTTGTTAAGTGATGTGGTAGAGATTGGTTCTGTAATAACAGCTCACCTATATAGTACCTTTCATCCTGGGAATACTTATCAACTTTACAGTCTTGCAGACAGGAATAGCTTTTTCCCGCTTTCCCAGCTCAGGATACAGCAGCTTCCAGAGCACAGAGTGGGTTAGATAGGGAGCAACAGGGACTCAGCATCAACTTGGGAGAAATATAAACAAGCGTTACATTCAGCTGAAAAGAGGGAAGAGTGAGGTGTGTGAGCTTAACCCCTTCTTTCACAAGTCACTGCCTTATCCAGCATGCTATGGACGCTCCTTTGGTGGCTACCGGTAGCCAAGGCCTTGGCTTTGTACTCTGAGTGAAAGACGCTTCCCCAGAGCAGGATGCTGCTTGTGCCGTGGACGTTGCTCCCATGTTATCTTTGGAGGGAAGGCTGATGCTGGCCCAGCCATCCCTGCTGTTCCTGGCTAGTGCCCAACCTGGTCTTCAGAGACTCCCCCCATGCAGGGGCTAAGACGGCCTGACGCTGATTGAACAAAGAGGCTCTTTGCTCTGGGCAATGCTGTTGTGATGGGGCACTAGTGTCTGAGCATCACGGCTCTGCAGCGCTGCTGTGAAACACCGGCGCAGAGTTAGCAGCACAGCTTGAATGCCACCCTCAGTGAAGGAGAAAATCTTGTCTTTTCTGTTTCCATCCCCTGTGATCGCTCCAGAGACAGAGGAGTTGCCGTTGTGTGTTTTGCCTTCAGGTCTATGCAGCCAGAGATGCAAGTGCTAGGTATGGTTTTGGGCCCAATCAGTCCAACCGTCCATCAAAGGTGAAAACAGAGTTGTCACGCAGGTTGTGTTGGGAGCCCTCCCCTCCTGCCACATCTGAGCTACAGAGCCTGTGTATAACCCAGGAGATCCACTAAAACGTCTTCTGCACCTGGCTGCTGAATAAGGTTGTCTGGCCTGGAAGCTGCAGCCGTGGCCCGGTGCTCAGAAATGCAGGGGTGAGCAGCTGGTGGCAGCCCAGCGCGGGCTGCTCTCGTCCCTGACCGCACAGCAGTGCTCTCCTGCTGCTCCCTCTCCTGCTTGCCCAGCGATGGCTACAGCTGTGCGAGGAGGCCGGGGCGCGTGTGGAGGAGTCTCCCGTGGGCTGTTGGGTTCAATAACAATTTTCTTGAGATGAAAGCTCAGGGCATTTGTGCCAGTTCATTTCTCCCCCCAGCAATGCACTGCAGGAGGAGTGTGCCCGATGCAGTGTCGGGCACATGCGGAGCAGCAGCAGGCAGAGCCCCCACGCCTGTGTCCCGGCTCTCTGGAAGACTGTGCCGTTTGCCAGCTGTGCTGTTACCTGAGAGCAACATGTGAACATCTGGCAGGGGTGATGGCGCTGCCACTTGTCACTAGGCAGCCTGGCACCCCTGGATGTGAACAAGACTTCCCCCGATGGCAGCTCTGAGAGGAGCTGGGAGGTAAGAAGGAAAATGAGGGTGTCCTAGGCAGCCCTTCCTGAATGCTGGAGAGGGGAGAGGAGACTTTGCTCTCACCTCCTGAGTTTGTCTGGGAGATTAAAAAGAAATAAGTTCACTGTAGGTGTAGTCCCTCTGCCCTGACTTGGCAAGTGCATCATTTCATGGCTTCTATAATTAACTTCACACACAGAAATGCAACTTTGCAGATGCAGTCTCAAGTTTTAGCTAATTAACCATATGGTCTGGCTGCCTGACGGAGCCAGGGAGATGTGCCGCTTATGGATGCTTCCCTGGGCTCTGGGGTGTCCAGGATGGCTCTGCCTTCCCTGCATGTCCCCTGTTGCAGGAGTCCCCTGGGAAGAAACACAGCTCTGCAGAGCAGCTCATGCTGCCCAACAGCTGGGACAGTGGCAACAGGGAGCAGCTGAGCACTGCAGGCTGCAGATGGCTCTTGGTGGGTTGTTCTGTTGCCTGGCAGGATGCCCTGGATGTGGATCCAGGGATGCTGGAGCCATCCCTGGCTTGTCGGGTGCTGCTTTGGGGACGCTCGCATGGCTGCAGCCCGTGCTGGCATAAGGCAGGCGTTGCTGTGAGGGGAAGTGGGAGCATTAACTGCGCTGAAATGACTTTGTCGGAGTGCCAGCATATGAAATGTGTGGTGATATTACAGCCCTGCCACTGCCTGTGGCTGTTTTCCCTCTGCTTCTAATGACTAATAGAGAGAAGACAAAACAATTTCTATTAGTTTCTCTTAGTTTCTCTCACGCCGCAGTGGGTTTCTTATTTTCCAAACCTCATTAGAGTTTGTAATACCATGGTGGTAGTCAAGAGCAGTCCGAATCACCCTAGGGGAAAAGAAGAACCGAAGAGAGATGATGTGTAGCCCAGTATCAACACTGCTCTTGGCTTATTTCCAGGGTCCCTTTCGATCCCTGTCCAGACTCTTACACCTTATCTCAATCTTAAAGGTTAACGATGAAGCTTAGCGGAAAAGAATGCTTAAGATCCCAAATTGCTAAGAGTATAGATGTGTGTGCTGAGCGGAGAGCTGGCTCTGCATTTACCTTGGAAATGCAAATATTATTTAACAGGCAGCGCTTGCACTTTCCACTGTATTGTAGTTCAAGCGTCGGTTCCCTGTGAACAGCTGCTGGGGCGACAGGGCTGGTGAAAGGTCTGCACAGGCAGTGGGCTTCAGGTGGCTGTTTTGGGAGCTGCTGCCCAAATCCCATAAGAATTGGATATGTGTCAGGCACCAGCCTCCCACAGGATCCTTGGAAAAGCCCACCGTGTAGTTCTGGCTCTGCTGAAATCAGTGGGAGTTTTGTTATTTGTTGCCTCAATACAAGTCCTAATGAAGCAGTGAGGAACGGAGCTACTTGAGCAACGTGTTTGAAATGAGTGCAAACTGCACCCAAATGAGCCCGCACAAGAGGAGCCACCACTGTGGCTCAGCTTACCAGCCAAATAATCTTTTGGAGGAGGAATCCAACTGGGCTTTGAATCACTCGGGCATAGAAAAACAACCGCGGTTCTTTTCCTAGTGTCCACAGCCTAGTGGGCAGGAGCTCCATGAGCTGCTCCAGGAGGTCAGTCTTTCTTCATGGCATCTTCCCATCCAGACTGTTAAAAAGCTGAAACTTGCTGAGCTTATGGAAGTTGACAAGGTCAGACCCTCTCAGCTGTCAGCGACTGCTAATATAATGGAGCGAGACACCTCAAAGAGCAGATACCATGGAGCAAGACACAGATACCCCCGTCAAGCACTAAGCAGCTCCAGCCCTTTGCAGACAGGCTGGTTTCGGGTTAGTCACACCAGTTGCTTGGAAGTTCCCAGGACTTGCCCATTCAGTAAGGGTGGCATGGCACAGATGTGTCCTCCTAGTCCTCCCCACCAGACTGTGGCCTCAGGACAAGGCTGCTGAGCCCAAAATCCAGCCAGCCCTGGGCTGTGATGGAGCCACTGCCTATCTTGCTGGAGGGAGAACCAACACGCTCAATACGGAGCCGTGCAGAGCTCCAGATTTTCATGGCTTTTTGGTGGCTGTTGCTTTGCTTCTGGACAAGGCAGAGCTCAGGAGGTGTGTGAGGACTTGTTTTGGGTGAGAAGCCTGTGTTTGCTTATCCAAGGTGAACAGTAGTAAAGAGACAGTAACTTAGAGGTATATAATGCCAGGTCAGATATGTCAATCCTGGGTCATATTTCATGGATTTTTGCTACTTTTGAGTGGTCATTGACACATAGTCAGGAGGTTAAGGAGTCTCTGGCAGTAAGTACAAACAGCTTGGAGCTTGTTCAGTCAAGGTGGGGGGAGCTCTTGGTGTGTACAGCCTGATGTTTTGGACTCTGGGTCTGATGCTGGTAGAAAAGGTTAAACAGGTTTTGAGCATCAGTAATTGCTCTTTTCTGCACCCACTCTCCTCTTCTATCTCATATGCACATGCTTTGTGGAGGATTAGCCATCTGATGGGTGTGAACTTCTAGAAGTTGTGCCAGAGTTAGATATAAGTGAAGTGTCTCTCTGCTGCTCTTACTAAGCAGGGGCATGTCTACTTTTCACCTTGGCCTTCTTGCCCACTCGTAGTTTTCTAACTTTTCTTGAAACTTCTTCCAGGCTGTTGCCTTTGCGCTATTTGGTTAAATAGGAAATTTCAGTCCCAAAGGGAGGAATCTGTATATTTGCAAAGTTGGATGAGGGGTTGAAAAATAGAGCTTAACATGGAATTCCTTTTGCAACCATGACTGCATAATTAAGGCATAAATCTAGCTTTGTATACCTTAGTACTGCATGCTACATACGCACGAGGCGTTGCTGTGGGAACCATAACTTTTTGAATTTGTTTTCACTCCGCACTGTTTCAGCATGTTCCCAACAGACACTCCAGAGAAAGAAAGATCCACAGCCTACCGCAAGATTTCACCCACAGGAGACCCGGTTTAGTAGAATAAATAAATAGCTGTATAATGGCAAAGAAGGGGGATAGGGACGGTGCGCAGAGGTGGGGAGTAATAAAAGATGGTAAATGGAAGTAAAGCAACTGCCCAGCCAGATAGGTGTTCAGCTCTCACTCCTCCTCTTGGCTAATATCAGTAGCGAACAGAAATACTCAGACATACTGATGTTCCTACAGGCTTCTTGAGTGTCAGGATTTGGAAGAGGCAAGAGTTTCCTGATGTCCCTCCAAGAGAGACCACAGTGTGGTTTGTGCTACACGTAGCACTGGCGTATCCACACAGAAAGTCATCTGAAATGGAGCTGAGCTTCGTTATCTCTGCTGCTCAGTGCAGCTTGTTGTTGTTGGATCTCATCTCCCCATCTGAAAGACTTTTCCAGAGGCGACCATGATTCAGAAAGGAAAGTTTTTCTTGTGCTCAGTTGGTGCTCTAGATCCTGTTCCCTGTGCAAATTCCTGTGTGTTTGCTTTAAAAACAGCTTTAGGAGAGAATTTGCCTTTTCACCGTGATTGCTAGCGTGACTGTCCTAGTGCCAGCGGGCTGTCTCTGAGTACTTGTTAGCGTCACCTGCCCCGAAGCAGACAGGGTGTTGGGGCTTCACAGCCTTTGTGTTCTTGCCTAGCTCTCCTGCTGGGACCTCTCACTGCTTAGCTGTTTAGTGTCCCAGATCCCTTAGCCTTGACGTGTTGCGTAGGCTGACAGAGGATGGTGACAGCAAGCGGAGTCTGTGGTGACACTCGAGTGCATCTGAAGACGGCTGCGGTGGTGGGAGGGCAACGGTGATATGTCACACTCGAGTGCACTAGAAAGCTGCAGTGGCTGAGAGAGCTTGAGCGCTCAAGGGATGTCTGGAGATCACTTGCAGGAAAACCAGGTTTGAATGATCCCCTCTTTCTAGAGTATGGTGCTGTGCAGTTGGTGGGAAGGGATTCAGGCAACGCGAGAGGCAGATCTTCTGACAAGGGCAATGTGAAGAATTGATTTATCAGTTCAACAGCCGAACTACACAATCAGCAGCGTTGTGGTTTAGATTACCATGAAATGATTTTTATGTTCTTGTCAGTTAACGCAGAACAGAAAAGCAGCAGTCTCGGTTTGGGCTTGACTTTAAAGCAAGGCATTTTAGCGCTGCTCAAGGAAAGGAGGAGGAAGGGGAGCCCGTACCCCCACCTTGACCAGCAGCGCAGCAGCAACGGAGTTTGTGGATTTCATGGTTTTGGTAATGCCGGGGTTGTTAAGGGCTGTTACAATCTCTGCCGCCTCCAAGTGGGACTCCGCGCCCCGCGCTGAGTCCTCTGCGCAGGTGGCTGCGCCAACGCAGGGGTTGGAGGCAGAGCCATGGCGGAGCTGACGTGTCCCCCTCCTGGCAGAAGGCGTCCTAAGTCAAGGAGAAGCACTGCTGCTCCCATCTTTGTTTTGGGTAGAAGCAAAAACAACTCCCTCAGACACCACAGCTGCTTCAAACTGGGTTGACAGACAGTGTTAGATCCCCCAAAATGATGTCTTAAGCTATTCGCTGGCATGGATCCCCTTCCCCCTCTCTGCCGGCTCCCAGGGGATCAGTACTGCTTCCACCACTAATTTCGTTTCATCGGGCCCGTTGTCGCCGTCGTGGCCTTTGTGTTGCTGCCAAGTGCTGCTCCCGGCAGAATTCCCCCCATGGAGGCCTCCTCGCTTGTGTGCTGAGCAGCCAAGTGCTGTTGGCAGCCCAGGGCTGGCCAGGCCTTCCGGAGGCCCCAGTTTTGGCCCCGTGTCAGGCAGGGTTGGGCACCGTCTGGGCAGATGAGCCCCACAGGTGACTGTGCTCCAACGGGAGGACGCTGCGGGCAGGGTTGGACTTGGTGGGTCCCGTGTCACCTCCAGCCTTTTGCTGCTGCGTCACAGAGGGAAGAGGGGCCCGGCTGGTGCCATCACGGCCTCCCGCGTGGCCGAGGATTGTGGCTCTGCGCTCCAATGAAAGGGCTGCCGAGACGCAGCCCGCAGCGTTTCGCCCCAGTGAAGGACTGCGCCGTCCTTGGCGCCTCGCGAGGGGAGCGGGCGGCCGCGGGCCCGGGGACGGGCGACGCGCCGGTTCCCCAGAGCCCGGCCTGCCGCTGCGGTGCCGCACTCCGCTCCTGATTTACGTCCCTGAAACGCCTCAATTTAAATGCTAATTCTTCTTGAAGCGAGGGGGGAGAGCCGCTGCCGCGTGGCATTGAGGTGTTTGTTAACGGAGCGCGATCTGCGCCGCGGCCGGAGCTGCGGTAGCCGGGGGCGCGCTGGGAGCAGCCGCTGCGCCGCCCGCGCTGTCCGCTCGGAGCGCGGATCCAGCTCAGGACGTAGCCACGCTTGCACGTGCCCGTCCCGTCCGCAGGAGCTGGTTTAGCAGTCCCGGGCTGGCCCCGTTCCCGTCCGCGCGTGGGGAGGCTCCCGATGAGCCGTCGGCAGCGACGCTCCTCCGGCCGCGTCTGGTCACGGCTGCAGAGAGAGGCCGCAGGGAGCCCAGCGGGCAGCTGGGCAGGACTAAAGGGCCTGGTGGAGGCCGGTTAGTCTCTTTTTATTCTTTATATAGAAGCGTATATCTTTTATATACATTATGTAGGAGCGAGGACTCTCTAAAATTAATGACTAGTAAATGTGGCATAAGTAATGGCTACTTCGCATGGTATGTGTGCAGCCTTTATAATTCACTGGTGCCTGAGGTCATGGAGACCAAGTCTCGGATGAGATTTACGGTGTGCTGACCTTCTCCCAAGTGGCTGTGGAAGCAGGACACCCTCTGTCTCCCTACGACTCTAGATCAATCTTTTTATTTTGTCACTGCACGTTACAAGAAGGAGCTGTCTGTGAATGTTCCGATGTCAGATGCAAGCTGGGCTCTTCTGAGCCTCCAGCCACCCCTGTGAGAAAGTGGGAAGGAAAGGTGGTTCAAAAATGGGCATGATGAATGAGGCAACCTCAAAGCCATCTTGTTCTCCCCAGGCCATTGCAGGATGGAAAGAAGACTCATATAAGTTATTCCTGCCATAGGTGTCATCACAGACATGAATAGGATAGCTATGCAAAAAGTCCTGTCTTCACATAGCCACTTTCTTGAACATAACCCCACTGGATGATAATGCGATTAACATTTGTAGCTGTGCTGGCTCAGATAAGGGTAATTAAATCTCATACTTCAGGCCATCAGCTAATCACTTGTGGGGTCTTTTTTCTTTCTTTTCTCTCTCTCTCCTTTTTTTTTTTTTTTTTTAACCCCTTCATGAACATTTTGCCTAGTTGCTGATGTGCATCTGTTGTGTTTATCTGCTGTTGGCTGCTGATGCAGGCAGGAAGCCGCACTTGGGCTGGTGCTCTGATCTTGCGGTGAAAAATCTTACGGGTGAGCAGAGGGACGTGCAGAAGGGATGGCAGGCTGAAGTCCAGCCTTTGGGACACGGCCTTCAAGGATGAAACGTGAAGGGAGGAAGCCACAGCTGACTGAGCCTCGTGGGAGAAGTGCTGCTTCCCCCACTAGTGCTGCAAATGGAAAAGGGAAATGAATACGAGTCACTAGCTCATCTTGAACTACCACAGGCCAAAACCCACTCACAGACACTGCGATTTTGGCCCTGGCTTTCAGTGCCCAGGCCTGTGGATAGAGGACCCCGGGGCTTAGGGGAACACCCGCCCTGCACTGAGCACCATCCAGGCTGTCTGCTCCAGCACTGACCTCCAGCTCTGCGGCTGCTCCCGGTCCCCGTGCACACGGCTGCAGGATGCTGACTCCTCTCACCGTCCCTGGTTTCCCTCTGCTCCTCGGCCTCTGTGATGCAAGGCCGGCCCTGATGAGCAGAGAAAAGCAGCTCCGCACTCCAGCGATTTATTGCATGACCTTGGGTGTGTTATGTAAGGTCAAATTCCCCCAAAACAATCTCGAGTTTTGCATATCAAGCTTTCGAAGGGCAGGAAGATCCTGACCTGGCAGGCTCCTCTTGCCTGACCCCTCTCCTCCTGGTAATTGAGCACCTTACAGTTGCTAATTGCTTTTATCCCACCAGCACCTTGGTGAAGGAGAGAGTGATCGTCTTCATTTCACCTGAGGCAATGGTTGGATTTTATGTCTTGGCCAAGGTTACACGGTGTGTCTGTCAAAGCCAGGATTTTAAACCCAGTTTAATCCAGCAGAGTGCCTTTCTCTTCAGCCCACCCTACTAGTAAGAGATGTTTGGAGCCTTGGGACGCTTGACCTTTTTCAGCGTTGTCTCATTTATTCCCCAGGTCAGCTCATCCACAAGGAAAGGAAGTGTTCTGGCATAGCAGCTGTTGGGGATTGGGGCAGAAAGGGAGGGGAAAAAAAAAAAAAAAAATCTGTGTATAACAACTTGCTCTCTGTAAAATGCCCTTAGAGACTTTCAGATCCCTTTCGGGAGAAGGATGAGCAGGAGCAAGTTAATTCAGTGTGCGTTGCGCTGAAGATCGACAGCATGTTTGTTGCTCGTGTGAGTATCGGACATCTGCTCAGTGACTAGCAGGGAGGTGCTCGAGGGCAGAAGAGGAGGGTGCCTGTTGCATGGTTCTCGGATGCTGAGAGGAGAGAGGTATCTGGGGTGCTCTGGAGCTCCTTGGAATAGCCTTGGCTCCACAGCTCACAGCAAGGTCACAAAAACTGCATGAAACTTCATGCAAACCCCTCCACGCTGCTGGGGACAGGCTTGAGGCTGTGCGGGTGACACGGCCACCTGTTTGGAGCCCTCGGCACCCTCCCCGTGCACCCCTGCCCCTTGTCGGCGCTCCTCGTGGGGTGCGTGCGGGGGCTTTGCCCAGCGCTTCCCAAGAGCGCCGTGCGCTCGGGCTTGTCCGTAAGGACAAGGAGCTGCAGCCCTCTGCCGGCTGAGCCTCCGCAGCACAGCGCCCGCTGCCCGCCCAGGGACACCCTTATCCCAGCCACTTCTGCGCGCCCCTCTCTGCCCTCCCCTGCCCGCCGGTTGCAGCCCGGCTATGCAGAGGCCCGGGGCAGTTGGCAGTGCCACGTGGGATGCCCCCCTATCCCACACCGGGCAAAGAGATCTGGCGTTTCCCTCCCCTCTGCTCTCCGGGGGCTTGTTTCTGGTTTGCAGGGCCCGGTGTGTGTGCAGCACGTGCACGTGGTTGGCGGTGGGGAAGCGAGCAGCGCTGACCTGCTACCAAAGAGAGAAGGCAGCTGCTGGCAGAAGGGAGAGAGGAGACGCAGAAAGGATTTGATAGCAGAAATGCGTCGTCAGGCTGCTCCTGAGGTCCTGTCTTTTAACGCTGCTTGTTCAAATACAGCAGTGTATTGTGGACATATGCGAGCACGCGCGCTGATGTGTGCACAGGCCTTTATTTGCAAGTGCATGCACTCGGCCCTTGTTTTTTCCCCAACCTTTTGATTGCAAAGCTCTTTAAGCAAATGCTGTTACAGCAAGTAGCTTTTCAGTAAATACCTTTTTACAGAGGCACCGGCATTGACTAGCAGCCACTGCGTGCAGAGCATCCTCACACCTGGCTTTGTGGGGCATCTCTCGGGTCCCTCCTTCCTTACTGCTGCGGCACACGGACTGCCACCCACCCCAGCTGTTGTTTTTCCACCCCAAACAAGCCGGATTCATGCCCAGTTTCCTCTGGCTCTGGATACATCTGGGGCAAGGGAAGAGAGGTAGTTTTTCTCTTACCTGTGCTTGGATACCATGCTGGCTCACTACGGTCTCTGTTGTGAAGCAGAGCACAAGATCTGGGGGATATTTCTAGGAGGGAGTGGCTGTTTTGGACACGTAGCGGGCCTGCTGCCACCCTGCTCTGAATCAGCTCTCGTAGCGGTGCCAGGTCTCTCTCTTTTGAGCTCATGTGTGTTCGGACCAACCAGACCCAACACTCCTACGTAGCTGGAAACAGGGAGAGGGCCTGGGAAGCTGCCGCTGTCCTCCCTGTGCCTCATCTCTTGGTGCTCCCAGAGGTACCAGGCTGATGGCCTTCAGTGTGACCCGCCTGTCCCGTGGATTTGCATTAGTGTGGGAAGACCCACCACAGAGCGGACAGTCCCAATCCTGTGGTGGGGCAGCGGAGCTGCATTCTGGAAGGTTTGCTGCAGCCTCTTATTTTGCAGTGCTGCATCTTGCTTTTCCTGGCCTCTGGAATTTGACCTTACTGGTGCTTTTCCCCTCTGCCTGCCAAGGCAGAGCAGCAGAGACCCCTCTGCTCCTGCCCGCGTTCCCCACCGGTCACCTGGGTCCGCAGCCCCCGCCTGCAGCCGCCGGCGCGGGGATTGTGCTCTGCCATCCGCATCGCCAAGGCAGCGCAGGGCTCGGAGCAGCAAATCCCGGCCCCGCCGCCGGGGACGCAGCGCATGAGCAATAGGAGATTTGCGAGCGCCTGTGTGAGTGAGAGGTTTTTCCCCTCAGACAAATAAACCACTTCTTCTCTGGCACTGCCTATAGTGAAGCTCACGAGGCGCAATCAGGAGCGCGCACACGGGCAGCCGAGGAAGAGGAAGGTGGGGGATGCAGCCAGCGGCTGCCTGGAGCCTCGGCTGTTAGGGAGACGCGGCGGGGGCAGCCTGGGAGGGTGAATTCCAGCCGAGCGCTGAGGCCACCGCGCGCTCCAGGGGCTGACGCGCTGGTGCAGGCGCGTCCCGCTTGGCGTGGCGGAGCGCGCGGCGCGCTCGGAGCCGGCCTCCCTGTATTTTGGCTCTGCGATCAATATCTAAATTCCTTCCCTGCCCTCTTTTTGCTGGCACTGGGGAAGCTCCATGCGTGGAGACCTGCCTGCTCGCGCTTCAAAACGCGTCCCCAGCATCCCCGTGCTCGAAGCACTGTGCTAGGGGCTTAGACCCCCGTTGTACTCAGAGAATCATAGGTGCAATAAAATTGCACCACGAGCAACACGCTTTGGCTTTTTGGAGCCCCTGTCTACTAGCGTAGCTGCCCCTGCTTTCGGAGAGCCGGTCGTGCCAGGAGCAGGCCCTGGGGAGCTTGTTGCCCCTCGGAGGGCCCCAAGGCCTAGGGTGTCCCAGGCTTCAAGCATGGGAGCACCAGGCCTGCCCTGGCACCGTGAGGGCAGCTCAGCCCCTCTGCCCGGATGTGGCCTGCATCGTTGCTTTGGAGTTTTCTTTTTGTCTCTGCAGGGAGAATAACTTCATCAAGGACTTCCCGCAGCTGGCCGACGGCCTCCTCGTGATCCCCTTGCCCGTGGAGGAGCAGTGCCGCGGCGTCCTCTCGGAGCCCCTGCCCGACCTCCAGCTTCTCAGCGGTACGAGCCACTGCGTAGGGGCCCCCGGGCTCGGCCGCCGCCGCGGGCAGCACAGGAGCCGACGTCCCAGGTCCTCTCCTTATGCCCAGCCCTGCCAGGCTCCCCCGGGGTCTTTCTCGTGCCCTCCCAGCTGGAAATTGTACGAGCTGCATGTATCTGCCCCGGGATGCTGCTGCCCTGAGCTTAGCCGCAGCAGTGCCCTGGCCGCCTCTGCCCTGCGAGCGCCCTCCTCGCTAGCCCAGGGAGGAGGTGGCCATCCTATTATCAGCGTGTTTGTGGCAAAGAAAACAGCGTGAAAATTGTGTTTTCTAGAGCACGTCAGTGCCTGGCAGTCCCCCTGGCTATCCCTGAACCCCAGCTCTGTCTTTGCAGGAGACATCAAGTACGACGAGGCAATGGGCTACCCCATGGTGCAGCACTGGAGGGTCCGGAGCAACCTGTACAGAGTGAAGCTCAGCTCCATCACCCTCTCTGCAGGTGAGGGCTGCGCGGCTGCATCTCTAACGGTGGCAAGACAACATGTCCACGTGGGCGGGCTGTCTTCTCAGCACCAGCGCTCCCATCACTGCCTGCGCTTCGCAGCTCATGGGATCACAGAATGGTTGAGGTTGGAAGGGACCTCTAGAGATCACCTAGTCCAACCCCCCCTGCTCCAGCAGGGACACCCAGAGCACCTGGCACACGGTGGCAGCCAGGCGGGTTTGGAAGAGCTCCAGAGAAGGAGCCTCCACAGCCTCTCTGGGCAGCCTCTCCCAGGGCTCTGGCACCCTCACAGCAAAGAAGTTCTTCCTCACATGGAGATGGAGCTTCCTGGGTTTCAATTTGTGCCCATTACCCCTTGTCCTGTCACTGGCCATCACCGAGAAGAGTTTGGCCCCATCCTCCCTGCATTCTCCCCTCAGGTACTTGTACATGTTGATCAGATCCCCTCTCAGGCTTCTCTTCTCCAGGCTAAACAGGCCCAGCTCTCTTAGTCTTTCCTCATACAGTAGATGCTCCAACTCATGGTCATGCAAAGCATTTCTCTGGTGCTTGGCATCTCTGGGCTCTGCTCTGGTGGGAGCCACTGCGGCCAGCCCTGCTGTGGGCGCATGGGAAAACTCCACCTCCTTCCAGGAGGGAAACTGAGGCAGGGAGCTTGCAAAGTCAGACAGAATTACGCTAATAAGCAGTGCTATGGGAAGGATTCATATGGGGGTTTCATACACGTACATACAGCAAAAAGTAAATTCCAGAAGAGTGGGATGTCAAAAGGAGCCCCAAACTGTTTGTAAATGTGGGTCATACGAAGGAAGGAGTCGCAGCTGAAGAAGCGGCGAGAGGGCAGGTTCTGCAAACATCACAACATTTCACCGCCACTTTTCTGTAACTGCACATTTTGTTGCGACCTGATACGTTTTGCTTTTCTATTTCAAAACAGCATTTTTTTATTTAGAAATCAACCCATTTTTAAATGGGGAGTGAGGAGAGGATTTAATACAAACAGGCTGCACAGCCCCAGAACAAAATAACCCTCTTGGAATTGAACAAAATATTTGGGGTCAACTCAAAATGAATTTTTTGTCCTTTTTATTCAGCAAAGCTTTTCCTTTAAAAAAAAAACAGCCGGCAAACCAGCCAGTTAACCTCCTTTTGGTGACAGCTATGATGTCTTTTCTTGCATTATGTTTTTAGTTTCCCCATTGGACAAAAAACTTAGCTATTGGCCAAGGCATCATGTAGTCACCAGTGCCTCCAAGACCGGTCATTCCCACAGAGCAGTGGCGATAAATACTAGCGCCGTGTCCCATATGTTGGTGATCTTGACAGTGTAGTGGTCCCAGTGTAGGAGCATCCCTGGCTCCTGCATTCGACACGGGGCTTGGCTGGGTGTTTGCAGCAGGCACCGATGACGCCACTCCACTTTGCAGAGCTCACCTGGCCCTGTCTCCCTCGGTGCTTCCAGGGAATCGCTGTCCTCCCAACGGCTCCAATCACTCTGCGCTGTCTCCAGCTGCTCTAAAAATAGGTATCAGTTGTCCAGAGTATTTACACTGGGGCTGGTCTGCTGTGCGATCTATAATGAATTCATCCTTACATCAGGACAACTTTTCTGGCTATGATCCCTGCATTACAAAGGCCAAAGATGTCCTCTGCTGAAACCATTGATTTATGGCCTAGTATTCTGCAAAACAGGCCCGAGCCTGTGTGCGTGCGTATATGCCTGCATTCGTGTGTACATCCCTGACAATTTATTCACAAAGAGGAGTCATAGAACGATGTGAAAGCTGCTGCCTGAGGAAAATAACATATTTTGTGGTTAGCAAAAGATTATGTAAGGCCCCGAGGAAACAGAGGAGGAAGCGCATTTCGTACCTACTTAGGGATATGTGTTTTAAGCGGGGGATTTGGGGCTGCTTTCTCCTAGAGCTGTCGCCGTCGGCCCTGCCTGGCCAACCTGCCAATACCAGGCTTTACTCTTCCAGGCTTTGCAAACATCCTCAAGATCCTGAGCAAGGACAGCAGCCGGGAGGAGCTGCTCTCCTTCATCCAGCAGTTTGGCTCCCACTACATCGCGGAGGCGCTTTACGGCTCCGAGTTCAGCTGCACCATCCACTTCCCCAGCAAGAAGGTCCAGCAGCAGCTCTGGCTCCAGTACCAGAAAGGTAAGGGGTGCGTATGAAGGAGGCAGACACACAAATGCTGCTCGTTTCCATCGGCTCAGCTGCTCTCTTCAGGCAGCACATACAACGTGGTTGCGCCCGTTGCTGGGAACGGATCCATAGACAGCATCCATCAAACTCTCCCATCCCGCTGCTGCCTTGCAGCACCCGCACGGCAGCCCCTTCCTTCCCTGGCAGCTCGAAGGTTGCCTGCGGGCCCGGAGCTGCCGTTCTTGCTTGGAAGCAAACGCGCCGTTAAGCTCGTCGGCCGCTTCCCAGCCCCACTGCGGTGGCCCCGGAGCGCCCTGGGTGATTTGGGCCGGTTTATATAGATGTGACATAATTGAGCTGTCTCAAAATGGCTTCATTTTATTGCTTGTGACAATGACGGTCTTTAAGGAAGTGTATTAAATCAATAGCAGACTCGTTGTGCTACACTATAAATAACGAGACACATCATTAAACAGGGCAATAAACTTCAGGACTTTGAAGTAATACAATTAGGTTATGTTTATAAAAACTCCCTTATTGCCGTAGCCTTCCATTTGCCAATTCATCTCCTTCCTCCAGGGAGCTTGGGATATTCCCTTGGCTGAGGATATTTTTTTGTTGAAAACGACCCTGATGTTTCCATCAGGGTTTAGGACATATTGCAGGAGTGGCAGGAACGGAGGCTGAAAGGCGCTTTCATCCCGCGCTGCTGTGAGTGGCCTCGTTTAGCACGAGCCGGGTGGGCACCCGCCAGCCCCCTCAGTGCTTTTTGCTTATTTTTTCACTGTCTATCCAGCGCAGCTATTCTTGTCAGCGTGTTTACGACACCCTGTCCTCGGTTGTTTTGGCTTTAAATAACGATGAATGAAGTTTGCCAAAGCAATGCCTTTATTTAGCAGGAGATACGTGGTGGAGGTGTGTGGTTTCTGTGCTAGGGATGTTATTGATCATTCAGATGTGTTCCCTGGCATCCCGTTGCAAGCACATCAGTGCTCCTGCTCCTGGTGGGGCTGATTCGAACCCAGAGGGACTGGGGAAATGGAGTTATTGCAGCATTAGAGGGTATAAAAGAGAGAGGACTTTGCTGGGCGATGGCACTAAGCACTATGGAGCTTCAGGGCCATTTGAGCTTGGTGCGATGGCATCAAGGGCTGAATGGAGAGAATAGCAGCCACATTTGACCCTTTTGTGAAGCATCTGGTGCTTGTGAGCCCCCTGCCAGGGACAGCCCTGCTCCTCGGAGGCCCACAGCGGTGGCTCGTGGTGCTGCAGGGAACCTGAGGCGGAGCAGCGACTCGCTGGCTTCGCGTCACCCAAACAGTTTCCTTTTTTGGCGCCATTTAGGGTTGGAGAGTGAAGCCCCAAGGGGCTCACGGGCTGCCCAGCGACCACCCAGGGGCTCATGTAGGATGCCTGGATACGTTTAAATTCTGACCATGCTGCCTCTTTGTGCCAGGAGCCGTTTCTGTGCCTGTTCCCTGTGCACGAGTCCGTTTGCGTCATGGGGCTGCGGGAGGTCGACCTGGGCGGACGTCGGCACCGTGGAGGGGTCAAGTGCTATAGACGGTGTTTTCCAGTGCTCTTGGAAACCCGCTGAGGCTGCCTAGGAGGTATCTAGGAGGAGGTTGTGCAGATGGAGGAGAAAGGAGTGGCAGGAAAGGCAGGGTTCTCTCCTCAAGGAAACTGCAGCTAGCTAAAAGAAAAAGCTTGTTGGGGAAGATAGATGGGTTTTACGCCCAGCTCCCCGCCATTGTACCCGCTGCTTACCAGTGACTTAAGGAGGGCCTGAATAAATAGCTCTAGCTAGACAGTTCTGGATACTTTCTCAACCCAGAAACAGCTCTGGCCTGTTGCCCTCCCCGCTACCCATTTCAGACTGCGCAGAGAACGCACATATGCATCATCTCTAATAACCACAGAAATAAAGCCAGGATCACTGTGATTTGTTAGCGAACAAAGCAGATCAAAAGAGGAAGGGGAGAGAGGGGGAATCTTGAGCTAATTGGAACGGCACCAAGAATGATAAAAACGCACGTTGTGGCATGTTTGCAGCATTGCACAGAATTATTTTAATATTTTAATCAGCTTCATCAATCAATCCGCGGGCCTCGGGAGGAGGCCCCTGCCAATAAAGTGCACAGCTGTAATTGAACACACCATCTCGAACGCGAAACTGGGCCTTGTTGCAACGCGCCGGGCCGGCCGCTGGCCCTCGGCCGCCGGGACAGGCGAGCGTGGTGGGACCCTTGGCGCCGGAGGAGTTTGCCTGTGGGTCCCTTCAGTCACATGGGGGGAACAGATCTGGCTCTTAGAATGGCTGAGGTTGGAAGGGACCTCTGGAGATCATCTAGTCCAACCCCCCTGCTCAGGTATTTGTACATATTGATCAGATCCCCTCTCAGTCTTCTCTTCTCCAGACTAAACAGGCCCAGCTTCCTCTGTTTTTCCTCGTATGATAGATGCTCCAGTCACTTAATCATCCTTGTCACTCTACACTGGACCTACTCTAGAAGTTCCCCATCCCTCCTGTCCTGTCTGGGGAGCCCAGAACTGCACCCAGTACACCAGGTGTGAATCCCTCAGTGTGTGTTTCCTGCAGGACTAGGGCGGCGCTCATCCCTCTGGGTGGCAGAGCTGTCTCTGCCCTCCCGAAACATCGGGGCTTGGAGGCGGGGGGATGTTTTGGCAGAGCTGCTGTGTGCGGTGTCATGCTCCATCCTGACCCCAGGCATGGGCTGGAAGTTTGTCATCCCTCAGTGCCCCACCTAGACACCGAGCTAGCCCATGAGCTAATAACCCCAGTTTTATTTCATTTAGCGTGATTGAAGTCCCTTTTTTAAGGCCAGCTCTGGCTCTGCATAACCTGGCAATCCTGCAGCTCATTGCAGGGGCCTCCGAGCAGGGACGTTGGGATCGACCCATCCATTGATCCATTTCACTGGAGCTGCATTGGGTTTCCCCACTATTGAAACCGGTTCGTGATGCTGGTGGCACCTCATTAAGTTTGCAGCAACCATGGGAGCATCTTCATTCCACAGCCGGGGTGAATGCGATGCCCAGTGCCACCTCCACTGGTGTTTAAGACACCGTCCCAAAAATGCGCAGGAGGAAAGAGCAGGATCCCTCCCTCCAGCCAGCACATTGCGCTGGCGAAGGTGCGAGAGGCCTCTGCGCTGGGTGGCCCCTCTGCCTGGCTGGTGGGGGACGAGGGGACCCTCCTTAGGGCAAGGGAATTGCTGCTCTAAGAGCAGGATGTGGCAGTCCCGTGGGGACTCTCCGGCAGCTGCCCTGGCTCCCTCGTTCCCACCGAGACACACAAAATGCAGAACAAATGTGTCCAAGTTCTCCCGCACGTAGAGAAAACGGAGATGTCACCAGCAACAAGGCGGAGGGTCTCGTCGGGTGTTGGGGTGAGAGCGCTTTTCTTCCGCACACTGCAGACTGGCTGTTCTCCACCTGGGAAAACTTGGAGAAAGAAAAGGTGTTTGGGGAACTTGCCTTTCCTTTGGGAGTGCCCATCTCCCCTGTGCTGCGGTGGGAAGCGGGACTAGGCCGCCTGGGGAAGCAGGAGTGTGTCTGTGCTCGGCGCGTGCTCACTGTAGGTGCTCAGTCTGTTAGGTCCTTGGTTTGCTTTGTTTTCCTGCATTTCCTATGAGCAGCAGGTCTCTAGAGTTTTCCTGGCCAAGGCTATGTGGCTAGGCTGGGACCCGACTGAGCTTGGGAAGTAGCTGCAAGAGATGTAAAAGGTGTCAGTAATGGGTACTTAGAATAGCCCATGGAGGGACTGTGACTAGTCCTGTCCCGCTAGCCAAGGATTTCTGCCCATCAGTCTGCCCAGAACAGTTGTATTTACTTCTCTTGGATCATACGTTGTCGGCCACATGCCTTTAAGAGGTTGCAGCACCCCTGCTTTGGTGCTATCTTGTGAACTCAGCAGTTTAGACAAAGAATTTTATAAAACCATATCAGCCATATGCTGTACTAAGCCATACTAAGGATCCAACCTTGAGCTGTGCTAAAGGAGCAGGCTGTATTATTCTGAGTAGGGTCTGTGGGATCATTCTGTCCTTTCAAGGTCTAATTCACCTCCCTCTAGGTCTGGTACCACCGTAACAGAATTAAGATTAAACTAATCCATGGGAACCTTTAGTTTCCAATTTCTAGACACAGTCAGGTGCATTAAGACAGCTTTAAGGCAAGCTTTGCATCTATTAAAGGAGATCATTCCTTTCCCTTATGCCTTGCTCTGCTTGGTCAGAAGCATATAGAATTTGACTGTCCTTGAGATTTCCTATAAATAATGACTACTTTACCTTTGTAACACTCTTACCGCATGTGGTTCCTATCATTATATTTATTTGAAAGCCTCAGATTTTGACATTTTGTACAGAGGAGGAAAAAACAATCTCGCTGGTTGCTGTGAAATTTAGTTTAGACTAAAATATGTGCTGTGAAACAGTCTGCTAAATGACCTTATGCACTGTTCATTGTAATCCAAAATTGCCATGCAAGTAGAGTAATTAGTTGTGCAAAATGAAATAACTTTAAATCCTCACATTGAGTAATGACCCAGAAAAATCACTTAAGCTATACAATGGAAAAGACTCAAAGCATCTGGCTTTATTTTTGCTTTTGTAGCTCTGCCCCCTTTGATTAAGAAACAGTCTCTCCCCCTTATCCTGTGGCTGCTGATTTCAGAGCAGAACAAACGTTCAGGGCTTGGTTGCCTCTACCCTGAGAAATGACTCCCTTTCCTGAAGCGGCAGTGCTGGCACCACAGTCACTCCACAAGGATCCTGTGCATTTGATAAAGTAGCAACTCGCAGCTGCTTCAAGAGCTGCTTCAGATCAGTTGAGATGAGCACAAGTAATAAAACGCGATGCCCAGATCAACAAACTGAGCTGGGTAACAGCAAAAGGAGAGACCTTGTGTGTGCTGGCGACAAACTGGGGTCTTTGAAAGCCGAGTGGCAAATTCTTTAGCTCTCCCATGGTTTCATGTAAATATGCTGTTTCTAGCTAGATTTCTTGCAGTATTTATTAAAATTATCCACTCTAATAGATGAACCCTCGTAACCAGCCCTGTGAATTCTGTTAAGAAAATGTCACCTCTGTGGTGGGGCAAAACTGAGCCAGAAAATGCCTAAATGAGTCAGTGACGTGGGAGGACTGCAAACCTGACCCAGCTTCCAGGTTTATGGAGCGCGCAGTGTGAGAATGAATTTGGACCAGGCCTTTTAATCATCAGGTATCAGCTGCAGCGAGAAGGCATTGGCCTTGGGGGACTATCAGTGAGTGGATATAAGAAACTCTAGTATTTGTTTATGAGGTGGGTAGAGAAGTGTTAGATAAAGTTACGTTAGACCTGCCAAAGAGATCAGATTTATCCCCCACATCCTGACAGCATAAAAGAGGGTCTTGTAGCTGTTGCGCTAGCAAGTGGAATTCCCACTGGCCGTAAAAAACAATCTGTCACCAAAGGGAGGAGATGAAGTGTTTTAATAAGCAAACGAGCTGTTTGCAATGCACTTTTAATTGGATCAATTTTTCCTTTATTAAACAATCCTTAAAAATCAAGCACGTACGTTTAACCAGACGCATTCCTTCTGCAGGTGAAGAGCAGAAGCCAACCCACTTCATGGCAGTTCTTAATTACCCCATTTCATCTCACATGGCAGATGATCACAGCAGCGTGTGTGCGAGGGGGCAAGAATACAGCACCACAGAACCACTCACAGTCACTGCTCCTTCGTCAGGGGAAGGGCAAACCCTGCGTGCAAAACCGCAGCTTTTCTTCTCTTTCCCTTTTCTGCCCCAAACCCAAGAATAGAGAGCAGCTGCTGGCTAAAGACACACGCAGGCACCAGTCCCAGTACCTTGGCCCACAAATGCATCACAAAGTCATGTTATTTTCTCTGAATCTGTGAGCGGGAAACAGATGACAGAGGCTTTGTTTAAACTGCGGAACTAGCAATAATCTGGGGTAACCAGATGCACAGCCCGTTTGCTGCACCCGCTTTGTGCCCGTGTAAGCACTCCAGGAAACACTCTTACTGGTAGCGTGGTGTTTATTGCAAAAAAAAAAAAAAAATTCCATTGGAACAGAGTATGACAGAGGTACATATTATCACAGATAATATTGCTGCAGTTATTCAGGTCCGTGGTACCTTCCTTCTTGAAGCAGTTCTTAGGAACAGGAGAGATGTTTAAAGGAGATCAGAAGGAGAGGAGCTGCCATTAGCATAATGCTGGAAAAACGCCTTGAGTTACAATATAATTAACTGCAGAAGGCCCCAGTTATAGTAGTCGTCTCCCCAAAACACACATAGGAGGTGCCCAAATTGCTGGTACAAACCTTAGACGACCCCCCCTCCCATACAAATAACAAGAAGCTGAGAGTTATCAACAGTTACATGGAAGCCGGCAGCCTCGGTAAACACACAGAGCAGCTCAGGGGAGAAGGGGGGGTTATAAATATGTTCTGACTCCCTCAGTGTATTCTACCATCTCCAGGGCTACTAATCCCCCCTCAGCACCTGCTCCACAAGCTGCTCCCAGCACTTTCCAGCACAGAAATAGGAGGTTCCCCTGGTCCCGGTGCTGCCCCTCACACGGCCAGGTGGTTTTTGTGCTGGCCCTGGTCAGCTTTTGAGCTGAACAGAACAGGGAGTGGAGGGGAAGAGAATAAGAACCGACCCAAAAGGGTTCTGCTCTGAGTGCTCCTGCAGAAACCAAGAGCCAAGCAATTGGTTAAAGCCTGTTTTTACATTGCTGTTTCACTGAAAATAATTCTAAAAATCTTAAATCACCTGTTGCACATAGGTGGTAGCACAAACAGCAAACACTTTGGCTGTAGCTTGGCAGCCACTATAAAGTCAGCTTTTAAATTGTTTGTGGTGCCCTCAAATTTGCAACTACATTGTTGCTAGCAACAAATGAATGCACTGCAGTGTAACCATTATCTATGGCAGATTAACACTCCACCACTGTGTCCTATTTAAGTGCGTCTTTGCTCCAATAAACTATTCTAGGCGAGCAGCACCACAGAGGTACGTGTTTATCAGACAGGAGAGCAGCACTGTGGGGGCCTTGGTTCACACAGCTGCAGTTTTGTGCTTCATTTGGCCCAAAGCCATGATGAACATAAACTCTGGTGCCTGCTGGTACCATTAAAAAAAAGCCGAGGAATGTAGCGTTTTGCTGGGCAAAGAGAGAAAAAAGGCAGTGCACCAATGGAAGGGTTTCCAAGTATTAGAAAAAATAATAGAGGAAGAATCTCTCCTATGCCCCTCTCAAGAGAAAGTAGCTTTTACGTACAAAGTGCGGGTTGGTGAAAATCTACCAGGAAACACAGTGGGCTGGAAATGGGGACAGTGAAGGGCAGGTGGAGACGCTGTGTATTATAGCTTTTAATGTGTTTACTACAATTTCCCAGTCTTACTCCCCCCTTACTTCCCTCTCCTCCCCCCCACACACTTCAGATACCAAGCATGCCTTCCAAAGACAGTTTCCAAGATACATTTAATAATAAAACACCCGTGATACCAACAGTAGTTTCCCATACTTTTTTTTCCCCCCAACCCCCATCCTTAATTTACCCCCTTTTAACTAGTCAAACTCTTAATAGAATTAAAAATCCCATTGCCATCAGAGGGCAGTTTTCTGGCTCAGCTCAGTCTCCCATGATTGCACTATGCTAGCTTCACATTTAACAGACAGGGTTCACAAATGGCACGACGGGCGATCTGCTGAACGCCAGGGAGAGGAAAACCTCACGCTTCAGTCTGAGAGGAAGGCTCCATCACTGCGTGGTTTAGGAGGGCTATTTTGTTTTACGCGGCGCCGCAATCCAAAATTGCTCTCTCTAGTAGTTGCCCAGACAACTGAGCTCCTTGCAAGTGCCCCAGCAAGAGGATTCTTCTTTTAAGTCCTCTAAGGGAAGTGATTTAGAGCAGTCAGTCAGCGTTTATGGCACAAAGAAAGATGCAATGGTTCAAGCTTGAAGTAGGAGATGTGGCACAAGAAGGTGAAGGGGTTTATGGAGTAACTAGTCATTTAACACAGAACCGGTACTCCAAAAGTGTCCCTTCCCTCCTGCTTGCTCTTTTTTATTGTATCGATTAAAAAATGCAGAATAGCACTACACAAGCTATTTTGTTTCTAAACACAAAATACGATGGCCGCTAGGCCAAACCCCTTTGGGTTATGGCATAATCTACCTGAAAGTTTGACATTGGTTTCTGTCAAATTGCAATGAGGCTGGAAGAGGGTAGAATGGCAAGAGGAGCTTTGCCTCTAGCAGTGCCTTTAGGGAGTAGAATATCTTCTGAGGTGGTAACTGTAGATCTTAATGCAGTGATCCCAACAGTCAAGCACTAAGAGCTGCCCTTTGGGAGTAATGGCAATACCAACTGGGCACGTGAGGCCTTCCCGGATTAAGATATTGTAGCCGCCTCCTTTGGGAAAATGGAGAATTTCTTTACGGCTGCTGTCGGCAACAATTAGGTCTCCCCGGGCGTCTACGCACATCCCAGCAATGCACCTGAAATCCTCATTCTCTGAGAAGAAGTGGCTAATCTGGCGCCCCAACTGCCCGTCTGGCCCCACAGAGCCAATGGAAAAGCCTCCTTCCAAGTGGTGCTCGTACTGGCGGTTTTCCAGGTTGAGTCCCAGCCCTTGAGTAAAATATATGGTCCCTTCAGCATCACAGGTAACGAACTTGGGGCGCACCGCGCTGCATAAGCAGCTGTACTTGACCACCCCGACACCACGGTCCACTGTGAAACACCAGAGTTTTCCCCCTTCCACATCGGTCACCACAAACTGCCCAGAGGGCAGGGCCGTGATGCCCCAGGGCTTGCTGAGCTGGCTGCGGTGACAGGCCACGCAGTGGCCATCCATGGTGTACACCTTCACAGAGTTGTCGTAGCTGTCGGTCACCCCAATGAGGCCGTGGCAGTTCATGGTGACAGAAAGGGGAGTCAAATTGGGCAAGTCTGCTCCCAGGAAACTTAATACAAAGCTATCGATTCCGCTAGGGCTCCGGCGGATCTCCTTCAGAAAGCCTTTCCGGGTGAAAACCTGGATTCGGAAATTACCCCGATCTGCCACGAGTACCTCTCCTTGGAGAGTGACGTGCAGGCTGACAGGGAGATTGAACATCCCGGGCAGGCTGCCCTTGGAGCCCATCTTCTTGATGAAGTAGCACTGCTGGACGCTGGCCGCTGCTTCGGGCACCCTTGGCTTTGCCGGTGAGGAACTGGGAGCGCAGCTGGCTTCCTCCGGCACCAAGTCTGGCTCCCTAAACGATGCCGATGAGGATGCAGCAGTTTCCATGAGCGATTCCTCCATGTTAACAGTCCGAGGCTTTTTCACCACCTGCCCAATCTGCAGCGGTCCCACGTGGCTCACCTTGAGGAGCTCAACTTCTTGAAGAGTCAGCTCCCTTGGGAGACTATTCGTCAGCTCTGGCTCTTCCTCATCCGCTGCCTCCTCCAAGAGAGCTATATCTCCTTGCTTTATTTTGGCAAGAAAGTAGTCACAGCGAGACAGTATCTGCACTTCTGCTAAATTCAGCAGATAAGCTTGTTCCTCCATTACCTGATTATTTACCTTCTCCACTTCAGATAAAGAGGTGGTGAAGAACTTGCGTGACCTGGCCAATTCTTCCTGGATCTTGCGCTCTTCTTTGCTGTAATCCTGCAGAACGGCTTTGTATCTTGATTGCAAGTCTTTTGAGACAGCCTCAAGGGATGCTTTTCTTTTTTGCAGATCCCCCATGAGCTCCCGGAGCCTGGCAAGCCTTGTCCCAAACTCCCTCCTACGTTCTTCCGCAGCCTCTTTGATGGCAATGACACTGTGTCCTTGGGGCACGTGTGATGTCTCCTTGCAGGGCTCGCATAAAACCAAGCTGCAGCTCTTGCAGAAGTGTCTGGGCAACCTTCTGCTACAAACCTTGCACATAAGAAGACCCACCACTTCCCCCAGTCCTGTGGTGTCTATGATTTTCAGAACAGTAAGATTGTCAGTCAGCTGAGCTAAATTTGTGATCCGTGTGATCTTGATGCAAAAGGGGCAACGGATCCCGTTAATGCTGTTTGCCAGGAGTTTCTCCAAGCACTGTTTGCAGATCGTGTGCCCGCAGTGTAAGAGTTTGGGCCTCAGGTGCTCCTCAGTAAAGGATTCCATGCAAATGGGACATTCCAGGACCTCTCGGAGCGCATCCGAATTCAGATGAGGGGCACCAGCCATGGCTTTCCAAGGCAGGTGTAGCCAGTGCAAAATCTTATAGTCACATTTATTCCAAGGTGCTTTTATCCTGTCCAGAAGGAAAAAAAGGAAACATGATTTGTTTCCAGCAGTTACATATACAAATAATTTATTTCTGATTTACCACCAACCCTGGAAAAAAGAAACCCAGTTGGCTTTTCCACAGTTGGGAAGGGTGGACTAATCATAGCTAATCTCAGGGTGGGCAAATTCCAAAACTACCTTGCAGCTTCTAGTGCAATGAATTATTCATTTACTAAATTTTAAGGCAGAACTGAAAGAATTGTAATGGCAGCAAAAAGGAAACCCAATAGATATTGATGACTGAATCATCTCCTCATGGTGCCCATCTCCCACTGCCAAGCCTCTGACTTTACATAATTTACTGAAGCCCAGAGAGATTAAACCAAGCATTCAAATGCTGCACATCAGAAGAGGTACCAGATGGTGCAACGCTTTAGGACATTAATATATCACCTCTGGAGAGCGACGTTCAGATGTGACATCAGATACAAATGAAATAAATGTGCTTGTCTTAATCTGCTTTTCTGGGTAGCCAAAACAAATTTCCAAGGCGTCATACGTTTGCTAGGAAGTGGAACTAGACAGAGTGATTTGTCAGCTTCCACTGGTTTGGTGGATGACTACGCATACTGAAAATACACGTCTAAGAGTCTTTGTGTAGGTCATTCACCTCTGCCACGCAGCATCTTGCTTCAGCTTGCAAATAAAATACACAGCAGTTCACGGCAGCGTTCGTTTGAGCAAGAAGGAACAGGCCACTCCAAACATTTGTTGAAAACAGTTATGATAACTGTCCATCATTAGTTCTTGGGCTTAGCTTAATTGCATATAATTTCTGCTCGTTTCATAATCTTGTAGCATGGACCTCACTCTGGTGTTTTGCTTCAGTGTTATACCACTGTTGTTGCCGTTCAACTTTTAATATAGGTTTCTTCATCCTCACATCCCTCGCAGTAGGAATTCAGATCCTAGCAGCGATGTTGCTAACGCAGCCATGCACTCCAAAGGAACGAAACAGCACTCTCATCACCGAGTTATTATTCAGTAGATTGGGTTTCAATACCTTTGCTATTGCGTTGTTTAGCCATTAAAAGAAATGGGGGGGAAAAAAAACATTTTGGGGGCAGAGGAAGAAAGTTGTTAGTCTTTAAAACTAATAGACAGTCAGGGGAGAGGTGAAGAGCCGGTGTTATTCAGACAGAAACATTTGGGGTCATTCAGCTTACGGTTTGCTCGTGTGGAAGGCAGCTACAATAAAGAAAAGTTCTTTGTGTTCATAAGGAGGGGGAAAAAGAGAAAGAAAACATCACTTGGCTTTATCAGCTTTCATCCATGTCTCAGTTAACGGCGTTTGGCAGTCTGGATGTCAGGGAGTGATTCAGTGGTGCAGCAGAATCGCCACCAAGGACCACCCTGGGATCTGACGTGGTTTGTTGGGTGGCATGCGCAGCACCCGCCATCACTGGCTCCCAAAAACACATTTCCCTTTTATGCTTAGCTTATATCTCAACGTCGGAAAGAGAAGCCTGGGCATTGTCACGTGGCTCAAAATAATCCTCTGAGGGATAAAAATCTGTATTTTAAAATGACTTCTAACAGGGAGGCATAGGATACTAGGTCTAGTGTTCTTATTTTCCTTGGAATTATGTCAAAAGGCTTCACTTAGGGAAGAGTAGAGGAGGAGCAGGGGCAACAGATCATAGGAGTTACATGTCTTTGAAACACATACTTTCGCTAAAGGAAAATGGAGGAGGTTATTTTGCAAAGCTAGCTTTTGGAAAGCCGACATATATGACATGCATTTAACAGCCCAAACCCCTTTATGAGGATCTCACCAAAGGTCTCAGAGATGCGAAATTCTGCCGGAGCCGCATTAACCTCTACCCTGCTTGTGCCAAGCTGCAGGTTCCCTATCCATGCGCTGCTTCCGCGTATCGGGCATTCCCGAGGCCGTTCCCCTGGCGCACAGAAGGGCATTACGGAAACCCCGAGCTATGAAACGGTGCAATTACGTAAGTTTTGTGTCCTTATATTTAAAAACTAAGACTCCTGCTGTCATTTCTCTCTCGCTGCGTGGCGGCCGCCGCGCGCCGCGCAGCTCCCGTCTAACGGAGGGCAGTGACAGCGCCCGGCGAGGGCAGGGGGCAGGTCCGGCCCTCCCGAGCCGCCTGCTCGGACAGCGCCCGGGCCGCGCGCGGGGTCCCCGCCCCGGGGCTGC
>VZSV01000103.1:1715592-1735460 GCA_013398735.1 Nothocercus julius
GCTCTGCCGTGCCCTTGCGCAGCTCCGGGGTGGTCCGGCCAGCTCTGCCCTGGGCCCTTCCTCGCAGCCCTGGGTACCGCGGGCCCATAACTAACAGCAGATGGAGTTAGAGCTGTCCGAGCACTTCATAGCCCCGTTGGTTACCACACCACCAATATCTCGCTGCAAGAGAAATTCCCAGGCAAACACGTCTATTGCTTTCCTTTCTAACCCTCTTTCAGTGGGTTAGAAACCCTCAACAAATGGGGTATTATTCTGCTAAGTAATGATGTGGCAGCTGGTGCCAGTGAACCCATAAATCCCCAGCCCTGCTCATGGTGGTGGCTCTGCTGGCTGTCCCAGCCGGAGGGTGGCATGAGCTGGGAGGTCGCGCAGAATCCCTCTTCCTTGAAATGTAAAGTTCTGGGTATGAGTGATTAATGGTTGACCATCAGTAACATAACTCACTGAACCAGGAGGAATTCCTACCTGGTCTATTCCTTAAATTCTCCCTGTGGCTTCAGCTGGAGGACCTTCTTTCCTCCTTCCAAGCTTTTCTGCTGTTAAAGAGCTACCACATCCTACCCCTGATGCGACTGCATTCTTGTGGGAAGTGGAGTGATTCCAAGGTTTGGAATGACTTGGGATCTTTTGGAACAGGCGCTGTATAAAAGTCTGGATCACTAGCAAAACCATTGCCCCCTGGGAGCTCTCAAGACAAAACAGCTCTCAAATACATAAGAATTAGGTATAATGCTTTTGTTATAGTAGTAGCGGTATCGTGCCTCGTCTTGTCCAAGCACTAGGAGGTGCTGCTGGTGCTGCTGTCAGTGTTTTCCAACATCTGCAACTGCTGCCTCCTGAGCGAGGACCCCTGACCATCGTGTGGTCAGTCACCTCTTACTAGAGGTTGTTTAAATCCTGCTGGAGCAGAGAGGCAGAGCTGTGCACCAGAGTGAGTGACCGACTCCGCTGCACCTTCTGCAGTGCTCGTCCTCCCTTTCTTATGCAAGGCTTGATGCTTGGTGGAAGGCTGTTATTTTAGTTTTTTTTCTAATACATATTTCAGACAAACAAACAAACTAATAACTCCCACAAGTTGCTGTGATGCATCTAACCACATCCGCGGCTTTGTGCTTCCAAACAGATGTTGCCAGGATTCACTGAGTCGCCAGCAGCATTAGCGAAAGCATGTTCAGATGCAAGGGCTGATAAGGAATCCCTCCTTCCTCGCTCTTGGTACACTGTGCTGCAGCCCCAGCTGCCAAGCCTCTCTTGCTGCCAGAATGGGGCCTTTGGAGCAACCTAGCAGTGGTCACCTGCGAAGACTTCCCCTGGGAATGCAGAGACTTCCAAAGAACAATCTGAGTGCTCTGGGAGGTTATCCAGTCCTGCAGAAGGCTCTTGCAATGAGGACCTGAACAATAAAGCTGAATTTACTTACTCTGGGCTTGACCCAGACTGCAGTGAAGACAACAAGAGTGTTTCTGTTGGCTTCAGTGGCAACAGGAGATGGTATTTCAATGTTACATTTCAGGGTCTGGTTCTGATTCTCTCCAATGGCAAAAACCTCCTTTGACTTCATCAGGAATAGGGTTGGACCATGCATATTTTAGTCCAAGAAGCCAGTCAGCTGGGCCTCAGCACTGACGAATATTGTACAGCAACTAGGTAATAAAAGCCAGATCAAGCCTCCAGGAATACAGGAGGTTTCTCCAGTTCACTGTTGGGCTTGCTTTTGGGAGAGTGAGTTGGTTTGTGAGCCCCTTATTTGCATGCAAATAACTGAACAAATAGCTGGAATTCATCTCAGACATAGTAGGGAGTGCGATCTAGGGATCCTGTTCTCTCTCAGTTCTTCTTCGGCTCAAGTTGCAACGACAGGTCCAGGAATAAAGCTAATGTGTTTTGGGGGAATATTTCTCCTTGATTTGAATTACTCTTCTGTGAGACCCTGGAAGTGACAGGTGAAGCAAGAGAAGGAAACAGAGTCTCCATTGAGGAAACCACCAGCTTTCTGGGGACGAATGCAGCACTGCTGAAGGCACCTGGAGCTGATGCTTTCCGCTCCCACAGCAAGCAGATGAGGAGCAGCAGTTCCTCCTCACTGCCTCTCCCTGACTCGGGAGGTGCTGGCTCACAAAGCAGGTTGTGCAGCCAGCACTCAGAATGGATTTTAATTGCAGAAATGGGGTGATTATTCCCTCAGGATTGTACTTAGGCCCCCAAAGCTCATTCCACAAGAGCTATCAGGAATTGCTATCCAGCAATGATGACTTCTAGTCTAGTCTTCTAGGCTGGCAATTTGGCAGTGACGTCTGTCTCCCTCCGCAGAGCTGTGTTCTGTTCCATTTTTGTCATCTGGAGTTGAACCCGGCGCCTTTTTGATACAAGGGAACACCATGAATCAGTTGCCAGCACACTGAACCATTAACCTGAACTACAGTAACCCCTTACGTCCCCAGGAATGCGGTCTACAAGGTATTCCTGTTCCCCAAAGTGACTGGGGCTTCAGCTGTAATAAGGAGGATTAAATGCAGACACACATTTCTATCTTACCTATGAAATCTACTGTGCTGACAAGTTTGTCACAAGTCACCTGATCCCACGGTTAATCTTCTGTTGCAGGGAGAGTATGCCTGCTATGCAAGGAGAGCCGTGCTACTCCTACAGCTTCCCCAATGAGCCACTGTTTTTCTGCCTTACATTATTTGTAGAAATCAAATCAAGTCCCAGGGCAGATCCACTTGGTGACTGCTACTCTTGAAGAGGCTTTAATCCCTTTGTATTTCCTTCAGAAGGAAGGAGGAGCAATTTTCCTAATGCCAGTCCCTCTGGAGAGCTTTTAAACTACCGCTTCTACCACCCCACCGCTGCAGTGCCCTTTCCTGGGAGCGATGGGTGAACAAGGCGACTGGTCGTGCAGGACATATTCTGTGAGCTTGTGTTCATTTTCTTTCCTTGCTAAAGGGATTTGTGTTTCTAAGTGGGTAGGAGCTGGAGGACTGCTCTCCTTGTCTAGCCAGCTCTAGCCCACCATTTGCAGGGAAGCCGTGTCCTCTCCTTCCCCAAGGTGACATCTCTGGTGGAGCAGAACTGCATGGAGTGTCATCTGTATTCCAGGATGGGGCAGCTAATACAACAATCTGAATTAAAGCTCTCCAACCACATCAATCAAGTAGTGTAGTCACTCAGCACAGGGCAATGCAGGGAGATTACTGAACTCACAAGCCAAGCACCTTTGAGTTATCTCTCTCTTGCAGAGGGGAATTCTTGCTCAGAAGTTTAATTACTCCGTACTTGCCTCAGCTTGCTCCATGCAAACACAGACTGTAACTGAGGAAGACCAAGAGAAGTTACTGCTTCTTTGTACTCTTAATAGCACCAAAGACCGCAAGCACCACGTGAAAATGCATCAGGAGATACAGGGACTGCCCAACAGCGCTAACTGAGGTGGCAGACACTTTTTGTGTGATTTGGACAATGATTTTCAGAAAGACTTCAAACTGTGTGTCAAATCTTTAGGCAAGAGCTGATCAGTTGTGACTTCTTATTGACTCATCCCAAGCTTGAGTGAAGACACATCCAGGCATTAGATGTCTATGGTTTATAATCCTTAGCTATCATGCCACTATTGAGGGACTTGATATAATATTGTCAATCATGGGACCGAGTGATTCCTTTTCTCTTACTTTGATGCTTATGTGCTCCCTTAAAACATGGCTCCTAAACATTTTTCCTGGTGGACATCCTCTTAAATCACTGCTTACATTCTTGTAAATAAGCTTTGCAGCCCAGACGGGTCATTGTCATCATAATCTTCTTTTTCTAAACGTAGTTTGGTAGCTATATTGAAGAAAAGGAAAGTGTTACTCTTATCCAGAAGCGAGGAGAGTTCTGTGGGATCACCTTGCAGCTTCCATTCCTCTGAGCCACACAATTCCTTGCAGCTTCATGGCTTTCTCTTATCAGACTTAAATTGGCTGGAGCCACTCTCCCAGATTTGTAATCCCTCCGAGAACCAGATCCAGCTCTCTTTTTCCATGTCTGTTTATACCACTGTCTCCACAGATGCTGAGACACCTCCTTCACAGCCATGTTTTAATTTATCTTAGCAACTGTCCCTCTTTAATCCCGCTGAAAGATGGGTGCGTTGGAATTTGCTCATTCCTCCTCTGACAGCTTTGACCCTGTGCACATAAGTGTTCCTTCACAGCCACAGGGAGGGGGACAGGCTGTGCCTACCCTGAAGGGCTTAGAGAATAATGAATGAATAGTGTGTTTATTTGTATTTCTAACTGACATGCTCCTTGCCACATCAACTGCGTGTCACTGCAAGCTGAGGCCATTGAGACGTTTTTTGTTCTTGTACAGCTTCTTCTTTGGACTGTGAAGTGCTGAAGGCAACAGCCCTCTAGCCATCCATCCATCTCTCCATCTCACAGTGCTGCGAGCCTTGCTTGGGCACAGGACAGAGAAGCTTTCTCTTCTGCAGGCCCATCACTAGGCTAGGAAGGTTGGGACTTTCCTCTTGGACCAACCCAAGAGGAGTGTCTATGGACACAGAGTTTAAATAGGAGTGCACAGTAGAAAGATGGGATACCTGCCTCCTCTGCTCAGTGTATCCTGGAGCTCAGTGCTTTTCCTTGACCTTAGCAAGTGTTTGAGCTAAGGAGGAACAAGTAAGGCTCTCTGAATTTATCTCTTTGAGATCTAATATGAAGTTTCACAATGGATTTCAATGGATTTTAATTACCGTTAATAACAGCAATGCTTCTCCACAGCTCCTTCCATGAGTGTGTCTAGGAACGCAGCACAGTATCTGCTGAGCCTCCCAGCACCTGCTCCAGGCTCTGTGGTGAAGGATCAGAATTGTCCCCTGCACTGGAACACTGCCATTCCTTGGAGTTCGGAAAGGGTTTTCTTTGGTCGAGAAGATGTGCTTGGGTGATTTATTTCATCTCAAAATGCAAAAAGTGAATGTGCAAATTACAAAAAGGAGGAAAGAAAACATGGCCAACTCTGTCACTTTAGAAGTTGGAAATGCTTACACTTTATACACACTCCCAAGCAGTGACCTGCAAGTCCTGTTTTTCTAATTCTCTCCTTGATTTTCTCTGATTTCCTGCTCCTACCTGGCCTACACCATCAGCAGCTGCATTTATCCTGGCTGCCGTGAAGTTTGGGTTTGGGAAGCACTCTGTGCTGAGATTTATTTTATGCTGTTTATTTTCTTTCCTCTCCCTGTCACCAAACCAGAAACAACTGAACTTGGGAACAAGAAGGAATTGAAATCCATGCCATTCATCACCTACCTCTCGGGCCTGCTGACAGCACAGATGCTCTCTGACGACCACCTCATCTCAGGTGTGGAGATTCACTGCGAGGAGAAAGGGCGCTGCCCATCGACCTGCCACTTGTGCCGGCGCCCAGGCAAGGAGCAGCTCAGCCCTACGCCGGTGCTGCTTGAGATCAGCCGTGTGGTGCCCCTGTATGCTCTCATCCAGGACAACGACACCAGGGAGGTGAGTGAGCTGGTCATGGAGCCAGTCCCATTGCTGTGTTCCTGCCTTAGTCACCTCTTAAGTCTGCCTTCCTCCATCTCTGTGTAAACACTGAGTTTCCTAGAACAGGGCAGTCTTCCTGTGAGCATTTGGCAGGGAACGCTTCTCAATGGTGTCAGGGACAGTGATGGAGCTGTCAAGTCTTCTTGCCGGCTGCCAACAGCCCCCTTTTTCCACCTGGCCATGGACCTTCATCTCCCCACCTTTAGCAGAGTGAGGGCAATGCCATGAACAGTCCTGTGTCACAGTGGCTCAGAGTTCCTCCTGTGGATGAGGAGTGGCCAAAGTGCTTTGGGGTCCCTGTGTGGCTTTGCAAAGTGGAGGGACAAATCATCCCCTTGGGACAAGTCCAGCCACAGGAGGTCACTGTTACTCCAGGAGGGACCAGCAGAACTCGAGGGCATCCTTCCCCAGGGCCTGGCCTCCTTGCCTTCCTGCGAATCCTGCAAGATCTTCAGTGTTAATCATATGTAGATTTATTTCCCACTTTCTCTGTTCCCTTCAGCTCCCACCCCATTCCCAAATCCAAAAATGACAGACCTGTTTAAAGTCACTTATTAGCACTGAGCCTGCACTTGATTAGGAGGCCTGACCTGAGCCAGCGCGCGGCAGCTGTGGGTGGGATGGAGAGGGCTGCAGGTCTGGAAGCAATCCTAGCAAATGGAGGTGTGACCACCGAGCGTGATCCTTCACCCCCCGGATCAGCGAGCAAAGAGCCCCCGTGCCTCTCTCTGCATCCAGATCCCTCACAGTGTTTGTCCTTGCTTGTCTAGCCCTTGCTGCCACTCCTTTCTTCCACCCATTCCCCTCTTTGTTTTTGCATGCTGCCATGCCTGACTTCCATCCCTCTCTTTTCTCTCTCCAGCTGTTTTCCACAAACTCTCCTTCTCCCATTGCTTCTCATCCTGTTTTCATGCTTTCCCCCTTTCTTTCTGTCCTCTGATCTTTCCCCATGCCCTCTTCCCTTGCAAAAGTCTCTGCAGCCTGACTTGGACTGGCCGAACTGCTCGCTGTCTATGGCAGCTCTTCAAAGCTTTGGTGCTCCTCTGATTCTGTCCCAGCCCCATCTTTGCCCTTACAGAGCCTTTGAGACCAAAATCGGCACCATCACTGTTCAACCACCCCTGGCAAGGAGAGGATCATCTCTTTATTTTCCCCTGTCATCTCCAGTGAGTACGTAGAGAACAGGGGTTTCTCTAGAGCCAGATGGCCTTCATCATCTTCCTCCTTTCCTCACCCAAGCCCTCTCTTCCTACTGGCCATCTGTTAGTTATCAGCCATTTACCCGCCTTCACGTTCAGGCGTTGCTGATGCAGGGAGAGCAGGGGAATCACTGGTTCCCTTCAGGCTGGGAGGCTGTTTCGCACAGTGGCCTGCGAGGGGGCACTGGCTCCGTGGGTAGACGCGCTAGTCAGCAGGGGAGGCGTGAAGAGCGGAAGCAAGCGGAGCCCTGCACGGTCAGGGGGATCTCTGTAGACACTGTTCACACCAGCACCCATTCCCTGGTGGCAAATGCCACTCTGGCTAGAAGATCTCCCTCCTTCTCTACCCTCTGGCAGGTCCCTGCTGCCCCGGCGAGTTTCTCTGGGGCACCCCTGTGTCCCAGGGAGCACGAGGGCCTGCGCTCCGCCAGGAGCAGCCTCCCTCCCGCACTCCCTCTCCGCAGAGAGCCAGTCCCGTCACTGGAGCACAGCCCGCGTTGTGCTTCCTGCCGCGCGCTGCCCAAAACAACAGGCAAGCAAACAGAACCCCAAGGGGAAACCCCCCAGCCACCTTTTGGAGGCTGTTGAACGAATCCCTCGTCCTCCTTGCAGCTGCTCGCCCAGAGATGCTGCGTGCCCAGAAGGAGTCCATCTCGGCAAGGGTGCACGTTGTGGGTGAATCTGCTTCCCCTTCACCCCCGGGCTCTGCCCCAGCCTTGCTGCCTCAGGACAGCCCGGCTCAGGGGAGTGCCCAGCGCCTCCCACCCCAAACGCGTGTGGCAGGTTAGCGGTTATAGGTGGAGGCGGCCGCACTGCTCTGCTGCAGTGTCTGGTGCTGAGCAGATGCTGTGTGTGATGTCCACTACTCCTCCCCAGCTCTTGGTGTCTTACACTGCTGAGGAAAGTTTCCCCTGTGTCATCCAGAGCGGCAGCTCCTTGGGGTGGGGGGCAGGACCATGAATACTGCCCTCCCTGAACCACGGCCATTCAGCTCATTTGGTCTCATCCCCGCTGCAGGTCTCTCGTAATGGTCAGCCCTGTGGCACCCCTGTTCCCCTGCAACCCATCCAAGGGCCTCATCCTGGCCGTGGCAGGACACAAGGATTGCTTTTTGTCTTCCATATCCCCACCTCTGTCTCTTTCGGTGGTGTCGCCATTTCCTTGTCATTAATCAACTATCTCAAAGCAACTTCAGTGTTTTCCTTTCCCTCTCTTGCCCGTTCTGTTTTCTTTAATCTTCGTCAAAGCTGTCCTGTTTTGTCCATCCCTCTTCATCCTCCACAGACTGCTTCTCACCCTCTTCTTCGTCAGTCTCATTCTTACAGGTTACTTATTTCTCCCCCTCTCATCCTCCTGCTTCCCTTCAGCCCCACTGCCAGGGACAGCATTCAATCCGAGAGGCTGTGCTGGTGTTACCTGGGCCTGTGCCTTTGGGATGGTAGCCTTGTGGCTAGCACTGCTTGTGTGGAAACGTGCAGACAAATCTCTCTCAGCATCACGAGCTCAAGTCTTTCAGCTCCAAAGATAAAGGATACCAGTTTGCTATGGGAGGCTTTCCTTCATCTTTCCATGTATCAAAAGTAGTGAGAGAGACAAGAGAAAGGAGGTGGTGTTCCATAAGAACCGGCCACCTCCATGGTGAGAACCACCATGTGGCTGAGACACAGCGGATGTGCTCCAATTTCATTGCAAATGTGAAGTTAAGAAACTGGTTTAAGCCATTTTCTTGGCCTGTACATTCCCTACCCTTGGGATAGACTCTCAAAGGGTATTTGCTGTAAGATGCATCTGACATAAGGAAATGCTGATGAAACCTTTTCTTTCAGCATCAAGTAGGAGGCCTGAGGATGGTCCCAGTCAGTAACAGTGGCACTGGCCTGCGGCATAAGCAAGACTTGTAGATGTCTAAGATGAGCACTCCGACCCTGTCGTTTTGAGCCCAGCAAGAGCCCTTTGTCCAGGGAGCTGGGACGTCTCTGCAGCCGTCTGGCAACGTGAACGGTGCAGATACTGGCCAAGTCTCTTACATCCAAGCACAGCGTCCACAGCTGAGCACTCCCCTGCCTACTTTTTTCCCCCATTTGTGTGGATAATACTCAATTGATTTAGCAAATGCTGACCTTATGGGACCAGCAAGCAGATCCCAATTCCCTGATAGTATTAAAAAAATATTATAGTCTACGTCTTTCTCTTTGTCCCTCTCTATAAGCATAAACACACACCATAATTGTGTGTGTGCATGTGTGTGTATATATATATGTATATATATGCACACATATAGAGAAAGAAAGCTTGTTAACAATATGGATGCTAATGTGAAAGACAATTATACAAATTTTGCCCACTTCAGTATGTGCAGTTTTTACTAATAGCTGTGTCTTTTCATGTATATCAACTATATTGAACAAGGCCTTGTTCTCAGTTTTTGATAACCTTGCCAGACTTTAAGTGCTGGGGTTTAAGTTTCTATCCTGGGTGTCTGCCTTGGGCTGCTCTGCGGGTTTTTTTGTTTTATTTTTTGTTTTTTTTTCATATGCATGCATGCTAAATTTCAGCAAAAATTAGGCATTTCTAAGGAGGAGATTAGGTGAAAAAATATTGCTTTGCATATGTGAAATAGGTTGGAAAACTTTATTTCCATATCACTATGAACTGCTATTTTCTCCTTGCTTTGGAGCAAGGACTTGAAATTTAGGAGGGGTCCAGGAAACAGGTTTTGCCTTTTGCTGTCCTGGAATGGTTTTTGTATAAATGCTTAGGAGTAATTGCCGGGAGCTTTTTGCTTCTGGCTGTGCTGTTGTTCAGCCTCTCTGCTGAGCCCCGGGGAGTGCCTAGCATCTCCTGCAGGCAATGAGTGTGGGACATGGTCTTCTTGCACTGAATGGAAACTGTACAGATTGAGTCCTTGATAGGAATTATTTCTGTTTCCCTGTGTAATTGATTAGTGTTGGTTGGAGAACTTGCATGGTCACTAGAATCTGCATCCTGCCTGGTTAATGCAGCATTTGCTGTGGTAGAGGTTGGGCATGAGACAAGCCAAGTTCCTGCTACCAGTATGGGGGCACACCACATTTCAAACTGTTGCTTTCACAAATATTTTGTTAGGGAATCTCAGGTGCCCCTGTTCTACTGTTCTGAAGTTATGAGAGAGGGAGATGAGAAGAGGTATGGTCAAGGAAACGTATTCAAAAGTCCTGGTACATGTTGAATAGACTTTTCATAGCCATCATGACTGCTGTGGTTGTGGGCAGATGGTTTTACAGAAGAAGGACTGTTTGCTCAAATGGGGGATTGCCAGAGTCCTGTCTCAGCTGGTCCTGATCAGCTGGTGAGATTAAGATAGTTGGAGTAGGTTTTATAGCTCCCTTTTCAGTATATAACCGCTAGCATCTTGAGCTCAGGAGATGTAAAATGACTGAGAAGCTTTACTGGAGACATTGGAAGTGATTTCACTTGAAGTCTCTGGCCCCTACGTCGAATATAGGCTGGTCTGCAGTCTCTGCCTGCATTTGTTTTCCACTTAATTTGTGCTCTAGTGCAGACAGTGGAATATGGTTGAAGCAATGGCCCCTCCACTGCCCTGTCAAGAAAGATGCAAGAAATTCTTCATTGTAGGTCATGGAAGAAACCTACACCATCATCAGTGCCTGGTGATACTCAAGAGCACGAGAGCTGCTATCCACTGTACAGCTTCCTGCTAGGAAAGCTGCCCCTGGCTCTTGGAGAGAAGAGTGCCGTCAGGTGCAAATGACAGGAGGGAACAGATGCGTGGTGACCTTGTGTGGCTTCAGGATGTCCTCTAGAGAGGAACCAAAGCAGAGAAGAGCTGCATGCTGCCCCAGCAAGAATGCTGTGATGCAGTGGTCACTGTCCTTCTCACTGGTCTGGGGCTTCCTGTTCCATTTCATTCCATCAGCATATTCCCACCTGTCCCCATGCCATGGGATGGGAAAGGTAGCTCTTAGTGCCCAGCAGAGCTCTAAGTCCTGACCTAAAGAAACCCCTGTCCAGCAGTGAGTTTGGGAGGGAGAGGCAGGGAGAGCTCTGTATTTTTCTTTCTCGTGGCAGCAAATTCCCTGTGCAGCTCTCAGTTCAGCACATAGCCAGGGGAGAAAGGGAGGAGGCAAAGCCTGCAATACCATCATTCCCACCTTTCTGCTGCTTTGACCCCCCCCCCCCCCACTTCTCTGCAGCTGTGTGATTGACTAACAGCCCAGCTCATGATAATCACCAAGAGGCACAGCCCGAGAAGGAGTGAAAGAGGAGGGGAGAGAGCAGGTTTGCAGATCCTGAAAACCTCCAGGTCCCCTGGAATAGGCGCTGCAAGCCGAGCCAGGCAGCTAACCCTGAGAGGCACCAGGAGGAGGGAGATACCCTGCTTTCCCTGCACCCCTTCCCGCTCCAAACACCAGCTCCCTCCACCACCCCGAGACCCGGAACGCTTGGGGCGTCCAGGCGCGTGTTTCACCTGCACTGTCCACCTTCTGTGGAGATGCCAGCCCCTGGGGCCAGTGCTGGGTCACACACGGGTCCCGAGGACCGGAGGTGCCTGGCAGTGGGAAGGGGTCAGGCCTCTCCGTTGGACACAGGCGTCTTGTTTGCTCTGTCCTCCCTCCTCCCTTCCCCCCACCCCCCAAACAAACACAAAAGCACCGCAGCTCGCGCGGAGCGGCTCGGCCAGCTGCCGAGGTGCTCGGAGGGTGGTGTGGCGAGGGGGCCAGTGGAGATTAATCGTGTTCCTAGTGGGAGCAGTGGGCTCAAAGCCCTGTTTGCGTTAAAGGAGACAAATGGGCCTTGAGCTTGGGTTTTTAGAAGACCCCTAGGACCGCATTCAATTTGAAGATGGAGTATTTCAGCATTCCTCTGCAGCTACGGCTTCCTTGCAGCAGGCACAGCCCGCAGGCTGAGCCCCGGCATGGAGGGGGCGTTGGGCTAGCAGGGGCACCAGGGCACGGTGCCCCGGGTAGCACCCTGGCGTGGTGCTGGGCACACTCGGTGCTTTCCCGCGCCAGCCCAGCAGCTCCTGGTCGGGGAATGGGCTCCACCTCAGAGGTGCCAGCAGCTGGGGAAGCCACCGCGCCGTGTCCGTGTGCAGCCCTGCTGCCACCGTGCCCCGCTCCGGCGCTGCCTGCCACAGCTGCACAGCACGAAGGGGTAAAGCAGAGTTTTGTGCACGTATTGACTTGGCTTTCTTAGGCTTGGCCAAATACATTTCCGAGAGCTAAGTGGAAAAATGCAAGTGGGATTCCCGTCCCCAGGCCGTGCGCGAGCCTCGAGCGGCATCCCGGCTGGAGCCGCCAGCCAGCCAGCCTCGTCCATGGGGGATGCGGAGCAAGAGCGGAAGGAGCCGCAGGCAGCGCGCGGGCCCAGCCTGTGTTCGCTGGCACAGGGAATGTGCTCCAGGTGGGAGGCAACCCAGAGCCATCGCGCAGGAGAAGAGCTGGGAGTTTGGCCTCTGCCTTGTTGCCGGCTCTTGTGCAAAACGCTGTGTCCTGCAGATGACGGGAAAGAGAGGCAAGATGGAGGGAAGAGAGGGAGAAAGCTCCTCTTTAATCCCTCCAGCCCTCCATCCTTCAGACGCCTCTCTCATGCTGTCCGTGACATTTGGTGACTCTTTGCATGCCGAAACTCGCTGCCTCCATCCAGCTCCCCCCGCCAGGCTTCCCTGCCTGGCTGGCTCCCAGCTGGGGCACGCGGGTGAGCAGCCACTGGCAGTGCTGAGCAGAGGCCTCCCCACCCCGGCTCCAGGGACACGCTGGTGCAAATGGGCACGTGTCCCTCCTTCTTCTGGAACAGGGAAGTTGTCTGCTTGTGCAGCCTGGTAGTGGGGTGGTAGCAGTTTCACAGATAGATACAGATATTGGTATCACTTTTCCTCCTAACTCTGCCCCAGTCACCTTGCCTCTGTTTGATGCCCGTCTGGCCCCAATGGTTGTATTTCAGCAGAAATGCAAAGCGTTGCTGGTTTTCATATCTCTTCTTGGTGTTTTTTGTTAGCGCTCAGTGTCAAGGCTGTCCCGCACCGTCCGTTGGTACGGCACGGCGCGCGATGGGGCTGCTCACACCTAGGGACGCGGACAGCTTGCACACGCTCCGCAGAATTGCCCGACGGGATGATCGTAAGGGCCCAAGCGCCACTGGTGCGTGTCCATCAGCCTCCCATCGCACCGTCGGTGAGGGGAATGGGGAATCTGCTCTATTTTGTGCTGACTGGCCTCATTCCTGTGGCTCTTTAACACCTGGCCGAAGAGCTCGTGTTGTGAAGCCTCCTTCTGTGTCAGCATCGCTCTCAAAGCGCGCAGCAGATTAGAGAGTGTAGCTGAGAAATTCAGTGCTCTGGGAGCCTGAGAGTTTCCTAATGAATCCCTGCATTTTTCCAGCAGGAATTTGGCTTCTTGTATAATGTCCTGACTCTGCAGTTGGCTTTATAAGCCAGAGCGTGCCTAAGAAAGGAGCCCCAAATGCCATTAGCTAATTGCTGTCCATGCTGGCAGCCCAGTTGAGCCCATGGTTAAAGCAAATCGGAGGCGTTCGCTTGAGGTTCCGGGCTTGAGCAGGATCAAGAGAAACAGGCAACGGCAAAAGAGGGTCAGAGGTGGAGGAGGAAGGAGAGGAATCAAAGCAGCCACTCGGGAAGCCAGTTTTGGCCTTGCGTCTCTAAGGACAGTTTGACTTTGCCCCTTGATTCCCATTCAGAGGGCAGATATGGGGCACTAATAGGAAGGGTCCCAAAGGGAGGAGGACTGTTTCTGGTGATGTCCCGCTCCTTCGGGGCCGGAGGAGGGCAAGGCTTTGCGGTGACAGGGCGCCTTCCTGCGACTCTGGGGCCACTGTCCCCTCCACGTGGGCAGCTCTCGTGCCACCAGCACCGCACTGCGACGGGGGGTCCCGCGGGCTGCGCAAGGACATGGAACCGCCCCGCGCGCGGGTGACTTCCCAAAGCAGCCTCTGAAGGCACCGTAGATTGGTGCCAGGAACTGCTTTTTCCGCAGCCAAAACTGAAAGGGAACCAGAGCAAGCGGGGACAATGTCTGTATTGTTGAGGTGTTTTTGTTTGGTTGGTTTGAGCTTTCTGTTTGTTGTTGTTTTATGTTTGTTTGTTTGTTTTGCTTTAATATCTGTTAATTGGCCATCCTCCTCCTCAGTGCACTGTGCAGTCCTAATACAGCTCTAGCCCACATCCGACTCGTGTTAACAGGGAGAAGAATAGACACATTGTAATCGTCCCTATTATGTTATAATAGCAGCTTTGTAGGCTAGGTGTGAAAGCAGAGCCAGCTCACCAGGACAGGAATCTCACTGTAGTACGAAGGCTTTTTATTTCCCCTGCTGCCAGGTTTTACAGTGTCCTCTGCTGCTCCCTTGGTTCCCATAAGTAAGAGAAACCAGAATGCTGCCCATCCTGGGTCCTTTCCAGCACCCTGACCTTTCCGGCAAACTGCTGAAGAGCCTTCACAGGATGAAGTGCTGGTGAAACTGCTCCCCACGGAGAGGCAGCTGGAGGGAGGAAGGGTGTGAGCAACAGATGAGATCACCTGCCAACAACAGTAGGGAAATTTCATCCTCCTTTGCTGTGAACCTGGAGCAGACTTTCAGACGCGAACTGCATGATCCTGGAAAGAGTCTCTGGCCTGAGACATCCTTTACTTTTTCCCCCTTTATTAAATTCTTTTTCTTCCTCCTCTCAGCGATGTCCTGGCTGTTCAGGAGCAGCATTTACATCCCCCTGCGCAGCACTGAGCCTTGCTCTACAGAGCCCTGTTGGCTTGAGAGCATCCTATTCAGAGTGTCAAATCCCTTTTCAGCCTGCATCGCATGCTCCCCATGTTCTCGTTCCCTTGATGAGTACTCAGTCCATACTACTACCTATAGGCTGCTTGGGGCACGGCAGCATCTAGGAGCTCCTGCTGGCGGCCCCAATATGTCAGGGGCTGCATGGGGAGGCGAGGTTTTTTACAGCAGGATTTGCCTTCTCAGCAGGGCAGTCTGCTCCCTCCTCCTGGTGACACCTGCCTGTGCGTGAGGAGGAGGTGACGGGGTACAGGCGTCTTCTCCAGCCTGCAAATAGAAAGGCACAGAAGGTCCCAATGAGCTACCTCAGCCCTCAGAAGCAGACTGAGCCCGTCTGCTGCCATCCCGCTGCCCCCGTCCTCTTGCCTTCGTCCCTTTGGTGACGGCTGCAGCCTCTCTGCCCTGGCCACGGAGATCTGCAGGCAGGGACACCAAAGGTTTCAACTAGTCTGGGAGAGTAACGTGCCGTGGTGACAGAATATGCCCCTTTTGCAACTGTCTTACTAGGAGGCGTTGAGAAAGAGGAGACGTACCTGAGCTGGGAGCCAGCGCTAGGGCTGCGGGCCGTGCTCAGGGAGGGCTAATCTCCATGGGCATCCCGCGCTAGGATGCGGAGCAGATTCCCCGGGAGCTGGAAGCCCTTTGCTGTTGCAAGTAACTCGCTGTTTTTGAGCCATTCCTCCTGGCTTAAGCAAGGGGAATGCCGTTTTTTTTTTTCCCTATTTATTTTAAATTAGCTTAGAAACCTATCTCTGAGAAAATATGTTTAAAGAAATAATAAAAACCAGTGTAAATACCAAAGTGTACCCAAATACTAGCTTTTAGTTCATCTCGGATATCTGCAGCAGATCCCTGCAAAAATCCAGTTGTGTCCAGCATGCCTGGTCTTGTCTTTTTTTTTGTTTTTTTTTTTTTTTTTCCTTCTTGTATTTCCTTTTTTAATTTTCCCAGAAACTGAGGTGCATATCAACCACAGAGCAGCCTTTACCCAAATAAGTATTTGGGTCAGATTTTCATATCCCCATTGACCATGGGGAAGACCAGGTGTTCAAACGCAGAGCAGCACCCAACACCACCCTTTTGAGCACCCAGCTTGGCAATGACAGGCTCCACCGCACGTGCCGAGTACAACTGCTCATCTGCAAGGTTCCTGCATGGCCTACAATCTTCCTCTCTGGGGATGAAAACCCACAGTCAAAAAATAGCTTAATGCTTTTCCCTCCATCAGCCAGGTCTAACAGAGGACAGAGAGGAAATATTCTGTTGCTGAGCATCGAAGGTATAAAATGGAGCCAATTGGCCTCCCCCTGAGCACAAATAACAACAGGAGAAAGATCCATATGCAGTCGAGTGTAGGATAAATGTGCTTAGCTGATCATTCATTTCCCTAATATTTTTTTATGAATAGGCTTAACTTATGGTAAGATGGGACTTTATGGTCCTGTAAGTCTTGCTCGTGTCAAAACAAATGAACTAGCCATCCTGTGGGGGAACTATCAATCCAATATATGTGTGTATATGGGTGTGGAGAGTCAGACCTATTATACCTTTAAGAGCAAATTAGATGCTGTTCCTATGATTCATAATGCTATATATCTAATGGCATGACTCGTCATCTAGAAAATAAACGTTTTGAGCCAGTTTCTCAACTCATAAATTTCCCCTCTGGCACTGAAGGACATAAACTAAATGGGCTGACTCACAGGGAAACAATACAATTTGGATACTTCTAAATGAAAGATAAAATTGCCTTAGGGCACAGAGGGGCGTTGAGATTCCTGGGGAGTGGTTGGCAAGTGCGGGAACAGTGGGAAGCCGCGTGCGTGGTGGTAGATTCTTGTCCATAGTCCCTGTGCCATCCCCGTCCCTGCAGCCGGCACAGCGGGCCTGGCACATGCTCCATGCTTCCCGGCCTCGCTTCTCACGGCTCCGTGATGCGGCGTGACCACCGTGACAGAGCACCCGAAGCGGAGACAGGCACGTAGCGCCGAGGGAAGGAAGGAGACGCGCGTGGGATAGCCCTTGCTTGGAGGTAGCCCGCTCTGAGACTGGAAGCAGGAGGAGCTGCAGTCGTCTCGCCGCGGGCCACGTTCAGGCCCTGCACGTTGCACCTGCCCCTCAGGTGGGAAGCTGCCCGTGGGACAGGTCTCAGGGCATCCTTGGTCCATTGCTCTTGCTCTTCCTGTGCCATGAGGCTCTTGGTTTGGATGGCAAGTGCAGTTCCCCTGGGCCTGGGTGAGCAGTCCCTTACCTACTTGTTACACGGTCAGGAGGAGAAAGGGAAGCAGAGGTTTTCCTGCCATCTCCAGCAGGAGCGTTTGACTGCAGCGTACCCTCGGGGCCGGGATAACCGGGGAGCTGGAAGCCATCGCCTGTCCAGAGTAAGGCAGCGAGCCTGCTGGTCCCTCGCACCCTCTGACGATGGACGGAGCAGACGCCGTCCAGAGCCCAGCAGGGAAGGCGCCAGAAGGAAGCATGGGCTTCCTGCGAGCTATAGTGGCTGTAACGGCTTCCGAGACGGGAAGACCACAGAGCACTGAAAGCTTATCAGGACCCTCAGTTTTTCCTGGAGTCTCTGCAGGGAAAGGGAGTGTCCCCAAAGGGTAGCGAGTGTCCCCACGGAGCCTCCCAAGGGCATGATAAGCACCCTGAAGAGATGCCCTCAGGTTGGGAGAGCAGGCTCTGCTTTTCCTCAGCTCCTAAGAGAGCTCTGAGCCTCATCCCACCATTCTGCTTCCTGCAAGACCTTCCCTGCCTCCGCTCGCCGCTGGGCACCGCGTGCTGCCCGACGCCACGCGCTCCCTGCAAGCCCTCGTTAACAGCAAGCGAAGGCGAGCGCCGCTGCGCCCTGACGCCAGCCGGCTGCTCCTCCGGGAGCAAACGCCAGGAAAACCGAACGGCGGCTGCCGCCGGGAGCGGGGGCTCCTGCTCCTCGGAGCGGGGCCGCGCGTAGGTGCGCTCGCCCTAACGAGCGCCATGGGAGGACGCGTCGATCCGCTAACCTCGTTTCTCCGAAGGCTGACACAAGGCAGATCGCGGCTGTGTACCCGCAGGATCTGATTAAAACGTGTGTAATCCTGGGCAGGAGGAGGGAAGGGGATTGCTCATCCCGCCCTGCACTTACCACAAAAAAAAGAGAAAAAGAAAAAAAAAAAGCTAGAGGAGGAAAGAAGCGACTTGGCCTTGGTGCAGGGTGCTGGTGGGATTTCTCCTTGGGGTTACGTGGGCCTGCAGGGAGAAGCAGAGGGAGCAGGTCAGGGACATCAGGGCTGCGCTGGGGTGAGTGGCCGGCGGCTGGCACAGGTCAGCAGCCGCAGCCCCGCGGAGGGGCACAGGGAGCTGGGGGCCTGGGAGGAGGGTCCGTGCGTGGGGGGCCATCACGTGCACTGGGGCCATGGTGGGTTTTACCTTGCCCTTGCCCCTGCTGCTCTGGACACCCTCCGCACATGGCCCTGCACGTGCCCAGGAGACCGCGGCTCTGGGCTCGGCACAGTCTTTGCTTTTTCTTTCTTTTTTTTTTTTTTTTTTAACAAATTTCATTTGCCACCACCACCACCACCTGGGCGGACACACACGCGTTGGCCAAGGGGACGTGGCCAGTGCCGCCCGTCCGCGTCGCCCGGGCCAACGAGGGGCTCTGCTGCCTCGAGGCGACGCGTGGGAGCCCGTCCCCGTCCCCTCGCGGCGCTGTGTGAGCTCCCCCCTTCCCGCCCGCCCCCGTGACGTTCATTGTGCCCCATGGCTCACGCTCCCACATCCTTCACGTACATCTCCCTCCGTCCCTATCCCCTGCAGTGCCCGTGGTTCCTGCAGAAGGACATCTGCGCCCACTCGTCCCTGTCTGAAAAACTCTTTCTTTCTCTGCCTTCCTTGCTCTCTAATTACTTTGTGATGCCCTTTCCAGTCCAGGGCTTTAATTAAATTCGAAAGAATAAAATGAGATAACGTCACATTTTCTCTCTTTCACATGGTTTTCCTTCCTTCCTTCTTTCTTTTTTTTTGTCCCCCTCTGGAACAGTCTCATTTTGCAAATGTCTGGAAGCAGAAATATTTCAGGCGCAAGAGATTGGAGGCACCTTGATAAAGGTGGTCGTGTGCTCCGGGAAAGCGGCCGAACCCCAAACAATAGGAGCCATGATGTCAGGCTCTATTTATACCTTTCCTTTTTATAAATGTCCCCAGGATGGCGCTTTTTCTGTAGTTTTGTGCTAAATACCCAATCCGCTGAAGCTGTCCCGATCCTCCCCAAAGGGCACGTTTTATCTCTAAGGCGTCACCCCACGGAGGGCTGCCGGTATCGCAGGATCCAGGCATCCGCAGGCCGGCGCTCCCAAAGATTTGAATGGGCGGAATAACGCTGCTCTGCGGACACGGGGTTGGTTGAACGGAGATTGGCAGCGCGGCTGTTGTGCATGAAAGAGGATCTTTTGGTCATGTAGGCTCCAAAATATGTATTTGGAAAGGTCAAAAGCATTACAAAGAGGTTTGTTTTAATGGATGAAGTTGGCTGTTGTGATTGTTCTGCCAGGACTTTGCGGCGTCGCATGAAGTCCGTTCTGTATTTGGTGTGTTTGTGCGGACAGCATCTCCTGAGTGTGAAGCTTAATTACACAAGGCAGGCAAAGGGCAGCAGAAGAAACAGCCGTAAAAACATCAAATCTGAACAGCACAAGAGCATGGAGTGAGGAAAACCCTCTCCTGGAGTGTGGGAAGCAGCACAGGGACTGGTCGTCCTGGACTCACTCACCAAGCTGTGGGATGAGCACAGGGAAGACATCACAGGATTAGTCCTGAAGGGAGTTTAGTGGAAGTGTTTCAGTCTTGGATCCGAGCAGACAGACATCTGCTCTTGCTCCTACGGATCAGTTTACGTTACTAGGAGCAATCAAGAGGGCTCCTGGTGAACCTGAGGACAGCATGTAGAGGGAAGTGTTCCCAGCTGGGCACAGCCTAAAGGATTTTGGAGATTTCTTTTCAGATTTTGCAGTTCTTCTTGTGAGTAGCTCTTACACAAGTGAGTAGAGCCCAAATTTGTTTGCAGGAGAGCAGCTCGTATGAATAGCAAACAGCTGGGGGGATGACAGTTGCCTGTATTGCTTTGGATACAGGAATCACTTCATTCTTTATGGGGACACAAACACCTATGGGAGGGACACACAGAAAAGTTCCCAGCAGTGCAAAGGTACCGTAGCTAAAATGTGCTGCCTTGCAAAGGGGCTTCTGTCTGCACTTCCTGAGGCACCTCCTTGGTCTTGCACCACAGGAGATCCCCAGTGCATGAAGCTCCGTGCAGGCGCCCTCCCATCCCGCGCCCGAAGCGGCGCACACGGGT
>VZSV01000103.1:1736741-1751010 GCA_013398735.1 Nothocercus julius
GGGTCAGCCAGCAGCACCGCACGGGTCAGCCAGCAGCACCACACGAGTCAGCCAGCAGCACCGCACACGGGTCACCCAGCAGCACCGCACGGGTCACCCTGCAGCACCGCACGGGTCACCCAGCAGCACCGCACATGGGTCACCCTGCAGCACCACACGGGTCACCCAGCAGCACCGCACACGGGTCACCCTGCAGCACTGCTCCGTCCTCGTGCCCTGATGGGCGCAGGGCTGTGCAGAAGTCCACGGCAGAGCTGGGGAGGCCCCATCCGCAGGTTCCCCGGCGCTCCGCGCTCGCCCTTGCTCCTCCGCAGCGAGAGGCTGAGCCGCTGGCTGGGGGTCGCTGGCTCTTTAGCATACATGCTCACGCTTTTTGTTCTCGCATCAGGCTTTCAAGGGAGCCCTGATGAGCTCATACTGGTGCTCGGGGAAAGGTGATGTTATCGAAGACTGGTGCAGGTGTGACCTCAACGCCTTCGATGAGAATGGACTCCCGAACTGCAGCCCTCTCCCTCAGCCTGTGTACGTATCTGTGCGATCCCCTCCCACGGGTCACTGTCCCCCTGCACCAGCCCCTTCTTGCAGGCCCTCCTGTGGCTACAGCTCAGCCCACGGGCACCTCTGTCCTCTGAGCCCACAGCTACAGGCCAGCGCCTCTTGCTGTGTGACTGATGCCTTTAGGATATCCTGGCTCTTGCTGTGGCCCTGGGAGGTTTCCTTATACATTTTCATCACCCGATTAGCAGGACTTGTAGAAAGGGATTTCAAATGCTGAAAGAAATGGAATTACAGTGCAATTCGTTGTGACTTGTCAGAGCAAGAGCAAATCGGGAGCAAACTGATGGGGAATTAGTTGAGAAAGCAGGAAGACTGGCTCCAGCTATGCACAAGGAACAAAACACCTTCTTAGCAAGCCAATATCCTCAGAGAGGATTGATTTCCCATCCTGAGTTCAACGAACACACTAGTGTTTTTGGAGATGGACTCTCTGTAGCCCTGTTGTCTTTTACCTCAGCACAAAGAGCACCACACACCTTTGCACTAGGAGTGCAGAGCTTCCCCATGCTGCCCTCTATCCTCTGCTACGTACACAAGTTTGTGCACAGCTGCCCTGCTTTTGTTTTTGCTAACTTGTTTGCAGCTGGGTGAATTACAGCCACCCTCACCCCTTCACTCCCTCCCTTGCTCCTTTGCTTGCTCACAATGCAGCATAGACCCTCCCTTTGAGTGGACTCAACCCAGCTGTATTCCATGAAAGTAAAGCTAGATCCTCCCCTCTTCTCTTGCTCCTGGGCATCTAGTCTCCCGTTCCCCATGGAGTGGCTGAGCTTAGGGAGTTCTCCTGGGAAATGAAGGCTCCTTTAGACAGGCTGCTCGGGGCTGGGGTTGCAAGACCAAGACCCACCTGGGAGCCCCAGGAGGTGAGGACCCAGCAGGGGAGGTTGCAGCTGTCTGACTTTTCCTTGGGCGTTTATTTCTTTTGTGTCCATCTACCCACTCTCCCTTTGTACCCTGTGTCCTTGTGGGTCTGTGTACTTGCCTGTGTACGAGTGTGGGCTCTTCCTGAGGTTTCACGGCTTGTGCAGGCAGGAGAAAGGGAGCTGATGTGTTCTTCGGTTTCTGTTCTCTGTCCTCTCCAGTCTGCGGCTCTCCGCTACCATGGAGCCCTCCAGCACGGTGGTCTCTTTGGAATGGCTGGATGTCCAGCCTGCAATCGGAACGAAGGTGTCTGACTATGTCCTGCAGCACAAGAAGGTGGATGAGTACACGGACACGGACCTCTACACAGGTGAGCGAGGCTGCAAAGCGAAAACTCCTCTTGCTCTAGGAACCAGGCAGCGTTGCAGGGTGTTCACTGCCCTGCTGTGATGCCTCTGTCCTTGGGGAAGTTGTTGCTTTTGTGCAGAAAGATGCCTAAGGCAGAAGTGTTGTGTGTGGTGTACAAAGCTCTCCTGTCGGGAGAGGTTTCTGAAGATGTGGCTATTTGAGAGGAAAGGAGAAATGCAGGGAAAAAAAAATGCAGCCTTGGGAAAAAAAATGTGATTGAATAATCTGAAATGTTACAGCATGGCAGGTGTGGGGGCTGCTCACAACCACCCCAAGGGCTTTGCTAGTCCATTCCAGGGATCATAGCCTTGCATGCCAGCATTTTAAAGGACCCTTTAAGGTACCCTGTGCAGCTATCAAAGCAATCTGGAGTCTGCAAAATTTGGAGAGAGTATTTGAGCAGTGTGTGTGTGTTTTTCAAAGGAACCTGAAACTTTCCTGGGTCAGAGTCCAGTTACTGGCTCAGGGCTTGGACTTAGTGCTTTGTGGTTTGTGAAGTCTTTGTCAGCAATTCAAGCCATGTTTCAGGAGCTGCTGGACAAGGTGGAGGGATATGAAGGATGGAGCTGCATCTGGGTAAATCAGTGATGTATATTAGAAACTATCGCTAGGGTCCCTGAATGGCTTCAACTGCTGCTAGTTAGAAAAACAGGCAAAACTGCCTGCCTGTGTTTTGCTGGAAGATTTTGAATTTAGTTCATTGAAGAAACTCATGTGACACTTTGGAAGCAGCCAGTGTTGAATGAAGCACAGATCTGCCTTTGCACAAAGGGACAGGTTCTCCAATGCTGGCACTGCCAAATTTCAGCCCCCTCTCAGTAGGGGAAGTAGGAAGAGGGCTGCCATTCAGGGCTGAAGGGAAGTTCCAGCAGAGCTGTCTGTTTTGGGGGTAAAAGCCCCATTTGTTTTGGAGAGCAGCCCCATCATTTTAAGGCAAGGTCTGTGTGATTTCCTGGGACCTCCTGGGCCAAGGCCTCTCTTGCTGAGAGCTACTGCAGAACAAGCTTGCAGCTGTGGAGAAGTTCTGAGCCTGTTCATCTCAAACCTCTCTGTTCTAGATGTTTATATGGCCCTTTTTATCACCGTATCCAAGTTTTTGTGCTGCAAGAATGGGACTGTCTCTGTCGGAGAGAGCTGGAGCCCCCCATGAGCAGGAGCTGTGTCGCCGAGTTTGTGCATCTGCCCTCTCCCAGAGCAACTTTCCCTGCACCCAGTTGCCAAGCGTTGCCATCCAGAACTGCCCAGTGTGGCCATGGTCCCTGGATTATGTTTCTGGTTTCCTGGCATGGAAGAAGGCTCCCTCTTTATCCTGGAGGGGCACCTTCAAATAATGGGGGAAAAAGAAAACAAGCCACCAGAGGAAGCTCTTTGTTTTGGAAGGTGATTCCAGATTGCTTGCACATTGGTCAGGTGAGGCCAGACCAGGGAAACGTGGGGTTTCTCCTTTGAAGTGGCTGGCAGCCAGAGTAGGAAATGCAGATTATTATTATTATTTTCTTTTTATGACTGCCATGTGTTTGACAGGCATTGCAAGGAGCTGCACTCCCTCCCTCTGCTCTGGGGACCATTCAGGACGGAATGACCCCATTCATAATTAAAGAAAAAAAAAATCCTAAATCTCCCCTTTTTTTTCTTATGTTGTTTATAACCAAACAACATTCCTTCCTTCATTCCATCCCACCCTACAGGCCTCTAACGCCAGATGACTTGATTCTTGCAAATACCTTGCCCAGGTTTCCAGAGATGCTGAGTCCGTGCAGCTCTCAGGCTTGACCTGGTGCTCAGCCTGAAATCCATCCGTGGTGTCTCCTCGCTACTATCATCCGCCATCATATTGCAGCATGTTGCCTTTACACCAGATCAGCATCCACGTACAACACAAATCCAGAGGAAGGAGCTTTTGTGGGGAGGACAAAAGGTGAACTTTGAGGCACTTTGACAGATATTGCTGGATCTTCCTTCCCCACGTTCCTGCGGTGCCCTCGGTTAGACGTGGGCTGCTCCCCTCGCTGGGCAAAGGACGGGTGTCTGCAGGGCACCAGGGTGCTGAGGAGAGCCCGTGGTGCGTGGAGGTTCGGGAGGCTGCTGCAGTTCATCTCTTAGATCTCTGGGAGGATTATTAACTTTTTTTTTTTTTTTTTTTTCTTCCTCTTACTACACTTGCAGCTGCTTCTTATTGTGATTCCTGGTACTGGCTGTGGCTTAGGGCTGTGCCAGCCCAATTCTTGTCTCTGTGGCAAGCTTTGCTTCTAGATGATATGTGACCCCCCAACCTAACCCTCCTTCTGTTTCCCTCCTCCTCCTCCCCTTCTTCCCCTCTATTGCTCGCAAAACTCCTTGGCCTCCCCCTTGCTCCACAACTAGCGGTTGAAGTCTTTCCCTTGAGCCAGAAAATACTTGCTCCTCTTCTTGGAAACAAGTCAGGAGCAAGGTTTAAGGCTGGCCTAATGTGCATCCCCCTCCTCCCTTGCCTGGTCTCCGCGTGCAGGACGGAGGTGTTGGAGGATGGGGTGAAAGAATCTGGGAGCTCGTGTGGGTCGGCTGCCCCCCGGCAAGGCTCGTTTCTTTAAAAAAAAGAGCCTTATTACTAGTGCTTAGAAAAACAGAGCCCTCGGGCCATCTGATGCTAACAGGGCTGGTTCCCGAGGTGAACTTGTGCGCGAAACAAACCACACTTTCAACACCAGCGAGCGGGGAGAGCGCGGCTGCCCGCACGGGAGCCGGCGGAGAAGGCGGCGAGCAATTACGGCCCAAGCTGTTTATTAAAACTTGTGGAAATTACTCATAACTCCATGTGCGCGACAGCTTTGTAGTTGAGTGATGCTCTTTGTTTGCACACGAGGCCCTCGACGCGGGCGAGAGCGCGAGCGTGTGTCTGCGAGCGCGCCGGGCGCGCGAGCCAGCCCATTATGTCATAGAAGAAGCAGGCTCTGCGCTCGAGACGGAGAGGGAGAAAAATGTGTTTTACAGGGTGAGGTACAAACTGAAATGGCTGTGAACATCTGGAACTGATATTAGGCTTGGAAAATGTTTTCTGTCACTCCAACACTCCTCTGGAGGAAGGTTTCTGAAGTTAAGAAGCTCCGAAGGGGGAGGGCCGAGGGGAGTGCGCGGGCGCCACGCAAAGTGCTCCCTATTTCTTCTTGTCGCCGTGCCCTGGGCTGCCCCCTCCGCGCGCGTGGGGCCTGGAGGGTTGCTGGTGCTGGCTGCGGTGGCCGTGGTCCGGAAAGGCCCCTCCGTGCTCAGCGGGGCTGGTGCACGTGCTGCGCTCGTCGCTCGCTGCCCCGAGGCGAGGGACAGGAAGGCGAAAGGATCTTGCCCTGGTTTTAGCGCTAGGACCAGGAACCTGACGTGAAGGGTTGGTCCTCACATTGCGTTCCCATTAAATACGATGGCCCTGGCTTCCAGAGCTGCCTTAAAGCTCCCTTTGCTGAGACCTGACTAAGCTCAGGGGTGCGGGCTTTGGTGAAGCCAGGGCTTGGCATCAGTCCTGGCCCAAAATCATCCTCCTCCTCGCTCCATTTAATGCATATCCCATGGGGAAGATCCCTGATCTCCAAGAGCATCAGCTCCAGCCCAAGATCATCCTCCTCCTGGCTCCATTCAATTCATATCCCATGGGGACGCCCCTGGTCTCCAAGAGCAGTATCTTGCCCCAAAATACATTTGGAAGATGAAAGAGGAAGTGCAGTATCCTCCTGGGTAAGGAGACAGATGTGTGTAGGGTTTAACACCACCTGAACCATCTGTTGGGGCTGACCTGGGTGGCTGGATCTTGGATGGGGCTGCCCTGGCGGGACGTTTCACCCGTGGCCTTGGGCCATGAGGCTACCACGAGGAATAGGGACGAGGTGAGTCCTGCTCGTGCCAGGGAGTTCGGCCTGGGAAGAGAGGCAAGGAGCGTAGGGAGCACCCGAACGTGAAACCGGTGGTCTGCTGGCCCCGCGGGAGATCCGTGAGCTGCAAAATCATCCCTGCACCCACGGGTGGCTGCAGAGGGGAGGGTGCAGATAGCCCCAGGTCTTGTTCACCCCAGCTCAGGTTCACCGCAGCAGTCACTCAAATCTGGACCTATTTTCACAGCTAGGGTAGATCATGAGTAACCCAGGCAAGCGAGGAAGGGAAAGCAGTGCTCTCTTCCTTTATTATTTGCCAGCAGTCACTTATGCCTCTGCTTACCAGTGGGTTTTGGAAAGCGATGCAGAGAAGGTTGCGGGAAGGCTCTCCTGCTCTAAGGTTGCTGGGCACTAACACGTGTGTTGCAGGGATGGAAAATGCAAGAGCTGGGGAAGGGGTTGTGTTTTACATGTGCTGTTATGCCCACGCGCTGCCTGGCAAGACGGGCCTGGCCGGCCCGTGGGTTCTCCGCAGCCCGAGCCCCCGTGCCCTGCGCCTGCGAGCGAGGGGCTCAGCGTGGCCGAGGAGCGGGGAGGAGAGGACCCCCGGACGGCGAAAGGCTCCTTGTCAGCCGGCGCCGCTTTGCAGCGAGCGGGACGCTCGTGTAACGTCGCTAGTCCCGTCTCCCGCTCACCTCGTCGCCGGCACAGCGGCGGCGGGGGCTGCTCGGGCCTGTGGTTAAAAATAGCAGCATTAGCTAAAGGTTTAAAAATAAAAACCTGAAATGTTCATAGCAGCTGCGGGCGGGGGGTGTGCTGGTGCCCGGGGATGGCTCGTGCGATGGAGAGGGGCCCGTGGCCATAGACTGAGTTTGATGCTGAGCAGCTCTGGGAGATCCTTGGTCCCGTTAACAACATCTTTCTCTGGTGCTCTTTGTCATTCCCTGCCTCTGTTTCCTGCCCTGCCAGGTGGGTATCCGTGGACCAGGGCCCGTGGAGGCTTCCCAGCTGGATACTGCCCTGGTTGGAGCCGTCCCGCAGCCCCTCTGCTCTGCCCCAGCCCGTTGTTTTGGGGACCCGCAGCTCCGTGCGATGCCGCTCGTCCCGGAGCGGCTGAGCGCAGCAGGGCCGGGGCGCCCGCCTTGTCGCACGTCCTCTCCTCCGTCACCTCCCCGGGCGAGAGGTGACCTCACCCGCGGAGGCAGGAGGAGGCCCCTCGGCTCGAGGAGCCGCGGGAGCGCTTTGGATTGCGGGCAGCGTGCCAGGAGCGCCCGGCACTGACCTCCTGTCCCGCTCTCGTGGGTCCGGGGGAAGCTCTGACCAAGGGAGGCCGAACGAGCGGGGCCTCTGCAGCAAGTGCCTCCCTCGGGCAGAGCTGCGGCCCTGGGGCTGTCCCTGCAGCGCCTCTGCGCGCGCTGCCTGCGGAGCAGCCCGTGTTCAGCACGGGGCTCCGCGGGGCCGCCGTGCAGTATCGCTGTTAAAGCACCAGCCAAAGGAGGGTCTCAAAGCACTTTTGCTGTTAATGAGTCAGACCCTTGTGAGCTCTGAGGTAGGAAGGAGTTTTCCCCTGTTTTGTAGAGGGAGGAAAGAAAGAAAAAAAGGTCGCAGAGATAAAAGGACTTGTGCAAGGTCACATCAGCTGGGGGACAGGATGACCTCTGCGTTACAGCCTCTCTGTTGAACCCTGCTGACCTCCAAGAGCGAGGGGCCGGCGTTTGGGGTGATAATGCTTGAAAAGCCACATTACTGTTTATGCAGTTTCAGCTGTGGGCTAGGGTTGTTGCTCCTTAAAGGAAACCCGTGACTTCGCGTAGATCCGTTCTCTGGGATGCGTGCTGTGTGGGGAGAGACGAAGCCGCTTGCCCTTGTTCTTCCTTGTTTAGTTTCCCTGGTTAAGAAGTTTAACATGGAGCCAATACCTGGGACAAAGGTGAGTTTGGATTTTTCATGCAGCACTGTCTTAGGATGAGCCAAGTATCGTTGGCAGCAAAGACCTTGGAAAGTGTCGCTTATGTTCCTTTAGAGCTAGCAGGACAACATGACCATTGACTGTAAACCCAGGGCCTCTTTCCGCTCTGCAAAAGACCTCTAATCCAGTACTCCCTGATGCGCTGGCCCTGGGCTGGCTGCTTGTGTGATGCTGCAGAGGTCTTGCAGATGCAGCACCCATCGCTAGAGCTTATGGTGACAGCGAGTGCAAAATATGACATTGCTACGATGTGTGACTTGCTCTGCGTTGCTGTTAGCAGAACACAGAAGGTGAATTACAAGGCTCTACCTCTTTCCATCTTTTTCCACTCTGGTTTGGCTCTGATTATTTCTGTCTTTGCAGTAGCACCACTTCTGCAGTTCTGTGTGTGCTGGCAGCTGAGTCTGCAGTTGGGAGACACTGAGAGGGAAAAAGGACAACCAAAACACAGGCCCCTGATTAGATTCTGCACAGCAGTGCTGCTGTAGGTCACAAGGTGCCATGTCCCTGAGGGACAGGTGAGGTTAAACTGAGACTCCCAAGTTTTATTATCTCTCACAACATCAAGGACCCTGACTGGGTGTTGATCACGTTCATAGAAAGAGATGGGCCTTATCTGAAACTGCTTGTAATTCCAGAAGGTTGGGAAGAGAAACAGTCTGCTGAAAGAGTTTGTTGAATCACACAGAAAGATCACATAGACCTCAGACCAGGAGAATGCAGGTTTTGGCAGCTGGGTTGAGGTCAACGTGAGGCTCTCCTATACCAGCACAGCTTGGCTATTTGCAGTAGGACTGTGATGGGAAGAGCTTGACAGGTAAGCTGGAGAGGGTCCCTGGGGAACAGGCTGGGCAGAGCGATTTGCACAAGTTGAGAGGGTGGTTATATAAAATCTGTGAAAGTCGCAGTGCTGGCATTACAAGGATCTCTGGAGTGATGCTCTTTTGCAGAGGAAAAGCCATTGAATGCACTTGATCTTTGTGAAAGTAAAATAGGTCAAACCAGAGCATTTAGTGTTTTGTAAACCTGCAAGTTGTGCTTCAGACTGAGGCTTGGGGGTATTTTATTTATGAGTATTAAGTGTTCTTTAAAGACTATGTCATTCTAAAGTGTCTGGGGATGTATAGATATAGCTATGGCAACCATTACTTCCTAGTACATCCCTTTTGTACTCCTGCTGTGCTGCTACTGTCATATGAAAAACAGATATGGACTGGAAGAAGAGGAGAAAAGCAAACAATCTGGCCAGGACAAATACTGTGCCTGTCAGGAGCTGCACTCAAAACGATCGTTTTAAGATACATAATAATAGTTCTGACTTCTAAGCATGCTGAACACTATAAAGAATAACAGGAGGTGACACTGTCCTTCAGAAAGTTGTAGGAGCTCGAGGTTCAGCCAGGCATTGGGTGTGTGTGTGAACGTCCAGAATTAATTTTAATGGCAGCAAAGTGAGCGCGTGTGTTATGTGGGGGAGAATATGAAAACTTTAGTGTTTAAACCAGTCATTAATAAAGATGATAATGGTCTTGACTGTGGATGATGATTTTTTTGGCTGCCTCTCTAAAGCCCATAGGATGCAAAACTCTAGGTAATGAATGAAGTAATATTAATGTGGTAATATTAATGTAAGAGCTATTTTTTGAAGAAGACGTGTGTTGTGACCGCAGGGACGTGGGCTTGCTGTGCTTTGTGGATAACAAACTGAAGGCTGAGGGTGAGACCACAGTCTCTCGTTGTAGGAAAGGAGTTCGTCTGTTCTTCTCTAAAACCAGAATCTGCTCTCAGCATAAGAATGTAGATGTTCAGGAAAGGCAGCTTGTGCAGCATGGGAATGATATTTCGTCTGCTCAGAAGAGGTCTCTGAGCATTGCCAGAGCAGAGGAGCTCCTGATGGTTGCCAGGAGCTGGAGATCTAGTGTTAGCTGTCTGGAACCAGGTCAGTGAGAGGGGATCTGATCAATGAGTACAAGTACCTGACGGGGGAATGTAGGGAGGATGGGGCCAAACTCTTCTCGGTGGTGGCCAGTGACAGGACAAGGGGTGATGGGCACAAGTTGGAACCCAGGAAGCTCCATCTCCATGTGAGGAAGAACTTCTTTGCTGTGAGGGTGCCAGAGCCCTGGGAGAGGCTGCCCAGAGAGGCTGTGGAGGCTCCTTCTCTGGAGCTCTTCCAAACCCGCCTGGCTGCCACCGTGTGCCAGGTGCTCTGGGTGTCCCTGCTGGAGCAGGGGGGTTGGACTAGATGATCTCTAGAGGTCCCTGCCAACCTCAACCACTCTGTGATGCTGTGATGTTCCTGCCTGCCAGCTCCTCTGTGATGTCTGTGAAGGATCGTGGTTGGTTTCTTAGTGGGTGTTTGGGGGATCAGTGAGTACTGGCTCCCTTGCCCACCAGGGACAGGGATGCAGCGGACCTTGATCCGTGAACCTCTCTGTGTGGGGACCTGTGCGGAGCAGGGTTCTCTGGTGCAAGCTGTCATTGCCACTGCCTCAGTTGTATCCAGGACCCAAGTAAAGGCATTTTCAATTCCCAGAGCACCTTCCTTGAGCACTGAATCCACTTCACTTGTTGTCAGCAAAATAAAAAGTTTATTGAAAAGGAAGTCTTTGAAGAGAAGGTCAAGTTTTTGGAAGCTGCTTCCTGGGATGTGTTGTGTAATAACACCAAGCAAGTGCTTAATTTTGGCCATTACATTCACTGTGAAGCACTGATTTCTCTCCCACTGGGACAGCTGTAGTTATTTCCACCTACCAGTGTCATTTTTGTATCCTGGAAAGCAGAAGGGAGGTAGAGGGTTTTCAGCTCTCAGTCAGTGTTGAGTCAGTTACCAAAATATTTCATTAATTCACATTTCCATATGGTAGTTCCAGGTTTTTATTTTTATCTGCCCAAACACCCTTTGGACAGAAATGGGCATTATCTTCACTTCCTCCCAAATCACTTCACAGGAGGAGAGCTGGGTTGGTCTGTCGATTCCTGGCTCGCCGCGGAGGACTGGATGGTGCTGGGTGTGTGTTATGACGTGCTTTAAGGGCCTGATGTTTGCCAAGAGCGTCGCACTGTCTGCTCAGAGTGATACCTCTCCTTCAAGGCAAAGGACAGCTGTAGATGCTCCCTTTTAGCCGAGAAGGCTCTGAACTTCTTAAATGGCAGTTAATGAGGCCAGTCATGGAGTTTCCTACTGGTCTGTAATATTATCCTCTAGGATTAGGTTTCTCCTGATCTGGAAGAGTCAAGGCCACAAATCCATCTTGTCAGAATGCATCAAAAGAAAAGGCTGCTAACACAGCTGGACTGATCATGGCATGTGAATGCTGCTCAGTGGAACCTTTCATAGGAGCCCTTATTGACTAGACAGAGAGGCTTTTTTAATCAATAAATTATGGCTGGAATTTGGAGGCAAGCTCAGTCTGTGCTTGCAAAACTGGTGCTTGGCAATGCATCCCTGTGCTACTTGGAAAATCTCTGCTGTGAGGCACCCATGGATGCAACATAACCCCACTCTTGGAAAAAACTTAGGCATGGTTACTGAATTAAGTGCAGGGGTCTTCCCTTTGGATGTGCTCCAGCTTATGCGCACACTGAAGTTTTCTGCCAGGTTAAGATCCTTTTGGAGGTTTTGTATGTTCCTCTCATTCTAGCCAAAGCCTGAGATGAGATCCTGAAAGAGATGGTTGATCTGCTTTCCAGTCTTCTGGATGCTTGAGGTTTCCTCTGTATGTTAATTTCTGTCAAGTGGTTGAAATACAATCCAAAAAGATAGATGGCATCCCTCCACACTTCTCTAGAAGAAAACAAGGAGAGCCAGGGCTCGGGGAAGCACAAAAGCTGCCTTGGGACAGCCTCTTCTGCCCTGTTTGAACCTCCTTTTAGCCCCAGTGCAGGAGGTATTCTGAGGACACTCTCAGAGTCTGGACAGTAAGTCAGCCTTGGACCGAAAGCTGCAGTTCTAAGCTCTGATACTGCTTGTTGTCTGCTCCCATTTGCTGGCATCTGGGCCGGTTTAGTCTATGCCATTCCCAGACACCTCTGTATGTGGTGGCACATGGTGGTACCAACCTTTTGTTACTGCATACCCCAAGCTGGGCTGTGTATGCTTCATCCCTTGAGTACCTTCATCTGTTCCCTATCCATCAAAATCAGATATTCTGCTCTTGTTGAACAGTGGCTCAAGGTGGGACACTTTATCTGTTCCTCATGTTGCTTAGGTGTGGGGGAAATTAAGCAAAGATGGAGAGAGATTAAACACTGAGTCAGAAGATTTACCAATTAAAATAGCTGCTCCTCATCCAGATTTCTTGTGATATGAGAGCAGGGAGAGACCCTCTCCATCTCCCCTGTGACCCTTCTCTGATTTGTTCAGCTTGATATGGATTGAGATCTGGTTCTCAAGAGGGAAGGGGCAGCTGGGTCTGTGTTACATGTCCTGCTGTTTAGATAGGATAAACCTTTCCTCCTTGTAATTGGGTGATTGGACTTGTGAACTTTCTCAGCTATTAATGTGGAGACCCTGGAGGGGGTCAGGTTAGGTTATGGAGACATAATAGGAAATACTGCTGTGGCTAGTTTGGGTTATGGGGGATAGGATAGTTATTTTATAGCATTCCCATAATAGGTTTTCCACTGATGCAGCCGGTGTTGTGCGGTCAAGCAGGGGTCTTGTCTCAGCATCAGCTTGATATGGTCTTTGTTGGGAATGGCTGTTCCTGTGCCCTTTCCACCCCTGCAATCCTATTCTTCCAGAGCGCTGGACCATGACCTTCCCTTTGGCAGAGGGAGGAGTGGGCAGTGCTGATCTGCCAATTTTGCTTGTTTGCAGAGAGCATTTTCCTTTCAAATGGGCACCATGTCATGCTGAACACTGGAACAGGAAAAGCTGCATATTCTGAGCTGGTATCATTTGAAATCTGAGATATTTGCCTTCTTACTAGCCCGTGTTACACTAGCTGGGGAGTTTGATACATCCCAGAGAGATCTGTGGGGGTTAGCGTTTAAGTGCATGTTCTCATCTGAGCCACATGATGAACATTTGAGGAAGGGTCTCACATGGACACATTTTTCTCATTGACTTTGACTACATCTTTGAGCTTTTCCATGTGACCAAAAAAGTTTGTTCAGTGCGGTGCTCATTAGGGATGTTGCATTGAAACAGCATCCCAAGGGGCACTGGGGAGTGGGAATTCCCTCCCCACATGGATACCGGAGTCCCTTTTGGAGCATGGGGTCATGTCACCTCCCTTTCTTGTGTGCTGATCCAGGCAAGCAGTTTTGCAGAACTCCTGCACTTGACAAGTTCTGCTAATACAAAATTGGCTCCAGGCATCAGTGCGCAGCGTTCCTTCCAGTCCCTGCTTCATTTTATTACCAGTGGATATGGAATGGTCACTGATTTAATAAATGAATCTTCCGATCATGACTCTTGAAGCAGAAACCTGAGGGTTGTTTGTGATGATTTGATGACTCAGACTCTGAAGAAATAGGGTGACACTGGCATAGGAAATCTCTCCCTAGAGCTCAGAGCCTGGCTCTCCTTCCTACGTAGGAGCCAGGGCAGCTTGTACAGTTGCTCTGTCATCCATGGATGGACTGCTCTTAGGATCGTCTTCCCCATTAAGGGCATTTAGCCTCCCTGAGAAGACCTAGTTTTAAAATTTAGAGATACCCAGATTGATCTTCTTCCGGGCTTTAATGAGGATCACTCTTTAGAAAGACGCCTAAGCATCAGGGAGGTGGTAAGAGTGGAGCTGAGGTGTTCCAGGTGTGTCTAGGGACACCACTCTCCACCTCTCCCGCTCTGGTGCAGATTGCATGTGCTCGTGAGAGACCACAGGGTGTGGGGCACTGCATGCGCCAGATGAGAGGGCACTGCCTGCACCTTCAAATCTCTCTTTCAAGTTCCTCTAGATCAACGTGATGCCTCTTCAGTAGATGGATAGTGTCAAACCCAGGAGGCTGTGATCTTACCACCAGGGGCTTTGGCCAACAGGAAGCATAGGTACCCCGAAGCAGCAGAGAACCAGTGGGGTCCATCCCGTTCTAGTACACAGCTCAGGAGGTGGGGGAGAGTGGTTAGCAGCTGCTTTTCCAAAGCTCTATCCAGGCAGACCTACAGCCCACAGTCTTGGTACGGTGAGACAACTGTCTTGTCTGAGCCCTTTGGAGCACACTGGACCCTGTTAGGATGAACACAGAGACTGAAGGGAAGACCCTGACCCTGGGAAATGCTCCCCTGCGGAACCCTCCAGCTGTAGGAGGTTTGGGGCATTCCAAGCCTGGCATCACAGCGGCCCCAGCCCGTTGGCCTTGGCACCTCGTGTTCTGGGAACAGAAGCACACGACGGCAGTCTCATCTCTTGGGGCTCAGAAGCTGTCAGCTCGCGTGCTTCCAGTGCTCATGGAGATGAGCTTAGAGAAGCAGCAATAACCTCTTAGAATTGGACCCTGGGGTGCCCACGTGGTAGGAGAGGTCACGAGCCGCCCATGCTTGGCAGCGCGGCGGGAGCGTCAGCGGTGGCTCCGTGCCCCGCTGGCTGCCCCCGGCGTCTGCAGCCTTCCCGCCCGTCCCGCAAGAGCCGACGGCTGCAGAGGGACGTGCCCGGGCTTGCCGGGCCGCCCCGCGCGGGGGCAGCCGCCT
>VZSV01000103.1:1751150-1764452 GCA_013398735.1 Nothocercus julius
GGGGACGCGCTGCGCTCGCCCCAGCTGCGCGCTCGGCGTCGGCATCTGCCTGCGGCCAACAGCTGCACGCAGCTGGCGCGCTCGTCGGGAACCCGCCGAGGAGCGGCCCCTCGGCGGCTCCGCAGCTGTCCCGGCTTTCGGAGGCCGGGCGATGCCGCGGTGGTACCCGGGAGGGAGGATGCCAGGGCAAACGCCGCTGTCCTCCCCTTCCGTACGGCACCGGATGGTGAACACCGCCCGGCAGGGTTGGAGTTAGGAAATCCTTCCTTCCTCCCTTCGCTCCTCTGTTAATCAGCTGACTTCCAAGAGCACGTGATCGATTCTCTTTATCTGCTAATATTGGTCATAAAACAATCCAGCTCTGCCCGTAATCCTGTTAGAGCCTTTGACTCTTGCTCCTGTGACTCCCGGCAGCTCTAATTACAGATACTCAGGCTTGTGATTAATGGCTTGATTCATCTTCAGTGGCACCGGTTTTAAATGTGAGGCCTGCTCCCCCCTGCAATGATTTGTGCAAAGGGGAAATAATCCCTGTTTAAAAACCAACAGCACAGAAATATGGTGCTGGCGTTTTGCCTTCATCTGGCCCTTCTGCATCCTGTCCATCCTCTCCCTCCTCTCCTCTCTGCCTTTCATCTTTGTAGTTACTGAGAGAATGACCCTAATTGCTGCACACTCTAATTTTGCTGCACTGTAATCCATAAATCACTTCGATGTGTGCAGCATTTTCATGTTCCTTAACAAAAGAAGCGGGCTTTTCTCCTCTCTGTTTTACAAGTGACTAATTCCATCAAGGCACCTTTGAAGCAATGACTTCATCAATTGCTCATACTGCAGACGCACTGCTGGTTATATATGCCTGATCAGAATCCCTCATTTATTAGGATTAATTTATTCTACAATCATTTTTCTTCTGCTGCAAGGACAGGGAAGTTGAGTGATGTTACTTGCTCAGCTACGTAAGCACGATTTCTTGCCTCATTACTAAGCTTGAGATATTTTTGTTACATGCTGAAACTTCTCCAAATGAAAATGAGTAATGTTACATCTCGGGCAGAAGTGCTCCTGGGACACGAGAGAAATTGAGTTATTTCAGGGTGCATACAAATTGGCTTTAGATCCTCTTCTCCCTTCCGCCCTCCAGGATTTCTACTCCCATTTTTTTTTATGGGGCAGGTCTGCATGAGCAAGTCCTGGGGCTTCGTCCAAAGGGGGCTAGAGCGGGTAAGAACACGCGTTTCTTCCAGGCACAGAGCGCCTGGGAGCAGGGATTCTTACCCTGGGTTAGTGAATCCTTGGGAGGCTGCTGGCAAATGCCCTTGGTGTGTGACTTTCTGCAAGAGGTGTTAAAGCAAAAATCTGGATGTGGTAATAAGAGGATATAGTGAACATAGGCTGAGCATCTCCGAGGAGGAGGCCCTGTAAGTGAGGGCAGAGAGCAGTAAACACTGGCTAATTCACACATTTGCTTAAAAGCTGTGGTCAAGCTGTTTTGTAAGAGTAGTGGCTGATAACCACTGCCAGAAGCCCTTGACTCAGCTGCTAACCTCCTACCCCCTGGAAGACTCCCCTTTGGGGAAGGATAGAGCTTGTTTGCATCCAGCGAGGAATTTTGCCTCTGCTACTTCCTCTCTGGCCTCTGTCTGTCCTTAATTCACTGCTGGCCCCAGTAAAAGCCTTGGGGAGATTTTGCAGCATTTCTGATGGACCGAATGGGGTCATTTCTGAACTGCAACTGTTTTTGAGGCTGTGGTTTGGGAAAGCTGTGGTAAAGCTGGAGAGTCTCAACTGGATGGTGCGTGGCACTGGGATAAGGAGGTTAAGAAGGAGCTGCTGTCTGCAGGGCGGGTGGTTTCCTTTTGTCCTACCAAGTGGCTAAGCAAGTAACACGAGCTGGAAAAGTGCTCAGCACCAGGGAACTTGGGTTTAGCAAGAGGCTGTAGAAAAGGTGGCGACTGGCTTGGAGATGCTGGAGAGAGGGCAGCTCCGGGTCTAGGAGAGGTACCAAAGCCCAGAACTGCACAGAGGCCTCTTGTTTTCTCAACAACAAGCTGGCAAGAAATGGGCTGTTTTGCAGGCACATCTGCTGTCCTGGGCGTCCAGCCTTGGTTAACAGAGCCAGCCACTAATGAGTGGCAGAGGAGAGCCCCGATGTCGCGGCACAGGGCTCCGCGAGGGGTGGACGAAGAGGGGGTGTTGCTGGAGAAGCTCGTCCAGAAGCCGGGGAGGGCTGGTCAATCTGGGCCTTTGCCTACAGAGGGGGCTCCTGCACTGCCCGAGGCCGCCGGGGATGGAAAGCAGGGAAAGGGATGCGGAGGCTGCCAGCTGACCTTTCTCAAACAGTTCATGGGTTTCCAGAGCAGCCGAGGTGTCAGCGGTGTAGAGCAGTCACAGCTTCCCAGTCGCTGGAGGAGGAAGGCAGGGGGCACTCGAAAGGGGAGGAAAAAGGCTCAGTCCTGGGAGGGTGGAAACCTTGCAACCTATTAACCGTTTCTCAGCAGAGACGGGAAGCAAACGGGGGTGCTTTTCCCTCGCTCTTGCTCATCCTTTCCTCAGTTCTCCCTTCTCCCCTGCCTCTCTTTCCCTCCGGGGTCCAAAAAAGCAGTACTTGGGTGCTGTAGTATATGAGATATAGGTAAAACATGCCCTGCCCAGCCGGCTGAGCAGGGCGCAGCAGGGGCTGCGCGGGCGGGTGGGCTGGGAGCGCTGGCCGTGCCCCGCGCTCCCGGGCACGACGGGGCTCCGGCCTTCTGCGTAGCCCTCTGCTTCGACCAAGTCCCAGCCATCAGATTTAATTAATAGGTACGGGCACGCACAAAGCAAAGCTCTTCGCTTTTTAGCAGTGCGGTGCTCTTTATATCTTCCAGGTATCTTTGCTTGCTGAAAGCGTGTTTGTTTTGAGCAAAGGAAAAGGCTCTTTGGGTTGCGCTGCGACTGCCTGAAGCTGCTATGCTGGCTGGTAAAGCTGGGGAGTAGATTAACAGGCAGCACCTATGGAGGGAAGCGTTTCCTTAAATGTTTCCCTGCTGGCCAAATAGTTTCGAGTGCAGTTTACCTATGGGTGCGCCCATAGGGTATGGGGCTCAAGGAATCTATTCCTGGCTCCGGATAGTGATTTCCAGCGTGACTTAGAGCGTTTCGTTTCGGTTGTTTGTACCTTGGTCGCCCCCGCTGTGGAAGGGGAGGAGTGCTCCCTTCCAGCGCACTGATACTTAAGCACTAGAATTTTATTGCTCAGCTGAAGTTCCTTCGCAGGGGGGATATTATGCATAAAGAAGGTTAATGATAATGGTGGGAAGAGAATAAAAAAGAAATTGCTGTTTTCTTTTTATGTTGTTCTTTAAATGGTGTTTAATAGCCAGTTTTCAATTGGGGAATAAAGCCCAGTCCCTTGTGACCACCAATTTATCTTGCAAACTCTGTTCTGCACGCTCTCAATGCTGCCAGAAGAAGAGAGTAGCATATCCCTCCTCTCTGCCCTTAGAAGTAATCAGCGAAGCTCATGTAGATCTCCAGCTATATCTAGGGAGAAAATTTCTTTTTCCCAATTAGGAGCTTGAGTTGATTAACGAGTAAGTGCTTTTCAAGAGTCCTCCACCTCGTTTTGTGGGTCTGCTGGTGCTATAGAGGCTAATGGTCCTGGTTGGGGGTAACGGTCCCCATGGCCCTTTTGCTGCCTAAGGCGCCCTGTTCTGCTGCCTCAGTAGCACCTCTGGCCACCCCTGTTTTTCGTCCTTGCCACAGATGTTGGAGGCTTTAAATGGCAACCACAGCCAAAACGATTTTTTTTTTTTTCTCAAAAATGCATCATTTGTGCATGAGATATTTGTCATCGCCAAACTATAACAAAAGTTAAGGTCAAATTCATGGAATAATTCACACTGGGGAAAAAGAAACAGTATGGATGAGTTGGATCTATGCTGGGGATTGCTGCCCTTGCCTGCAGCGTTGGTTGGTCCCTTTCCAGCTGTGATGAGCACAGGTTTCCCATCCCTTGCAATGACCGAGCTGGCATGTGCAGGGCTGCTCGAGCTCTCCCCCGGTGCACAGTGTGTTTTTTTTTCCTACTGAACAGCACCTTGTAGAATCACTTGGTAGGACATTCCTCCTAAGGAGAGGTTAATATCACTTATTGGGCCAACTGATGCAGATACACCTGGAAAGCAGAGTGCAGGGAGAAAAAACGGGGGAGGTTTTGGCACGCGCTCCCTTCTGCTTTGCACTGGCCCCTCTTGCTGTACCGTGAGCAGGAGCTGAGCGTTTGCAGGAGCTGCAGTGCTCCAGGTGGCCTCCTAGGTGGATGTCCGAAGAGGGAGCTGTGAAGCGAAACGTGCGCGCGCACCCGCGCTGCAGGATGCCCCATCCTTGTGCTCCCGTCGCTCGTCCCAAAGGAGCAAGACCTCGACCTGTGGCGTCATCTGCACACACCGTAACGCCCCTCTTGCCATGCACACAACCTTCTTCTGATCTGTTCTCTTGGGCGTCCCCGCTGCCTCCCATCATGGTGGTTGTCCTATTTTCTGTCTGCAGCCATTGCCGTTTCTGAGACCTTTCTTCTATTCGCATCTTCATGGCCCTTGCAGCGAGGGCCCCCCTGCCTGGTTTGACACATGCAACAGCATTCGCTGGTCCCCTGCATGATGCCAAAAATTTCAGGGCTGAGTCTGCAAGCCTTCCGTGGGTTACAGAGCAGAGCATGCTCAGGGGCACCGCTTTCGGTGGAATGGCTCCTCCCTAGAGCAGGCGACAACCTTGTGCTGTGTCTTTCTAGCAGCCTGTTTCTCAGCTCCAATTTTGGCACTGAATACAAGCTCTGTAGATAGCTGGAGTACAAATTGGGGTGCTTGTTTCTGCTGGCTGACCAAAATGCATCCAGCTGAGAGCAGCCAAAGCTTTGATTTAGGTCTGGAGGGATGGATTGTTGGCCTTTACTGGCAAATAATCTTCAGTGGATCTGAACTCTTTCCTGACAAGCAGGTTCAGGCTCTTTGCTTGCACCAGGAGGCAGACCAGCACCAAAATTGCCACCAAGTGTAAGATGTTTCTTAGCTGGTTCGTGATTCATGGCCCCCTACTCCAAATGGATGACCATGTGCCAGTAAAATGGGAAAATCTTTCAGGGAAAAGAAAGGAAGAAACCAAGTGGTTGGTCTCTATCCTCCTTCATCCTCTGCATTGTTGGTGTCTCATGGTGTGTATTTGCTTGGACGCGGAGGATCTCACATGCAGAATTTAGGTGCTGTGTTTCCTAACCTAAAGTACCAGGAGTACCTGGTGTCCCAACTTGATAAAGGCGTTCATAGTAAATCTGGGAAGACAAAGGTTGATTTTCTTGTTTTTGATTTTGCTCCGTGCCTGTGCAGAGCTGATCTTGGAGTATGGCAGTGATAATATTTGAAGCAGGAGTTGCCTGTTAGTATGTATGTGTACAAAATCTATCACAACGAGACCCCGATCTCTCCTGGGGCCTCTAGGTGCTACTGTGAGATGAAACAATCAAATACCACTGCAGAGCAAAGTGTCACGTCACATCAGCACAACTCATCCCTGTAAATAAGAGCAGCGCTGCCGCTCTCTCTGTTCGAGAGCCAGGTTGCAAGTTGTTGCCAGACAAACTGTTCGGCAGTTCAGTTTGCATAACGAATGGTGGGGAAGGACTGCAAAATGCAGGAGGGGAGATCTCTCGATGGGCAGTTTTCTTCCCCCTGGCACCCACACAAATTCCCTCCCTGCAAACTTGTAGTTTGGGACCCAGAAGATCCTCAGTGCTTGTTCATAACAGGACTAAAGCCACCCTTCCCCTTTTTGACCTTAAATGAAGTCTTAGGTTTTCTTTTATTTGTGGAACTTCTCTTGGCCTTCTCCCGCTATTTGTCTCTCCAAAAAAAGAATTCTGCTCTTTCAATTTCTGATTCCAAATTGGAGTGGGGGGTATTACCAATTTTGATCAGTAAATAGCTCGTCTGACTTCATAATACTTAGCATTTATATAGTGCTTTCCATTTTCAGAGCCCTTTGCAAACTCCAAGTAATCCTCCCAGCACCCGTTGAGTTAGGTAAGTATAACTAATCCCAAACAAATAGCTTCAGTGTGGAACTAAGGTAGAGAATGCATAAGAGTAATTCAGGGTTTATAGAGAAAAACTAGTGGATAACCTTGCAACAAAATTAGAAGGGCAGAAAGAAGAAGAAAAAAAAAAAAAAAAGTCCAGGTTATTGAATATGAAACTTAACTATGTACTGAAGGGAGATTTTAAGTTGCATTTCAAGCAGTTTGGGCAGGATGCAAATATTGCAATCCCTTAGTAGTTGAGGTCTTGCTATTTGGTGCTATAAAATGCTTTGTGCCTTCATTAGCATGTAAAATAATTAAAAGTGCTGTCAAGTTTGCCCTCTTTCTACATGCTGGACTTAATTTACTGGTTTCTTCCTTCTTTCTCATCTCAGAATATTGACCTCTTGATTTGCACATTTCATTAACAGCTTACTCAAAATGCCTCTAACTTGTGCGCGTTGGTTCACCTTTCTCAAGTCTGGTTGAACACTTCCACTTGGCCACCAAGGTAACACATTAATCTGTTCATTTGGGATAGATATTGAGCAAAGCCACCACTCAGGACAAAGGAGAATGCAGAGACCTCCCCTGTCCCTGCTGCCCTAGGCTGGATTTGCGGGTCACCGGTTGGGGGGACCGAGGCTGCTGGGCAGCTTTGGATGAGCTCCAGCAAGGCTGGGGCAGTGCAAGGCAGGACACAAATGCGCTATGAAGGTTCTGGTGTAGCAGACTTCCCTTCCTCTCCATCCTCTGTCCCTCGTTTCAAATGTGATGGTAACTGAAACATGCCTGGAGAGCACCGAGCGTGGCCATTTGCCATAGGGATGGGGCTGAGGAGAGGAGGGAGCAAAGCGGGTGCCCACCCCTCCTCTGTGCCCCCCAGGCTCCCCTCCGCCCGCCGTGCCCCTTTGCAGCTAACTGCTCAAGAAGAAAGAATAATAAAGGTTTGGCAGGTCTATTCACACTGTGTAAAATTGAATTAGCAGTGGTATGTGAAGAACATGGCTCAATTTCCGTGGGGATGAGGAGATCTTTATCACCTCCCCCAGGATTATCCCGTGCCATGCAAAGCCCTTTTCGGAAGCGGCCGATAGACATCCCACCGTGCGCCTCTGCGGGGTAAAGTCAAGGTGATGTCCCCGCTGGGCTAACGGACACTGAATGGGCTCGGGGCTTAGCCAAAGCAGGGCAGTGAGAGGGGAGGGCGACGTGGGCGAGCGGAACCGCGTGCGTTCAGGGGCGCAGGTGGGCGAGGGAGCCGTGGGATAGCAGGGGAGACCTCCCCCTCATCTGTTGTCTGCGCTCTCTCCTTTGGCAGGGTCTGATGGCCTTTGATAGCCGAGCGAACGCTCAGGCTCTTGTGGGGCTGTGAGCTGCACTCAGGGCAGCTGTTTCCAGAATATAGGAGGGGAACATCCTAATCCCAAAAACAGCAGCGCTGGCTTTCCCACCTAGTGCCCATGGGCAGCCTTTGCCACCGCACCTAACGTGGTGAGAGTCTATCCACACTGTTCCATGGAGAAGTTCCCTCCGTTGCAAAGGGGGTCTCCCCCTTTTCCCAAGGAAAGGGCTCTAACTTGCACCTCCATCAAATCTCGGGGAAGAGCTAATGCTTCTGTCCAATGGTGGGTGGCTGGGACGGCGAGATGATGCTCCCGGTGCTCGGGACACTGGAATAACAGGAAATAAATCTCAACTTTAACTCCAAGACATGGCTGGGCCCAAGCAGCACGCTGTGCTCCGCGTTTGCCCCTCTAGACTGTGAGCCGCAAAATGGGAAGGAAAAAGGAAGGGAGCTCTGTCTGTTCACAGCCCTGCGCAGACAAGCCAAGGGTGGGAGCGAGCGGCCTCCCTGCTTCCTCCTCTCCGCCCTGGAGCTGGCGGGTGGGCAGGGACGTGGGACGGGTGGAGATTTGGCCAGGCCTCTCCTCCCTGCTAGCCGAGCTGGGGCGACTGTGGCCCCTGGGCTCTCCATGCACCCAGCCCGGGGAGAAGCGCTCCACGTCTGTCCTGTCACGGATGGAGACGAGCAGGGAGTCCTACGCAGGGTCTGCGGGAGAGCAGGATGAGAGTTGCTGGGGCTGCAGGTGTTGCTGGGTGGTTTGGTCATACGGGGTGTTTGAGGACAGGGCTCTAACAGCGGTACAAAATGGACAGCAGTAATGGGATAGGTGGCCATCAGGGTCCGAGGTGCCCAGGTCAAGGAGAGAGGTTGGCACTGGAGAAAGAGGAGCCCGGGGGCTACCGGAAGGGCAAAGGGATGCGCCAAATTCCCGGAGGATCCGGAGCCTCTGCGTGGTGCTGGGGCGCAGGGTGGGTGCTGCAGGGCTGCCCGTGGAGCAGGGAGGCTGGGGAGGCAGCCCGGCCCTTTCCTCTTTGTCCTCGCTCAGCCCAGTCTGTCATTCTTTGCATCTTTTTCCCGCCTCAGAATCATTTGTCAATGCCGTCGCCGCTGCGAGTGTTTCCTGCAGAAAGGCAGCAGCCCAGTTCTCATGAGCAGCCTTGCCAGATCTGCTAGCTAAGACCTGCCCATTCGAGGCTGGGAAAGCCAGGCCCAAAATACCATGCAATGAACAGATGTTCCCTTTGGGTTATTGCCCATCCCAAACATCACAGGCCAGACTCTATCAGCAGTGACCCATGCAGTGCATGCTGACAAGTCTGGAGGGCTTTTTTTCCTCTTTTTTTTTTTTTTTTTTCTATTGAATATTTCTTTTTAATTTTTAGAAAAAACATTTCCCTTAGGTGTGTCTCTTCACTGTCCATGTTCTTACAGGTTAAGCTTATTTACCAGAGACTTGGGTATGGTTTGTAGAGCAGGGACCATTCTTGACCAAGCCCGGCCCTTCAGGTCTCTCACGCACTTCAGTGCTTCCCCAGAACGGCAGAGCTAAGTCCTGTCTAATGCTGTCTTACTAAACGTCTTTTACTCTGAGGAGCTGCTCCCTTTCTAGCAATTTTGGCTGCTGGTAACCCTATGTTACTTCTATACAATATCTATATGCGAGGATTGTGTACAACTTCGCAGGTAACAGACTGCTGGGTACCATCCATCAAGGTACTCAGTCTTTCTGACCCCTTTTCAGCAAAACAGGGGGCACAGCAAGCACACTGGTGGTGCACATCTCGGAAAAGGGGGGCATGTGGGGAAGTGGAGCCGCCTTTCACTCCAGCGTAGCAATGGTGAAGCTGAGGCTTGGAGAGGTGAAGTGATTCTGCATATCATTGCAGAGCGAGTCGTAGCAGAGCCAGGAATAAAACTCATTGCTCTCTTTAGCTGCTTTTAGTTGCTCCCCGCTACTTGTCCAGAGTTATGACCTCTGTCTTCTACATCCTTCTAGCACCCCTTTTTTACATCAACAAATTGGCTTAGGTCGTGAAGTCGGTATCAGTTTCCAGACCAACGAAGGGTTAAAAATAACCTGGTCACGGCCATGGTGCTGGTCCGGGAGCAGCACGAGGTGGTGCTGAGCCCCGGGCTCGTCCCCTCCAGGGCTCTGCGCTGCACACGGAGGGGCCCCGGCGGCCGGGATGCCGCCTGAAGCCCTTGGCATTGCCCACTGCCCGGTGCGGGGAGGCCAAGCTCGCAGCCCTGTCCACAGTCAGACTGTGTCCTGGAACCAGCCTGTTTATTGTTCTGAAAAGGTTAAACTGATCAGGGGAGAGGGGAAAAAAAAGAAGAAAAAGGAATAGATTTTTTTTTCTTCTCTTTTCTAATGAGAGTCGAGGGACCTTTTCCCTGCTGACGTCAGAGTCATATCCAATAGCCTTTGCAGTGAGGCCTGATTTGCAAAGGACACCCTGGGGTAAAGCAAAAATCTTGGTGAAACCTTTTAAAAGAAAAAGCACCCTTTGAGATGATTTCCCACTTCTTTTATGTCCTGATTTCACCTTCTAATTACTAACTTTTTTTTTTTTTNACATCCTAGGCCCCCAAGTAAATACCTTCAGACCAGTCCTGTTTCTGCTTTTCTTTTCCTTTCTTCCTCCCGCTCTCTTTTTTTTTTTTTTTTTTTTTTTTTTTTTGAACGCGGGGAGAGGCGGAGGGGGAGGGCGCGCGCAGCCCCCGCGCACGCACGCGCTCCCCGTCTCTCCCGGCGCTTGGCTCTCTCCCCCAGCTGCCATGCGAGGATAAGCCAAGCCTGAGCAGCTGGGCTGCTCCGTCCTCCCTTGGCCGGGAAGCCGAGGGGGCCCCGTCTGGGTCGCTCTGAACTCGCGCAGCCCCAGCCCTGCCATTCTGTGCGCGCTGCTCCCTCTCGGCACGGGCACGGAGCAGCGCGCTGGCCTCGCTGCCTCCGCACCCGAGGCAGCTAGGCAGGAACGGGCCACGGCGGGGTGCAGAGGTGGCTCTGCTCCTGCCCCGACAGGCTGTCAGAGCCAGCCCGCGTGGTGTTTTGTAATTTTGCTGCGTGTAAAGACTCTGAGCGGACGAGTGCCCCTCGGAGAGCCGGGAAGAGGAGGGAATGAGGCGCAGCAGCCCCCGGCGCCCGGCTCTGTCCCTGCCAACCCACCGCCCCTTGCTCACCTGCTGCCTCTCCCCTGCAAACGGGGCCCGTTCCCCTTAGCAGGAGACCAGCGAGCGTGAAGGCGTAGGTGGCAAGGGAATAATTGTAGCTTGCTGAACGCCACGTGGAGGAATGCTGCCAAAAATGTCCCTGCTAAAGACCTGTGGCCTCTGTTTACTGCACAAGCAACGCGAGCTGCTCATGCGCTCCTGCTTCTCTCCCTGCTTGGGCTCCTGTGGGGCCTCGGAGGGGCTCTGTCCCCTCCGTCAGTGGCAGTTCTATGATGCTTGTCACTGTGGGCCACTCGCCCTTTTGTCCCTCTGCCCACGTCAGGGCAGCTGCTGCCAGGAAGGGCAGCGGCTGGGAATTTGACTCACGGCTCCTAATTGCAGCCCTGATGCAAACGGTGGCTTGTGATCCCTGCTCGCCTGGGCTGGTCCGAAGGGAGCTCTCTGGAGGCGGAAGGCTCCTTACCCTGAGCTGGGCTGGTGGGTGCCTTTTGGGTGGAGGATCTGTTTTAATAGGAAGGACCACTTTAAATTTACCATTAAAAGTTTGGCTTTCTCCTCCCGTCCACTTGTACTACTCAACGATGAAGGATGTTGCAGACGCTGTGGCAGAAGATTTGCTCTTCAAAACTGCTCTGCTGGCTGCGTATGTGCAAGGGGAGAGGCAGGAGAGAACTGGTCAACCCTGGGAGACAGAGAAAGCTGAGCATGAGACGACCTTGGTTTCCTTGGTCCAGGGCCCTTTGCCAGCAGTAGTTGTTCCCCATGGGAAAACAAGCTGAACACCTGAGTCCAAGGAAGGAGAAGTGTTTTTATTTCTTCTCTATTATGGGGAAATATATTTCTCTTATTTCTTCTCTAGGATGGGGAAAGTGTCCGGTCTCTTCAGTTGTTCGTTAACTGCCCTTTACACCTGGGCTTGGAGGGATGGTGATCACTTGGGCTCACCATTTTAAGGTGCTGAAATGCAGAAAATGAAAGTGTTGAGTGAGTCAGTACCCAGTGATGGGACAGAGAGGACAGCCTGTTCCTTAAGTGCGAACGCTGTGGCAGGATAATGTGGATGAATCTAAGAGCATGAGCATGGAGGAGCGGCCCGGCTGCACAGGGTGGTGCTGTCTTCTGGCCTTGCCCTCAGACAGCCTCCAAGCACAGATGTCCATGGCAGGTAACATTTCTTTTCCAAGGAAAAGTGACTGGAAAGGAGAACTGGATGTGCAAACTACTAAGGCCTCTTAGATGTGCTTTTTTTGTGTGATTTTTACTTGTAGTTTGTTTGCTGTTTTTGAGGATTTCTAGAGGAAGATGAGTGCCTCATCCTCTTTTACAGCCAGGCTTGATGAGGTTTACAGGGCTCATTGCTGGTTTCTTGGGGAGTGCAGGGTATTACTGCCCTCAAGGCAATGGTATTTACTTAGGTTTCCATGTTTCTCAGGTGCAGCCAGGTGCCCATCTTTTTCCCTCGCTAAGCAGCAGTGGTTCAGGTAGGCTGAGGTGCGTTGGCCGGAACTGAGGATGGTGCTGGTACAGTGAAGGCCATCCGAGGCCGGCAGAGGATGCTGCCAACCTGGAGTAAGGCACAGCGGCAGCCGCATCCCAGGGGAAAAGAGCAAGACGGTTGTTTTCCTCAGAGGATGAGGAGCAGCCACATTTTAGGCAAGTCCAACCAAAAACCTGAATTACAGCACAAGACTTAATAGAAGCTTAATTCTGGGTCTAAAATTTAGAATCATTTTCATCTTAACAGGTCAGATTTTGTCTGGATCTAAGCAGAGCCAAACATAGAGAGATCAGCTTCTGGTCTGGCTCCTGATTTAAACTTTACAGATTCAGCTTCTCTCCTTCCTCTTCCTCTTTTGCTCTGGGAGCATTTTAGCACCAAGTAGAAGATCTGGGTTCAACAGCCGTGCTTTTCTAGGTCTCCCCCCCAGCTTTTTCCATCCTGCGTTCAAATCAAACCAGACAATTTTTGTTCGCTTAGCCCAGCCCCATTTCTCCTCTTTGGGTGGTATGAAGCACGCCAAGCGCTGCTGGTTTTTAGGGCCGGCTGGGTCTCTCTACGGAGGCCGGTGCACGGGGCCGTTGCCCGTCACTCATGCAGCAGCGGGTGCGGGTACGAAACCGCTCGCTGGCGTCTCGGTGCCCGCGCGGTGCGGCCGTACGCGCAGCGCCTGCAGGCACGGCTTGCTAGTTCTCTGCTGAGCACTGGCAAGGGGGAAGCCCTTTGAGGGAGGGGAATTTCCCTGAGAAACAACCGCTGTGCCCTGATGCTTGAGCGTCTCTGTAGGTGTCTCCAGTGTTATCCAGGATTTTCGCTGTGCTGCAACCTGACAAAGCACCTACCAGTGCAGAGTGAAAAGGGGCACCACGGGAGGTGCTATCTGATGCCTCAGAAAATCTCAAGATGTCCCAGATGGATGTTACAGTTTCTCTAATCGCGCTTTGAAGCGGTTAGAAGGAAAACACTGATGGGGGACGGAGGGTTTGGTCCCGGGATACCTGTTTGCACAGATCTAACTTTCGGTGCGTGTGCGGTGAAAGCGGTGGGGTCAGGTGTCCCCCTTTGGGACATCCCTGCGATGACCCCCTGGGCACCATCCCACGGCCGCGTCCCCCCCGCCCCGGCCTCCTCCGGCCAGGCCTTGGCCAAGGGACAGCGCGGGCTGCCCTTGCGCGGCGGCCACGGCAGCGGCTGCCTCCAAGAAAAACATCCAGGCCGCCGCCGGGATTGAGC